>VSWD01000011.1:21792513-22392513 GCA_033119305.1 Pinctada imbricata | reverse complement strand
ACAACAAAGCAGCAAAACACCTGATGCACAAGGCACAAATATAAACCTATGACATTGCGTTTACTTTACTCATAGAACCTTAAATTACTAGACATTAACCGAAAAATTGACAATTCGCAGTTTCAATCCGTAGAAAAAGGCTTATGTTTAAACTATTTTTCATTTGAACATATTGAAAGATAAATTCCTTTTGATTTTAATGCCAAATTTCAAATCAGATTCAACCTATTAATACACAACTTCAAAATTACAAATTGTACATTAGTAGTAATAAACCTTTATACTTTGCCTATGAAGTATTCATTTAGAAACTGTACCGATATTTCGGAGACAGCTCAAACTAACACTTCGTTTTGATGGTAATGCGATTTTCTAAGAAACTACTTGGTATATTGGTTATTGACTGACTTTGTAACTAATATTCCGAACGATACAATTGAAAGATCAAATACTAACGTGTCCACGATAATAAAATATAATTTAGGTTATGTTACATTTACCGATTTTGATCCATTCTTTATGGCTAAAGCGAAGAATGTTACTTGCAAGCAGGATATGTTAGATCTCCATTGACAATAGATTTTATCTGCATTGGAGATTCACTTTAGTTCCTTTACATAATGTTTGGTTGCTTTATAGGACTCTTTAGTTTATCTATCTCGGTCCGTCCGTCCGATTTTCCGGACTTTTTTCTGCAACGGATGGAGATATTCAGATGAAATTTGATACAGAACTTGGTCTTGGATAGTAACAGAGAAGGTTGACTTTTGTCACGCTTGACCTCTTTGTAAAGGAGTTATTGCCCCTTGATGACTTGAAAACATCAAGTTTTTTTTTTTGGTTTTCCGGACTTATTTCCGCAACGGATCGAGATATCCAGGTGAAATTTTATACACAGCTTGGTCCTGGATCGTTACAGAGCAAGTTTGACTTTCGTCAAGCTTTATCTATTTTTCGAGGAGTTATGCCCCTTGATGCCTTGCAAAATTCAATTTTGTCAGTATTCCGGACGTTTTTCTGCAACAGATGTAGAGATATTCAGGTGAAATTAGATACACAGCTTGAAATTTGATACATAGTTTGGTCATGGAAAGTTACAGAACAAGTTCGACTTATGTTACGCTTGACCTTTTTTCTTAGGAGTTATGCACATTGATAACTTCAGTTTCAGTCAGTTTTCCGGACTTTTTTCTGCAACAGTTTGAGATGTTCATGTGGAATTCGATACACAGCTTGGCCTTGGGTAGTAACAGAGAAATTTTAACTTTCATCACGCTAGACATAATATTCATGGAACTATTCCCCTGATGACTTGTAAAATTCATGCCCCTTGATGGATTAAAAAATCAGTTTTTCAGTTTTCTGGACTTTTTTCCGCAACGGATCCGAGATATCCAGGTGTAATTTGATACACAGCTTAGTTTTGGATAGTTACAGAGCGAGTTTGACTTTCGTCACGCTTGACCTTTTTTCGATGAGTTGTGCCCCGTGATGCCTTGCAAAAATCTTGACTTGCAAAATTCCGTTTTCCGGACCTTTGTTCTGCAACAAATATGATACTCCGGTGAAATAGTGAAATTTGATACATACCTTGGTCTTGGATAGTTACAGAGTAAGTTTGACTATGGGTCATGCATGACCTTTTTAGAGGAGTTATGGCCCTTAATGCAAAAAAAAAATTCAGTTTTCCGCACTTTTTCTGCAACACATAGAGTTTGATAGCTTGGCCTTGGATAGTTACAAAAAGTCGCTAAAGGAAATAAAACCTCCGTCTTCTTATTTCTGAAGTGAGCTGCACGGACAATAATGAGTTAAAGAAGATCCTGACGATAATCTCAAGAGCACTAGCAAAAATTGAGCAACGACGGACCCCTAGCAAGCAAGAGGTGGGACCAGGTGCCCGGGGGGAGTAAGCATCATCCCCTGTTGGATAGCCGCACCCGCATGTTTAATTGAGGAGTTCTAGTGTTAAACGTCGTCAAATTGAATAGGCAGAGATGCAAGATATAAATTTATGCCGGTAGGGGACTTACATCGCTCAGCGATCATACCATTTTTTGCATTCTTTCTGCTTTCGTATGTCATTAACATCCTAGCATCACCCCTCATATGCTATTTTGGTCATAGATTTTATTCCATTATGCTACCGAATGGACCTTACACAAAATTGGGAGCCGCGCAATCTTTGCAAATTAAATGCACAAATTCAAAACAAACTAGAAGGCGCTACTCAAACATTTGGCTGTCAGAAAATCACTTTGGTTCAAAGTACCACTTAAGAGGATTTACTATCCATAACACGTGCTTGGTGCCTTAAAATTGATTTGAAATTTTTCAAGAATGTAACGAGTTGGAGCACTTCAATTATTCAATTATCCTGATTTTGTATGCCTTCGGTTTCTGATTTTCTGAATTATCGATTTTGTGCTGTATTCAGGGATATGGTCATTATCCATATTTGTCATTCAATAGGAATATTTGCTAAGGAAAATGAGATTAAATATTTATGAAACTATCTGAACGCTGCTCTCTTTCAGCACGTTCAGGACACATCCTATAATTCTTTCCATAATTTTGTTTTTCTCTTCAAGAAAGACCGGCTGGAACCATAAGCGATCCATCATGTTACAACTGTAAGCATACACTTGCGCCGTCTAATTGCAGCCAAATAACAAACTGTCAACCAACGCAGGTAGGATTCACTGAAATACATCACGTGATACGCATGTAATCTATAATCCCCTTCGATAAAACAGGGTAAATACTGTCTAAATATACTTTATATGTATTCATTTTAGGCCTATCATATGAGCATAATTATCTTTTATATGATGGTAATTTTTGTCAAAAAGAGAGGTACATTTAGAGAACACTTAACCAGAAAATGCTTGAATTTTTCACATGCTATGATATGGTGCACGAAAAAATACAAAATTTTCGGCTGAAGTGTTCTCTGAATATATATTATTCCCAATAAGAAAAGATTACCATCATATAATTGATAATAATGCTCATATGATACGCTTAGAATGAATACATATAAAGTAGATTTAGACAGTATTTACCATGTTTAATCGAAGGGAATTTCCATACTCCAGATTACTTGCGTAACACGTGATATGCGAAAGCGGGATTGATAAATCGGCTTTTCAAATAAGCCAAAGTCATGACTGACGCTGTCAAAAGATGATAAAAGAAGTTTAGACAATGATCTGATGTCCTTACTTGGTTGATCGTCGGGTAATTGATCATGAGCTTTTAAAAAAACCCAGCAGAACATGGACTGTTTTCCGCATTATTTATTCATTTTGTTTATGTGTTACCTATGACATCCATGTTTTTCTTGTTTTGTTTAAACAACAGCTGTGAGTCTATGAAGACATTTGCGTTGATCTTTTAGTGCGATTTTTGCTTTTTCGCTGTTTTACTTTTGCTGTTTTGTTTGTGACGTCATCTTACAATGAGAAGGTTATTTTTTGCGTTTATCGAGACCGCTTCATTACCGGGCAACTGAAATGGTTGTAAGCATAGACTCCGATTAACAATACCATTTGAAACTTACGTAGCGTTTTGCCGTCTTTAGGCGGTACAAGTTGCCTATTTGTATCCTTTACTTAATGTATAGTTTTTGTGCTAAGTGTGCTCATGTCGTCTTTAATGTTTAGTGTTTATAATCTCTTTGTCCCCTTGGTGTATCTTACGCTGTTTTAGTTCCTCTGTGTTTTTATATTTGAGGTGTTTTGCTGTTGGTGCTGCAACTAATCCTGTAGTAGAAAACCTCATCTCTTCTGCTATGATTGCTTTCTTGGTCTATTTAGTGTTGAATCTTTATGTGTCTCTTTGTCCATGTGGTTTCTTAAAGTTGTTAATCTGATCTCCGTTGTTTGTTGCAGTCCTTTTGATTTGTTCAGCCTTTGTCAGTGTATGATGCTCTTGCTGTAGATAGTTTCAAATTCTTACTACTTTGATATCATAAAAAAGTTTTGTGATACGGAAAAGAATTCCGACAAGACCTTATTTTAAAGAACACACATGCAAGATCGTAACGTAGAATTGACCCCGAAACACCATACAAATGTCAAACGTCCTCAAATTCAATAACATCATTTAAAACAGATGACTTTGCAGCATGGACCAGACATGCAACAAACCATCTGAGACAACGATACCACCCATGTCATATGGACAAACATACAAAGAAACATAGCAAAACCACAATTTAAACAAGGATAACAACGCATATACAAGGGAAACCAATGTGCATTTAGTCCCGACTTTGGATCGTCGTATAAAGTTTTATCCAAAGGATATGGCAAAATCTCAAGCAAGGTCATTTTTGTTTCCTCTTCGTGAACATCTCTTTTTCTGTCTACTTCTTATTATTACTTTGTTTTCTCTTTTTAGAAATGCTCAATTTCAGCCATTTTTTCCACTGCACACAATGCCTTGGTGTATGATCAAGGATGTGTAGACCAAACAGTAAGCTAATGTTTCAAATTTTATTATATTGTTAAACCATGGAATTTTTTTTTTCTGGAATTGTATTAAGAATAATCTGTAGTTGATGATTGCTATAATCTTTTTACACGAACGAAAAGATAACAGATCACAATAATTATTGATAAGCAAAATAATGTATTTATATCAAGTATAACTTAAAATAAATTACAAATTGGTTTACAGATTGAACTCGAGAACATTTGTTTATAGCTTTTCATAATCCTTACACATATTTTTATATGATTAATGTCTTTTACATCGAGACAATCACCGAATTTGATGTTTTCATGGATCTGTTGCGACGGATGTTGCATGCAGTCAGGAGACGCTGACTCTCCCTGGGCACCTGGATTCACTTCGGAATGTTATTCATTCCGAATTTCGCAATTGCTCTTGGGAAATTCTAATGATCTTGCCTTGCTTTCTCGACTTTAGGACTGAATAACTGATAAGTACTTCTTTACGTTTATTTTAATACTTTTTTCAGGCTTGTGATGCATTTATATCCAATGGTAATTCTGAGAAACGGGATGTTAAGCTGAAAGACAAATGTTGTAGAGGGAATTTCTGCAACTACGATATAAATGGTGAATAATTTGTCAATTGTACTGTTCATTAATCCCAGAGCATCCTGTTTTGGCGATTTATTCTGTCGTCTGCAGAATTTTCTTATTAATCATTATTTCCGAGAATTGACCTCCTTTAGTCGTCACTGGAAATTAGCTTCAACTTACCCTATCAGCTGCCTTCAATCCGCAATGTGAAAAATAAAAATGTCTACGGGAAATTCCCATGTTAATTTCAAGCCGCCGCCATATTGTTCTCCGTGTCAACAATAGTAAACAGTGACGTCAAAGCCTCCGACGTCACACATTTTCAGCGATTTTACTATAGAAAATCCCCGTAGAGCGAGGAACCATATTTCGCCGGTGACCATATTTCGCCGTTTCATAGTTTATTGCTGCTCATTGGTTATCGGAAATGTTCGTCAAGTTTACTTTTCTATATCCTTTCAAATATGACCGTAGTAGTCATATTTTGATAGATTGTGATATATTCTGCTCTCAATTTTGACAAAAAATACCACAAAATGGGGAAAATTTAACGAAAACACCAAATTTTAGACGTAAACATCCGCATTTTTTATAAAAACCCAAAAAATAAAACAATTATTTGGCATGATTTCATAGAAGTAGGGGTGACGAAACATTTCCTGAAAATGAAATCACAATTTTTGTCCGTTTGTGTATAAATGGGATACATATCAACAAAAACGGCGAAATATGGTCACCCCCGAAAACATGGAAACGAAATATTTTGACGTTTTATAAGGAAACAATGCACTGCGGAAAATAAATTCTTTTAGTGGTTTTTCAATCGCGAATGGAGTTATATCAAATTCTAGCAAAAGTAATTATTGAATTGGCCTCCAAGTTTCGAGATTTTCAAAGAAATGTACGAAAAATACGGCGAAATATGGTCACTTACTCTAGACTTTTTATTTTTCGTCCTATTTCTAACTTAACTCACGCACAGCCAAAACAATGGTATTTTCTGTTACGACTAAAGGAGTACAATAAAACTGATATCTTTTTGGAAGATGACATTTTCATATTTTAGAGAAAATCGGGAAAACAGGGTGCTCTGGAATTAGTGAACAGGACAGTAGGCTGGTTATACTTTTTTTTATTTTGATCCCTATGAGGGAACCGTATCTATCTAAATGACGTTTCAGCTGATTTCTAAGGATAGAAATGATAAATTTTGAATGTATATCCATAGATAATACACCCGAACGAGATAAATATTTCTCGGTACCGTTGCCTTGTCTGCAAGGTGTTGGGCTATTGATCTAGCTTGTACAAAGGGCGTTCGAAATATTATATATTATTCAATGATGCGTGTATATAGCGTGTTATACGAACTAATCCTTGTCTGTGTAGCGTTTACATGTCTGTAATAAATATTTAATTGCTACATAAATAGATGAATAAACATTCTGTCGGAAGTCAAGAAAAAATTATTGTGAAGTTCAAAGTCCTTAATCAGGGAATCAGGTTTAAACCATTTAGGATATTTTTTAATTCAGATGGAGACAAAAAAGAAGATGTCGTTACACTGACAGATAATTTTGTATGTCGTAAGTTGATATCAAAAATTTATTACTTATCGAATGGTGTTCTTTTCATACATATCCGAATTGTTGAAACTTGAAATTGAACGTTGATATCATAATAGCAAATTTCTTTTACATTATATCTAGTAACCGAGGTATGATATAAGGGATTAACGAGGAAACAGAAATAGATGATTAATATATTCTATCAATACATGCATTTACAAATTCTTTGATATAAAATCATAATATTTTAGCCACAACCACCTCCACCACTATTCAACCTTCCACTCAACCGTCTACTACAATAATACCAATATCTACAACTTCAATACCAGTCTCAACCTCAAAAATGACAACAATGGCAACTATAATGTCAACAACATCACCAAACGTAAATCCTGCTACAGCACCTTCATATAAGCCTACAACATTAAAAGCAACAACACAAGGAACACAAACACCATCTACAACGCCTACAACAGCTTCACCAGCTACAATACCTAGTACATCAAAAACAACGCCTTCAACGACACCTACTCCAACTACGACGCCAACTACAACACCGACAACGACGCCAACAACAACAACTCCGACGCAAACTACAACGCCTACGACGTCTACGACACCAACGACGACGCCAACTACAACGCCGATGCCAACTACAACGCCGATGCCAACTACAACACCAAGAACAACGCCGACAACGACACCAACTACAACGCCAACAACGACACCAACGACGACGCCAACAACGACGACTCCGACACCAACGACAATGCCAACTACAACAACGATGCCAACTACAACACCAACGACAACGCCGACAACGACGCCAACAACGACACCAACGACGACGCCAACAACGACACCAACTACAACACCAACAACAACGCCAACTACAACACCAACGACGACGCCAACAACAACGCCAACTACAACACCAACAACGACACCAACGACGACGCCAACTACAACACCAACAACGACGCCAACTACAACACCTACGACAACACCAACGACAACACCGACAACAACAACGACGCCAACCACTACAACAACTACTCCTCTTGTTCCAAGTAAATTTTGATTGTCATATTTCTATCAAAATATTTAAAATTTACAAGAGTGCGACCGGCCGAAAAAAAAACTACAAACGATATAATTGATCAATATTTAAAAAAACAAACAAAACGTTGATAAATCATTTTACAAACAAATCAACTTATTTTCGTGTTTTCATTTTGTAGTTACTTGTAACGTTTGCGATGGACCTAAGTTCTTGTGTGAACGTAACTATAAACCGAAACAATGTCCTACAGTACAACATCAGTTCTGTATTACTGAAATCACAAACTTTGATGACGGTACCAGGGAAATCGACAGAAGGTAAATAATTTGTTAATATGCCTTTGTGTTTGAACATTATCCACCCATCCTTTGACCTTCATTAAATCATGGCAACCTTAGTAAAAATCTTATTCTCTCGTATTCTCTCATATATAAACCGATATATCCGTTATCCCTCACAAAGCCAACATAAATAATACGCATATAGTATACATGTAGTAATCGGGTTCGATTTGCAATATGGAAGACCTGCTTTAAGTTCTAGGCCAGTGGAAGCTCTTTTGACTAGAGCGGAATTTCCATCTTTCAACATCTAAGTCGGCAAATTCGTCTGCAATCTTCATTCTTTCCTCTAACTTTTCTCTTCCACAAGTTATATGGTAGATGGAAAAATCCATGTAAAGCAAAAGTCAAATAATTCAGGAAAAAAACGGCGGTTGTTTCCAATTCTGGTAAACTTCTTTAGTGCAAATCGAACCCAACAACAGTATGCAATAAGCATGAGCCAAGACTTGGAACACCAAAACAATCTGCTCAGCGCTTTTAATTGGGAAACTGGGTATTCTCGATCTGTTTCATCAATAATTGTCGATCTTGATGACGAGAGGTCGTTCTTATCAATACCTTACAGAAATTATTTCAAAATCTTATAAAATATACGGAAGCCCCGGAAATCAAAACTCCCAGCTCCCGATGGTTGACGCTAAGCAGAGTAACTTGGTTTCCTTGTTATGGTACAGTAGTTTAATATGGTAGTTCGTAGAATCTGTACCTGTACCTATTAAGCATACTTCCTTGTTTCTTTCTCCATATGTAAACGGCATGCAAGTAGTGATACCCATTATTTTGTATGTAGATGTTCAACAGAACCAGAATGTAGGACCAAATGGTGGGAGGGAAGCAGACAGAAAACTGTGTGCAATGGACTCTCAGCCACCGATTATCCTCTTCAAAGTTTTATATGCACATTTTGCTGTGTTTCACCTCTTTGTAACGGGAATTTTGTACCAAATAACCTATACTTGGCTCAGAGAAAATAAACATAAAGTCTCACGTCAAATAGATCATCTGTATTTATTTATATAATTTCCTTTTTTCCGAAATGAATAACTAACATGTACGATTCAAATTTTCAATAATGATAACATTTCGCGTGTGGTCATTTCTAGTATCTTTTCCCCTGTGTTTGACCATTACAATTAGTCTAATTTCCTTTATGACGCTCAAGTTTTCGATTTTCATTTTATCCAGAAGCAAATTAAATAATTAATGTACATAAATAGAATAACCAAAGACTCGTCCTACTCCTCCGTAGGTGTGCAACGGAACAAGAGTGTCAGACAGAGTGGTGGGAGAGAACCTCAGACCGTGTAGAATGTTCCGGCTATGATCCTAATGCCTACGACCTCAGATATTTTGAGTGTACGTTCTGCTGTAAAAGTAGTCTATGTAACAAAAATGTAGTCCCTGATGATCTTTATTTAGGAACAAAGCAAACAGGATGAATTATCTACATGTATAAATGAGTTTGGTGCAAATTGTGTTCTATTTTATTCTTCTAATCATAATTGGACGGTGCAATATGTCCATAGCTTACTTGTCTCTAGATTTGACAGTGAATTTAACACAAATCCCGAAATCAGATTTCAAAAATCACAATCAAAAGACTTACAAATTCTTGAAAAAAGAAAAAAAAAACTGAATTTTCTCACGAGAAAAAAAAATGGACAAATACACAGCACCATAGAAATACCAAGGACAACTTTATCTAATTATCAATATCCAGCGTCCAGAGCAAGTACAGAATATATTGAAAGTGGCGCTGTTTAATAACGTCACTAGTTAATTAGTCAAGTTTTAACAAAATCCAAGATCGTATGATTCATGTTTGAAATATAATGGAATCAGTGAATCAGTGAATGAAAATCAAGCACAAAACCCGAAATCAGATTCCAAATTTCACAATCAACAGGCTTACAAATTCTTAAATACATATGAAACAGAACTTTCTCTCGAAAAATAGGACAAACAGACAGACGGCAACAATTAATGAAACACGAAGGACAATTTTATCTCATGAACAATCTAGAGTGCGAGTATTGAATTTATTGTAGGTGGCGCTGTTGAAAGTGCACCGTGCTAATAAGTAAAGTTTGATATATTCAAATATCACATGAATCATGTATAATGCAAGTAGGACCGTAAAGGAAGCTTCTCTCACAGTTACTGTATTAACTTAAAAAAAACCTGGCCTTTGCTCGGTACCAGAACTAAGACAAACCATTGCAAGTGGCGCCTCCTTGAATAAATTGAATGCAATTCCATTTATCCCAAAGCCTGATAAGCATAGTAATTACTTGTGTAATATGTGCAACCAACTTTTTCTTGTTCAATCGACTTCCCAGTATGGAAATAACCCCATTTCATTTCAGAGGATCAAGCTTGAAAGACCTTACATAGGAGTCATACTGGAGATATTTAACTTTGCTCTCTACTAATCACTGGTTTAAAACAGATACACGTACCATCGGGTACCTACACCACATCATGGCGGCATGCGATGCCGATTCATATGTTTGCATCCTTCAATATCAAACTGGTACAAACTACGAATTCAAGAGCCATGTTGTAAGTTTACAATCATGCGTCAGGTCAAATACGTGACACCTCGATCCATATGAATGGACGTTGTTATGGAAACAACCTCGCGGTGTCATGTGTTTGACCTGACGCATGAGTGTAAACTTACAACTCGAAGAGACGAAGCGGAGGCAAGTAGAATCCCGGTCGTATCATTGATATTAAAGCTTGACTAGGTAAAATATGATTGCCGATCGTTTAGTTTTATTTTATTCGAGTGAGACTTAATCAATAATCCCCAGGAAAATTTGCAGATTCGTACCGGCCAGGGGCGTAGCTAGAGCTTTTTGAAGTGCACGCCAAATATATAAAACATATGAAGCCGAATGCAGCATCCGAGGCGCGCAGCGCCGAGAGGGGAAGGGTGCAGGAGTACTTAAAATTTGAAGCCACTCACTTTTGACAAAAAAGTTGTCTGATTTCATGTGGGCGCTACACTTTTTAATCATTTTGTCATCTTTGAATCATAATCACTTGAAGTACCACTGATGAGAATTCATGTCCGAAAAATGCATGTCAAAAAGATTACAAAAAGGAATTGTTATTTTTGCTAAAAAAAAAATGCAATTTTAGAGAAGATGGTGATCGATATTTGAAGTGTAAATTGTATGTCGGGAGACAATCATCTTGTGGGCTATTTTCCATAAATTTCACAGACACTCTCTCTCTCTCTCACTCTCTGTGAAAAATTCTTGTACATTTTTTTTCTAACTCCGCGATGTGCACGCCATGGCGTGCTGGCGCATAGGCAGCTACGCCCCTGCCGGCCATATCCTATGTATGTATTTATAATTTACTGGATTTGAACCATTACCATGCAATGTCTACCATTCATCCGAATGCTATAGTGTTGTATAAGTGTATTTCATTTTATTTTTGTTTCGAAATAATGAGAAATACCGATAATGACTCGATGATATGGATTTATTCGACAACCCTGTGCACAAAATTCTTTGTTCTGAGTACATGTATAATCGTTAAAATGGTTTTTTTTTTCTGAGTATATTCCTCAGTTTTAAGTGTTTTATGATTATTTAACTGACGTTGCAACAGCAACTGACACGCAATGTCTAGCACCATCAACGTACAAAATTTGACCGGAAATAAAGGACGCCTGTTCTGACGCCAGGAACGCCACAGCGTCAGCGATATCTTTTGGATAACCTACTCTGCCCAATGGATGGCGTGACACTTGAGTTTCCAAAAACTGAAAAAAAGGACATAGTTTTAAATGTGATGTGTAAGCATGTCTTTCGCGTCATGAAGGAGCTGCTCATCGTCTAATATTACATGTTATCTTTATTCTTATAATAAGACTCGATGTTGTGAATTTTTGAAGGACATTAATACGCATAAAGCAGCTCAATTTCCTTTTTATGATTTAAAGATAATACATGCAAATTAACCGGCTTCACATCATGTAAAACTTCTGTCTGTTTGTAACATTAAATTCTCAATCAAGAAAAGGATTTCAATGATCTAGAATTGAAAGTTGGATATTTTCCTGACTTGTCAGATACTTACTTTCTCATAGTCTTTGTCATCCTGGTATTTTGAATGTTCCCGCCTTGCTATCATGCTCACTATCGTTCCTGGACTGTTATTGGAAACAAATGGCATTTTACCATTACATCGTATAAAACAAAGAGTTTAGAGAGAAAAAAAATGTGTATGTATTATAGCTTTCGGAATCATTTTATTGCCACAGAAACTAGACAAAAGCTTGTACTTAGTTCAGTCTTTGACAATTTGTGATACAGTATTTTTTTCGTTGTATACTTACTTGATTGAATTTACTCGGACACCAAAGGGAGCTAGCTCTGAAAGATAAGAAGAAATTAAATTTCCAATATTTTTTCAGTTTAAGCCAAAATCGTGTAAGTTTATGCAAATACAGAAGAGGTACATTTACATGTGATGGACAAAACATGCCCATTTCAACTCAGGATATTTTTTTAATTAATTCATGTATCAGTTTTTTGAAAATTCATAACAGTTGCACGTATCCTATAATTTTCAATATCGATATCACCACAATACGTGAGCGTACCTAGAGCCAGACATTCCGTGTAGCTATCCATTGCCGCCTTACTCATACAGTATACAGCCACCCCTGACATCTGAAAGGAAACTATCACATTATGTAGAGGAAAATACTCATATCTTTAAGTTTGATTTTCATTCGCTGATTTATAGAGCATTCGAATGATTTGTTTGGTAGACATTTTTAATCATGGTCAACTGTTTACATTATTTATTTGTATAATGGTTTCTTACCGCTTTTGGGCCGCATATGCTCGATATATTCACAATGTTTCCTACAAAACAAGGACAATTCACACGGTTTAGAAAGAACTGCAAAATTTTCTCTCGAGCTTCGTAAATATGAATTACTTAAAGTAAAAGTTCTTACAACAGGAGCAAAAGCTATATATGTATCTTAATGCTTATACGGATGGAAATCGATGCCTATTCTTTCGGGGGGGGGGGCATTTACATATCATAATGGTAAGTCACCCTTACGTCATAGGAATTTATGTTTATTACCAATGCAATGCATACGAAGATACCAAAATAACTAGTGTCGTAACGATTATCGCCAACATAGGCCACATCATCGCTAATATCCTTCGATTTCGATTAATCGATTATGTTTTTAAGAATCGATTATAATCGGAAATATTCAACGTAGAAAAGAATGAAATAGTGTTTTGGTCAAATACGCGTATGACGAGTACGAGTTTAAGAAAGTAGATCAACGATCGTTTCCACGAGTTAAGTAACAATGGGTGGAATCAGATTTCTACTTGAATTTAATAGTGATGACAAGTAAATACGATACGTCAATATCTACTCGTTTCGAAAAAAAAATTACGCCGAACTCCAGAGCTTTGTAAGAAGGACAAGGTCAGTTATCTTCACAGTACTGTTACCCTTAACTCCACGAAGATATTGCTTGATTCCTCAATGAATAAGCAAAATCTTAACTCTTGGGCCAAACCCAGCCGCCCACCCCTACCCCCCCCCCCCCCTATTCCTGCATCTCCCGCTTTATGTTGCAGCCTATTACAATCACATCTTTTTATTAATTTGTATTAGGATATGATTTAGTGAAGTTTTATAATAACTTTTCATATTCTTTGATGCAACTATTTATTTCCGATTAATTAAATCCTTTCTGATTATAAACCGAGATTCGATTATGAAATTTGTCCGATTACACAACACTAAAAATAACTCGTTTTTCATTAGCAAAATGAGTTATCAGAATGACTTTTTTTTTTTGCAAAATACCACATAAGAATCATTAGCTTCACAAACGATCATAATTGTGTGTTTTAGGGTTTTTGTTTTGTTTGTTTGTTTTGTTTTTTTTTTTCGAAAACCAAAATTATTTCTCTTGCAGTTTACAACACCTTTTGATTCCTTTAAAGCAGGGACAGCTAAGTTGGTGAGGAAGAAATGGCATCTTGTATTAACGTCCATCGTCTCGTCATATACTTCCTCCGTCGTTTCCGTTGCGCTTGCGTAATGGATCATCCCTGCATTATTCACCTATAAAAACTCAAAACTTTTCCTCATAGCTCACAGTTATGAGAGCGCAACAAGTGACAAAGGTGTAAAGAAACAAAGGTGTATACAAACTAACTTTTTTTTTATCTTAAACAAAATCCGCTGTAGTATTGATAAACATAGTTAAAAACCAATACTTTTACTCTTTTTAATGAGAAAAATCTCCTGGACAAATACTAGCGGTGACTCAGAATTGAGAAGTATTACCTCAAGCGATCTGTACCATCTTTCAAGAGTTATAAATTACACAAGTTTCAACAAACTTCAAACGACAATAGTATGAAAAATACGTCCAGGATGCGCAGTCAACTTCCTCAATCTCTCGTTTATATGCGTAAAATATGTACAATAATAAAACAAAAACAATAAAAAATACATTAAATTGAATAGTTCAAACAAGGAGACTTACAAGAACATCGAGTTTTCCGAATTTTTCAAGAGTTTTCTGCATCAGTGTTTTGCGAAAGTCTCCTGACGTGAGCTCCCCGGCTACAACGAGGATCTGAAAATACAGAAAAATGTATAATTAAAGATGAATTGATTAGCCTTTCCAAAAAGCTACTAAAAGAAATAATGATCAAGACTTTCTTATTCCTTCATTATGCATTGCAGTACGATTTTTCTCCGTATATGGTATAGTATAGTTTATTAGCAAAAGACCAAAAGGTCTATAAGCATGGAACATACAAGGTACAATTGATATATACATATAGATCTACTGCACAACAACATACAACAAGACAAAGACAACATGCATGCTGAATGTGATTGACAAGAGAAAATAAATTGGTAATAAATAAACAAAAGGAGTCTTTTAAAGTACAAGTATATAGTGAAAGAAATAAGCAAATATATAATAAACGACGGTAAAGTGGAGGAAAGACCTCAAAATGTCAAGATACCATGCAGGTTGGAATATAATATCCAACATAAATGAAATAAGGTAACACGCATACAATATATGAAGCAAAAATAAACAAGCGACATTCAGAAGCTGAGTTGGCTATGAGAGTAAACATGCGCAAAGTACAGCTGAGTTGGCGTATATACTATGATAGGAGTTACACGCATACGCAAAGTACACAAATATAAGCGTAAACCAAATGAAATAGGAACAGAAAATAAGCATTGGCAGATAATAAGCAACAATTAAAATGCATTTCTATAATACACAGGCTATTGTATAAATAAGCAAACTAAATATAGCCAATAACGATAATGCAAAATAGATTTTTGATGGTGAATTTATGCGAATTAATGACATATATATATATACATGTAGCATAGCATAGATGCACAGGATAAATAGGTTTGATGTACATGTAATGTGATGTTAGTTGGTTAGTTCATCTATGATTAGTAAATAAAACAAACACGTATGAAGCAGTCAATTGGTGTTAGAGTGGAATCAAAAGCAAAATTTTCAACTGTAATTAAACAAACTAGCTGAAAGTGTCTCTAAGATAGGATGCGTTTTTCAAATATCGACCAAGATTACAAAGCTGTTTCCTGTTTTGTATAGAAAGAAGTTGAACTAATTTGAATGCAGATGGTCTTTGCCAATAGTAGCTTTTTATATATAAACGACGAAAGTATGAATATAATGGACAAACAAGAATAAAATGGTACTCGTCCTCGATTTCATTCAGCGAGCACCTTGTGCAAGTACGTCTACTCCTATCCGTATTATTATATCGACCTTGTTCTATGCATAGTTTATGTGATGATAGTCTATATCTAGTGATAAGGGTTCTTAAATTATCGGGGATGGACTTCTTTAAGTAAAACTGGAGTGAAAATGATTCAGGTAGGTATTTATAGAGTAGACATTTCTGAGATGACTCGAAAAAAGCATTTCTATCTTGAATAAATTGGTCAGTTATTCTTGTTTTGAGTAAATGTAAAAAAGACTTCTCATCGGGAACTGACTGTGCCGACCAAATATCAGAGAAACCAAGAGAACAAAGTAGATCTTTGACCATTAATGACCAGGAATTTGGAAAAAGGTGAATATACATTTCTTCATATACATTTTTAAGGATACAATTGTCTGTCTTTAACAATTTCATCCAAAATTTTATTATGCGTATTTTGCGTATCACAGCCAAAGGTAGACGCCCTAATTCTGAATAGACCATATAATTTGGAGTACTTGCTTTAACATTTAATATTCTCTTGCAGAATTTAAGGTGAACTTTTTCTATGTCTTTACCTACATGGAAGCCCCATACCTCGCAGCCATAATTGAGGACACTCGAGACGTATGTATCAAAAACACTTAGTTTTGATTCAATATTGAGCGAATTATCATTACAGATCTTTGTTATACCAAACATACATTTGCTACCTTGTTTAGCTATAATTTTCTGAGTCACATTGAATTTACCATTGTAATGCAAAGTCACACCTAAGTAATTAAAGGAGTTTACTACTTCAATTTCAATATTGTTGTATTGCCACACTTCCCCATTGCTTAATCTATAACCATTACGAAAAACAACGATTTTAGTTTTGTCTACATTAACTTCAAGACTCCATTTTTTACTGTATATTTGTAACTGGTTCAAGATGTTCTGTAAAGCACATTTGGATTCAGCAAATAAGACTGTGTCATCAGCATAATACATAAGAAACAGGGATAATTCTCTAAGATTAACAGATTCACAATTATTGTAGATGAGGTCAGATTCAAAGTCATTGACATAGAGAGAGAAGAGCAGAGGAGATAATGCCTCACCTTGCATGAGACCATTAGTGCTAGAAAAGAAATCAGACATTTGTGACCTATATCTTACGCATGACTTAACATCTTTATATAAGCATTTTATGATATTAAGTAATTTGCCAGTGATACCACATCTTGCCAATTTGTAAAATAACTTGTTTCTGTCCACTGAATCAAATGCTTTTCTATAGTCTACAAAACAGCAATAGAGTTTCTTTTTCTTACTTAAGTATAACGATATTAGACTGTGAAGAGCAAAGATTGCATCAGTTGTACAGTACCCTTCCCTAAAGCCAAACTGAGCATCCGAGATAGTACCATTCTCACTTGACCATTTCATTAGCCTATTGTTTAACACAGAAGTGAATATTTTAGAAAGATTACTTACAAGGGTAATACCGCGATAATTATTAGTGTCATTTGTGTTCCCTTTCTTATGTAAAGGCACTATAATTCCAACAGACCAACTTTCTGGGAAACAACCTGATTCAAAAATTTTGTTAAAAAGTTGTACTAGAATTGGCAACAAAATATCCTGAAATTTGAAGAAATATTCGTTTAGCAAATTATCTATTCCTGTTGCTTTACCTGCCTTTAGTTTCTTTAAAACATCTAAGATTTCTTGCTCATCAATTACTTTGTCTAATTCAGAAAACACAGTATGGTCATCAATATCAAAATTTACGTTATTGTTATGAGCGGCTGTATTATTACATACTTCTTTAAAATGTTCGTAAAACTGGTCACAGGATAGTGTACTATTGATTTTCTTACTCTTTTTAAAGATTCGATGAAATTGTTTGGGATTATATTTTCTAAGATAGCTAAGTTTATTACCTTCATGTCTTAAGTAAAATTTCTTACACTTATTCACATGCTTTTTGTACATCCGTTTTGCGCAAACCAAATTATGACGATTAAAATCCGTTCTATTCCTATTAAAAATATTCAATGCAGACTTGTACTCTGAAAATAAAAACTTGCATCTATTATCAAACCATGGTTTATCATCTGTTTCCTTATGAGTTAACGAAATGCGTTGTGGTTTTACAGTTTTTCGGCAAAAAGGTTCAAAAATCTCGTTTAAAGTATCCGTGAACTGCTGAACACCTTGATCAACACTTAGTGATGAACCAATCATATCAGTGATCGTGCTCAGATCGCCCGCTCTGTGCTCAATGCACCCTTTCATTTCATTAATAAAATCATCATTCCATTTATATGAAGTGATATATTCATTTCTATCTGCGTCAGTGACCATCCCCCCTCTACAGAGATTAGACAGTGTTGTGCATTTTAGTGTTAGCTCAACAGGTGCGTGGTCTGACCATTGATTGAAGTCACATACCTGAATACTTTCAATTATATTCATGTTACTTTTATCAATTAGAACATAATCAATCACACTTGATCCTAAATGATTGTAAAACGTGTATCTACCCATCTTGTCACCATCTAATCTACCATTGCAGACTCTCAGACCTGTTGCAATACATAAATCTAATAATTTACGCCCGAATGAATTAACATGCTTGTCCTCTGACTTCCTGACCCCTAGATCATTGTCACATGAGTATGTAACAAAATTAGAAACATTTCTTAAAAGGTTTTGTGGTAAGTTATCCAATTCAATGAAATCTTTTGCTTCCCCTACGCGACTATTTAGGTCACCTGAAACCAAAACAGCGCCGAGATCTGAGAATTCTGCAATATCAATCAGCAGTGAGTCAAACAAATCAATATCATAGTGATTGTAGAAGACATTATTATCGTGAGGAATGTAACAAAAAGAAATATATGTATCTTTTGCAAGAAGATTTACTATTTTCACCCATATGATACTATCACCAACAACTTTACATAGCTTAATATTATTAGCTAAATTGCTTCTATATAGTAAAACAAGTCCACCGCCCTTACATTTGGTACGAGGAAAAGTAAGGAATGAAAACTCGTCAGAAAGCAATGAAAAATCAGGGTCATTTTCGTTTCATATAATATCATACATGTATTTTGAAAACTCGATACAGTCAGGGACAGATGCGGATTTACAAATGCACCTACCTTCTCTTCATTCGCGCCCTGGGCTTTGCAACTTTCTGCCACCTTGTTCAAATTGTCTTTATTTCGTCCAGTGAGGGATAAACTTGCTCCTAATTTTGCGAGGTGCAGAGCTATCCCTTCGCCAATTCCTGCACTTGCACCTGTGACAATTTTAAACGGGAGATAACTCTAACTATCAAAACATTTACTGTGCGACTGACTTCTCGCTTTCGACCCATGTAGATTAAAAGAAGGAAAATAGCTTCAAAGTAATGAATGACTTAATTACCTGTAACAAGCACGACTTTACCAACGAACGAAGCCATAATGTCACTAGATCCCAGAATAGTTCACGGGAGATAATGTCCTAATGATCTTCGACCTGTGTTGGAAGATCCGATATATTTATAGAATAAAGTACCCCTAAAAATAGATTCCACACCGTAAAGAAAGTATATAGACAGGGAGAGGGTCCAGGTTAATGAAATGAGAAGGAATCGTTCTCGATTTTTTTTTCTTTATGATATCGAAAAGAAACGGATCATCCCTTGACATTTTAAAAGTTTTAAATATTATATGGGTTCTGTCCTTTATAAATAATTTAACGTCATTGTACCCATTGTTGTAATGGCAACTTCAGATTTCAGTGAAATTGTTTGGTTTTTTGATTTAGACAAAATAAAAGTATTATAACCCATTACACGCCATAACTACATCGTTGCTTAGCACCGCAGAAGGACTCGTAGAGAGAGTTGCTTTATTTAGAAAAGGGGGGATGGGGGGGGGGGTTGTACACTACCCTCTGAAAATGTTTTACATTTTACGTAATCAAAGAAATACTATAGACTGACTGTCGAGCGCATCGATCGGGTAAAAAGATGATTGGGCAGAGAGCAAAACCACGCCCTATAGTGGCGAAGTTCCACAGTTACGAGGTTAAAGAAGAAATTAGGTCGAAGAGTAGTTTACTATCCAAAACGGACATCGGAATTAGCCAACAATTTCCAAAGGAAATCTATGAACGTAGAAAGGCGTTAATTCCTATTATGAAGAGAGAGCGTGAAAAGGGTCGAGAGGTCAAGTTAGTCCGTGACCGTTTATTTATCAACAACCGTGAATACAAACCAACCTAGGGGTGCCATGAGGGTGTTCGAACTTCTCTACTTTTTTGGAATGTAGAAGGTTTAAAGAAGAAAATTTCAGACAACGACTTTCTTAACTGTGTTTGCCAATATGAATGTGTTTGTTTAGCTGAAACATGGCATGGCGAAAAAGATAATCTTGTTATTAGTAATTTTAAGTCATTTTCAATTCCAGGAAATAAAGGGGAAAGAAAAAAAGGTCGCCGCAGTGGCGGATTGTATTTTTTCTATAAAGAAAATATTTCAGAAGGCATTGAATGTATAAGTAAACGTATATTTAAAGGAATGCAAACTCTTTGGGTGAAATTTGATAGAGTGTTCTTCAAAACTGTAACTGATGTGTTTTTATGTGTTGTGTATATTTTACCTAATAACCCTAGTGGTTTGAAATTTGACGAAGAAGATATTTTTGAAATATTAGAAACAGATATTTTTGAGTTTCAGGCTAAAGGTAAAGTCATTATTTGTGGGGACTTTAATTGTAGAACTGGGAATTTACCAGATTGTATAATAAATGATAATGTTGAGAATTATGTTTTTCATTTTGAAGATGATGCATATAATGAAATTGATGCTGGTGATCAAATGATTAGAAGAGTGTCGAAAGATACAAAGGTCAATAGTAGTGGTAGACGATTATTGTCTATTTGTGGAAGGACAGGTTTAAGAATAGTCAATGGTAGAATTGGTGATGATAGTAATATAGGTGATTTTACTTTTTGTAACTCACAAGGTCAAAGTGTAATAGATTATTTTCTCTGCGATGATAGTATGTTTGACTCTGTACAATCGTTTTCCATTTTGTCATTTAATGAATTTTCAATGCATGCTCCAATCAAATTTTGTCTAAATATGTCATATGAGGATACCTATCTGTATGAAACTCCTCAGGTAATACATAAAATTGTATGGGATAGCAGTGATGATATTAGATTGACACAATTTAGACATCTAATCAGTGAGTCTGTTGTTGTATTTGATGAAATGGTAAATGAAATCAGTGAACCGAATCAAGAATGTATTGATAGTGTTGTACAAGGTATGAGTGATATACTTTACAATCAAGCGTATAGTGTATTTGGTAAGAGTATTCGAACACTCCCTTATGCAAATAAGGAAAAGTTTACGGGAGATGATTGGTTTGATGAGAAATGTAAACAGAGTAAAAGGAATTTTAATTCATTTCGAAATAGATTTATGAGAGAACCAAATATTGAAAATAGAACTACTTTTTTGAGAAATCGAAAGATTTATAATCAAGTGAAACGTAGAGCAAGATTATCACACCAGCTCAAAGAGGGAAAACAACTTGCTGATTCATTGAAAAGAAACCCTAGAAAGTTTTGGAGGAATCTTAAACGGGTGAATTCAAAGGGGATTAACTCGAAAAATGATCCTTTTTCTGTTAATGAGTTTTTTAGTCATTTTGAAAAGTTACTTCAGGGTGACAAAGGAAATCAGTCTTCGCACATGTCAAATAATGTAGATGATTTAAACGATGATTTTTTAGATGATTGTTTCTCTGTAGATGAAGTAAAATCAGCGATATCTAAGTTAAAACGGAATAAAAGTGTTGGTTTAGATAAAATATGTGCAGAAATATTTTTGGAATGTAATGATGTTTTATCTCCTGTTCTAACGAAACTGTTTAATCATATATATTCTAGTGGTGTGTACCCATCTGTATGGGCAGAGTGTGTTATTGTCCCAGTTCCTAAGAAAGCCAATCCCAAAGATGTTAATGATTTTAGAGGTATTACTTTGATAAGTATTTTTAGTAAAAATTTTTCTATTGTTTTGAATGAAAGATTGAATTTTTGGTCACAAAATCAGGAAAAAATAGTCGATAACCAGTTTGGTTTCCGCCCAAAAACTTCAACTATTGACTGTGTATTTTTATTGAATTCTATAATTAATAAAGTAACAACGTCTGGTGAAAAATTATACACAGCATTTGTAGATTTTCAAAAGGCGTTTGATCGAGTTCCAAGAAATCAATTGTGGGTAAAATTATTGCAACAAGGTGTATCTACTAGATTCATACGTATGATTAAATCTATGTATAGCATTGTAAAGGCAAGAATACGATATAAGTCTTCAATAAGTGGTCAGATATTTTCATATTCAGGCTTGAAACAAGGGGAGCCATTGTCTCCGATAATGTTTCTTTTGTTTATAAATGATTTGTTGGCGTATGTTTCAGAAAATACATGTAATAATGATGTTTTTATGCTTCAAGAAATCCAATTGTTTACTTTGTTGTATGCCGACGACACGGTTCTTTTTTCCAAAAGTGTTTCTGGGTTACAATCATTGTTGGATAGTCTTCACAGATATTGTACTGAATTTGGCATTGATGTTAATATCGATAAGACTAAGATTGTTATTTTTAGAAAAAGTCCAAGAATCCCTGATGTAACATTTGTATATAACGGTACGAAATTAGAAAATGTAAATAGTTTTGTGTATTTGGGTGTTTTGTTGAATTATAATGGTAGATGGAAAGAAACTATTAAGAGATTAAGTGAACAAAGTGCTAAAGCGATGTATGGTTTGATTAATGTTTTTAGAGAAAAGTTGTTACCTATTAAGGAAATATTTCATGTTTTTGATAGCGTTGTCAGTCCAATTTTGTTATATGGTTCAGAAATATGGGGTTTGAATAATAGTTTAGAAATGATTGAACGGATTCATATGAAATTTTGTAAACATATACTTGGTGTTAGACGTTCAGCAACCAATAATGCAGTTTTAGGTGAATTAGGGAGAACAACATATAAGATACAAGCACAAATTAGAGTTATAAAATATTGGTTAAAACTTTTGAACAACAGAAATTCTTTACAGTACCATATGTATTCATTGTTACGACAAGACGTAGAGAGAGGTCGTATTGTAAATAATTGGGCTTATGAAGTCAAGAAATTATTGTTTGACATTGGTTATGGTAATTATTGGAATGACCAAGATTGTATTAGAATTTGTTTTCAATCAGTTAAGCAGCGTCTTCTTGATATTTTTGTTCAAAGTTGGAAATCGGATATTGAAAATTCTCCTAAATTACATGTTTTTTCACAGATTAAGGATGATTTTGTATGTTCTTCTTACTTAAATAATATTCAAAATAAAAGATTACGGAGTATACTTACAAAAATTAGAATTAGTGCACATGATCTTAATATAGAAAGAGGAAGGTACTTTAATATACCTAGAGAAAATAGAAAATGTAACTGTTGTAATCAAAATGTCATTGAAAATGAATATCATTTTTTGCTTACATGTCCTAGTTATTACGATATAAGAAGAAAATTTTTGCCAAAATATTATTGTCATTGGCCAAACAAGTCCAAATTAAAGTAATTGTTAAACATCTCTTCTAAAGCAAAACAATTGAAATTGATACGATTCATTGATACAGCCTTAAAACATAGAACATCATTGTTAAATATTTCTGTATAATTTATATATATATATAAATATGCCCTCTGGCTACCCATTGTAACTATATATATTCCATCGTAAAATTGTATATGCATTTGTCTTTTTATATGTATTAGGCTATGAACATGTTTGTTTGATGCCAATAAATCTGAGTTGAGTTGAGTTGAGTTGACTAGATTGACTTCATAAAACATGTATTAAATGGTAAATTTAATATAATTACAGCATTAAATAAATTGAAAATCGCCTTTCACCTGAGGTACCAGAGGAAAAACGCAGGAGACGAGAAACACCATTCAAAATTATCATCTTATGTGTTTGTCCAACTGTTAAAAGTAAAATTTATCAAACTGTTTCCATTCATGATTAAACATCAATAAGGGCGCGGTATCAATTTGCATCATAGTAACGAAGGGTATATTCAATTCAGGAATTTAAAATCCCCCGTAGTAATTTTACATACTACTTTCCCACATCGTTCAATTCTATACGGACGCAGGAGTATTCGAAGGTTTTCAATGCAGTTTTAAAGCAGTGAGACTTAACGTGTGAATGCATGGGTGAATTAAAGGTGGAAATGGCCGCTGACAAGGAGTTGGCAGGGAAGGAAAAGAAGGAAGACGCCAATGCGTCACGTGTCAATATAGCGCTGGTAGCGTCACTTTTGGTGGCAGCGGCGGCGTTGGCGGCGTCCGTGTACTATCCCTCCGCTAAGCTGGTAGAGGAAGTCAAGGATCTCGTCAGACTGATGGAAAACATCACTAAAACTAACAGTATGTCTGAACATCAAGTAGGTAAGTACAAACTATCTATGGAAATACCAGCACTCAGTTTTCTTATAATTTTAAAAAGCTGTTGGACTAGAAGACTTGTAGAGCTTATAAAAAGAGAGAACCATCTCTCGCATTATGTCGCCTGAGGCTAAGAGGCAAAACGGCGCACATGAACGTCATTATCACAGTAATCACTTTGTGAAGCATCCGTCTGTCTGTCTCTTCTTTCTTTTTTACATATACGACAAACCATGTCCAAGTCCCTCTTCTCTACCTTCAGCGTGTCTTCCTATTCAATTGAGTATCATCTTATTTAATCAGAGCAGGATATTGACCACAATTGTGGTCCTGTACCATTATGTACGAAACATTTTATAAAATCTAAGGTACGACACAAAATACGTTTTCTTCAGAAATTCCGTCCCTACATTCGTATATATTGCCTTAAGAAGTTGATTTTACCAGCTTATTGTTAGATTGGCAGATATCATCAAAAATAGCACAAATCCTAGGCTGTTCATGACATGGTCCATGGAACATGAAATAACATAATTAGAAACCAAGTAGATATAAGCAGACTCTGACACGCATACAAACATAATAGACTACACTAAAACTGTTGATAAATCTTTACCTCGTGTTCCATTTTGATACGGATCTCCAACAAGACCACACCGGAACCACACGACTAAATTGAATATTAGTATTGAAAACAACAGCCAGAGACTGTAAACTAGGGTACAACCGAGAGATCAGGAAATTCTCAGCATAAAAATGTTGCAGTGATCAAAGCTGAGACATGAAAAGAGGGACAATAACATCACATCATTGAAACATAAAGGAGTCCATCTTCAACTTGAGTCAATTTCGAACGCGCATCTGCTGTATTCATAGCAAATAGTAATATCCGGATTACGAGGACACAGGCCTTTCACTTATCAGGATACACGGAGGTTCCCAAAGACACTAACTTTGTTATATCAACAAAAGGTACATGTTTTAACTAAGTACTATGAGGCCACCTTGTATGATATTCCACAAAAAATTGCATATTTTGTTGTACATTATCATTTTTATGACACAGTTGCTGAAGCTGAAATACCAAGAGACTGCTATGATATCCAGCTTTATGGTCACGTGACCTCTGGTGTTTACAAAATTTATCCCGGTGGAATCAAACGAGGTATAGATGTGTATTGTGACATGGACACAGACAATGGAGGATGGCTGGTTAGTAGATTTCACTTAACTCTGATGATCAAAAATTGTATCATTTTATACCCAGTCAAACTCGCTATCATCAACAGGCACGTAAAACATCATTGACTTCATTACATAATTATCTCTTTCTTTCTTTGTCTTTTTTTTTATTTTGCCATTTTCCTAACTAAATTGATGCAGAAACATTTTTTTTGCCATAAAGTTATCGTTTACTTTTGATATGTAGGTAATCTATATTCAAAATAAGAAAAAAAATCCTGAACGAGCATGGATCATTAAAACGGTGCAATTCAACTGTGTATTGCTTCTGACAGATGGTTCTGCACATTTTCTGTTGTTTCCTCTTTAATGCGAACACAAATTAGCATTCATTCAATTAACGCTCATGAAGAAAGTCAAACGTACACTAACACATATCGTTTTTGCGGCATACAAATGTGATCTTAGCCTCGCCAACAAATTTAAAAAAAAAATCATTGTGTTTATTTCCTTTCCTTCTTCGTCGCCGCTATGTGTTTGAGAATACGTACATGTAAATGTCTTCAAATTGAATAGCATCATTTAAGAACAGATAAATTGGCAACATGGACCAGACATGCACGTTTCGGGTACTTAACCCTCGTCAGTGATCCTAAAATCTAAACAATGTAATACGCCAAAAAAAGTATGAAAGTTACTATGTCGAAAAAGCGTACCGAAAGACGTAACAGGGTGGGTGGAATATGATGCTACAGGACCCACGTTTTAGAAATTTCAAGAAATTTTGATAACAGAAATTTTAGAATGCGTTGAAGAAACGCTCAACCGAAATTGACATGTAAGGCTGAAGGGGAAATGGGAACATTGGTGAGGAAAACTAAAATGGTGTGCTACTGTATAGAAGAAAAGTCAACACACGCCCACAATATGCATCCATGAGTCAAAGACATCACACTCGTGCTTTATTTATCATAATCTAACTTAATAAATCATTCGATTTCGATTTTTAGGTTTTCCAAAGGAGAATCGACGGAACTTTAGATTTCTACAAAAACTGGGCAGAATATCAAATTGGCTTTGGCGACTTGTCTTCGGAATTTTGGCTGGGTACGTTTAATTCCTTAATCTTGTAACGTTGATATTCTTTCACTTTAATAAATATTTTTACATTTGCTAAGGTTAATGTAATGTAACTCTGAAGATTTCTTGCATCTGGGAGGTAACATCAATTGCGAAGAAAAAATAAAATTTAGACTTACTCGTTCGAAGATAAAATGTTTTCTTGACTTTGTCTGTGTCTTTTCGTTGATGTCTGAAATACCTAAATAAAAGCATGCGAAACATTTTGTATACTAACTATTTCAGGTACGGAGTCTCTCCACATCATTACAGACCAAGGTTTCTATGAAAGGCGTGTAGACATGACAGACTTTGATGGTCAACATAGATACGCCCAGTACAGAGGGGTCCATATCGGCGATAGAGATACGAAATATAAATTACGTTTGGCTGGTTACCATGGATATGCAGGTAAAATGTCATAGGTGATGCAAATGTCTAATATATCGAATTTGTAGATATTTTTATGTTTGATAAGCATGTATACCAGTCGAGATTTTACGGTAATAATGAATGTTTTTTACAAAAAAAACATATTTTCGGGAGGGAAAAAGAAGCAAATTTTCTCTACAAGAAGACCAAAAGAAGGACAAGGAAATGATTAGAGGGACAAGGAAATGATTTACATATAGAAGTATCAGTAGGGAACCAGAAGTACATGACTTGTATTCAACGAGAAATTCCATACACGTTATGAACCTTGCTCACACTTTCTTTGACAGGTGACTCATTGTATGCCCACAATAACATGAAGTTTTCTGCACGTGATCACGACAACGACAATGCTGGAGGCCACTGTGCCGAGACATTTAAAGGTGGATTCTGGTACAACAATTGTCATGCAGCCAATCCCAATGGTCAATATCTGTCAGGTGACCATGAGACGTTAGCCAATGGAATCAACTGGCATTCATGGCGAGGATATAAATACTCATTAAAAACAATTGAAATGAAAATTCGACCATTATGATATAACGCTATGTTTAATATTATTCTATATGACATGGCACTTGTGTTCAGTTTGTTTTCTGTGAATGCTTCATTCTGTTTGTATGAATGGGACTATTCGAATGATTGAGTTCATGTATAATATCATTAATCTAATTTTCATGACAACGCTATTTACTGTTAAGATGTGTGGTGATTTTGTAAGTATATTCCTGTACCATGTATGCATGAATAACTGAAATGAACATAATTTATGCAATTGTGTAATACGCTTTTTTAAGAGATTATTATTTTTTAATGATTTAGCAAATTGTATGCAAAGGAAAACGAATTGTTCATCATCAACTCGGCAACCAAAAGGGCAACCTCCTTGACGTAAATATGTACAAAATTTTTATACATTCTAACATGAATGTGTTTCATACATATTAAAGGGGTCATAATCTAAAATTGAATTGCTAAAGCTAATATTTACATTACTAGTATATTCCCCATGTTGAACGCCCATTAGGCAACTAGAATTATATTCCAATAACTTGGGTTGCTATTGTGACGTCACGTTCAAGTTTTGCATGTAGGTAGAATTTACCGACGTTCAAACTCATTCAACGCTACAACAGGCAAAATGTGAGAAATGCATGCAAATAAAAATGACCGATATTTAGAATAAATGTAAATATAAGTAATGACTGTCTTACTTTTGGTGTTCATGGGTGTATAATTCTGGTTGGACACTTGCAAATTTTCCGAGAATCGCTTCGTGACCAACCAGAATTATACACCCATGAACACCAAAAGTAAGACAGTCATTTCTTTATTGTACGGAGCACATTTAGCAGTAGCTCTTCCATATTTTGATGTTGTATTAACAGTGGCGATGTTGTGAAATGGCGGATACTAGTATCGGTGTCTTACTCGACATATTTAAAAGAAAGGAGGGGATCTCCAACAAGACTCGGTAGCAGCACCCACACCAAAACAACAAGACACCGGTACAGTGTATGTAAACAACGGTACAGTGTATGTAAACACCGGTACAGTGTATGTAAACACCGGTACAGTGTATGTAAACACCGCTACAGTGTATGTAAACACCGCTACAGTGTATGTAAACACCGCTACAGTGTATGTAAACACCGCTACAGTGTATGTAAACACCGCTACAGTGTATGTAAACACCGCTACAGTGTATGTAAACACCGCTACAGTGTATGTAAACACCGCTACAGTGTATGTAAACACCGCTACAGTGTATGTACATTTTGTGTAATGTATTTGGTCATTTTGTCCATAGGGTTGTTCTCTGGTACATGTAGCAGTGTTTGTACATGTAACATCGTTTTTCTTCTACTGTATTATAATGTGCTCGTACAATGAACACATTATGTTTAAGATACATGTATTACGAAATAAACGTTATTTATTCTGCATATAAACTCTACCGATTGACACTGTAATTAAAAATTATTATGTTTATCAAATAACACTTTAGGGACAAAGCTAGGAATGGCCAGGGAGATTCAACCTGGAAGGACTATTGAGGAAAAAACCTTCATTGATAAACAGCCTTAATATTAACATTATTCACAACAAGCAGTCACATTTCGTCATTTACTGAAATTTGAGAGAGTTCTCAATTTTGATACCATTGTGATCGATATTTACTATTAACAGATGATGCCCTCTTTGTTTAATGAACTAAAAACCAAATTGATCCATATCATAAACAAATATGCATTCAGTCGAAGAGATACTATAATACATATATCATTTTACATGAAAGAAGTGCACGGCATACGTGTTTCTACAAACCAAAATCATGTGGGGAAGATACATGACAAGAGGAAAAAACATATAATAGTAAGATTTGTTGATGTACGCAGAGACGGAGTTAGCTGGTAAGCAGAAGATACTTATTCTCCCCAGGTACCTGATCTCGCTCACATTTCGGGAAATCACTTTTTCTCTGTAGTTTGATGCCATCTAACATGGCATCATGGCCTTGAATTATTCAATATTCAGTTAGATTTCGTTTTTTCAGAGATTGTAATGAATCATTGACATGTTACCATTTTACAACTCGTACGTTGTGCTATCCGTCCGCCTACTATATTGACTTCCAGAAAAAGAGCAATCACATCAAGAGAACAAAGGATTTTTCAACATATCTATTGTATGGTTTCACCATTTAACAATAGTTTCGTAACTTCGTATAAACTTTGTTTATGTCAAGTCATTATTAGATTCTATCGTTTGATGACAATTGTCACCTTTAATATACATGTACATGTATAACACGCATGACGACATCAGTTTCAAAATTACAACTATCCCATTGTGAAAAAAAAACGTTCTTTCGTGTCCTGCACTGGTGTATTCATTTCGCAATTGATACGCTATTCCAGAGCAAGCTTAAATTAATGACTTCGTTCTGAGGGCAATGACTCTGAATGAGACTAACCGAGAAACGGGAAAAATGCTTCAAATTGGACGACATACTGAAAATATAATTTAACATAAAAACATATGGTTGTGCACAATGTTGAAAGATACGTTAGGTTAAAATCATCCAAAACACAAAATTTGACACATTCACCGTTTTTACTTGATTTTGTTTTTTGCTAAAAGTGACGGGTGTTGTTGACAAGCGGGATATGCACACTCTCCCGGGTGCCTGTTGTCATTAAATTTTGCTCCTTTGTACTGTTTCTTTCGTGTTTTGCTCGGTTTTGAATAATTCATAAATTATGTCCAACATCTTATGTGATTGTTATATTTCATTGAGTACAGTACAGAAATACTAATAATTGCACAAAGTAGTTATAATAAACAGAAATATTCGTATCGGATACACGTGTATATATTTAAAATAAACTTACAAGTAAAAGAAATGATATACAAGAACAAAGTGTTGTAAACATTTTTGAGTAGTAAAGCCATGAAGACAGTTCAGACGACAAACACACAGATATTGAATCATTGAAAACTTGTCTACCTTGTGTAATAGTGACTTCGATAGTAGATTTAATCAAGTGATAATTTAAAAATCAATTATTTACGTTAAGTTTCATTTCTATTCATATTCTTTCAAAAGTAAAGTAAAGATAACAGACTAAATAATGATGGGCGTTTTCTCCTTATAGATATCATTTGAACACAATACTACCTCGGCATGAGATTTAAAAGTAAAAAGACATCAATGTATTATCCAGTTGATTTCGAGTTTGTTGAGTATATCTTGTTGTCAGTAGATTATAAGGGTTTTCTCAATGACAAGGACTTATCTTGTTTAAGGTCAATAAAATGTATTATTCTATAAACTATTAAGAGTGACTCTCTGATTGGCTGATAACGTCATCGACGCTCCTGAATAAATTGATCACCGCATACCACGATTCAAAAAAAAAAAACTGGACCGGGATTACCCCACGAACTTCTGCAAATGACGTCGTTATTTTTAGTGAATCATATATGAAACTAGAAAGGTTTCTTGTTGCGGTTGCAACAAGAGTGTCTTCCTCCTATACAATTTTTGGTTTGGAAATATGAAGGACGTCACATTACATGTATTTATATTATATATTTAAGTTTTCAAATAGCAGTAACATTAAATTTTCAAACCGATAATTGTTGGTGAGCAACCATTTGTTTTTTTTTTTTGGGGGGGGGGGGGGGGGGGGGGGGCAGGAATTCTATTGCCAGCCGGTAAAATTTTTTCAGCAATTTTCTGAGCAGGTCATTTTTTTCAGCCATTACCAGAGTCGGAGAAAAAATTTCGCCGGTTCTTCGGGCCGGATTTAAACAAATTGTCAAATGTTGTGAATGTCTGTGTAAGTTAAACTCCCCGCTGTTACAGAGTATGAGTTAATAAGCGTTCCTTCAGATGTCTCTTTGCAATTAGCGAATTTCAGACAGATTGTATGATGTTTAAATAGAACCTTTTCTAGATTTTTGTGCCTATGCGTATTAGGTCTCTGGTAGAAACAGCTATGTGAACAGTTTGTACTTATATTAATTATTTTTTTGACTTTAAATTGTCTGGCACAAAGGGCCAGCAAAAATTTCCATATCATGCAATGTATCCTTACTTTTGCCGTTTGCATGGTCCGGGAAAAAAAAAAATTGCCGGCCCTTTGGGCCGGAATATTTTTTTCAGCATTTTTGAGAGCCGGGATTTTTTTTTTTTTTTTGCAAATTCTTCCTGCCCCCTTCCCCCATAAAAAAGGCGAGCTCGTAGCTGTAGAACCAATTTTCTTGAGAAGAGAAATGGTAATAACAAGTTACGTTCAATATATATATATATAAATACCATGAGGTTCTCGCTGTGCAGGTTCAAATTTGGACCCCCCCCCCCCCTTCCCTTTTTTCAAAGTTTATTTTGAATTTCCATCATGGCGACATCGTTCAATATAAACAGAACTGTTTTCGAAAAACGAGGGGAGGGAAGAATGTTGGAGAAATTGTTCATCAATTTGTAAATAAACCAACCGAAAATTATGTTCGAACGTTTGCTAGAATTAGAAATTAAACTTGATGTTCAAAATATAGTTATTGAAGTTTAGAAACAGGTTTGTAGGTTAGAAATCGGAATCAAACTACCACTTTTTGTGTGTAAATTCTGGTTTGTAGCTGATCTCTTCTAAATTAATCAACTGTTTTAAAATCAAATTGTGTATATCGAAATGTATTTATGAAAAGCATATTCATCATTGCCGTGAAATCGGAATTTGAAAATCTCAACACTGCTTTTCTCGAGTCGGACTCGGACTACCAATTTTAGTGTGCGCCCGATCTGTTGGCGTGAAGGTGTATCGAAATACCCAACTCAAAATTTCGATGCTCATATCTTTTCAACAGTAAGAGATAGGAAAAATCAGAAAGACTAAATAAGACAGATATATGGATAAAAAATAATAATATTGAAATTTTTAGGAAACTTCATCATAAGCTTAATTTTTGTTTACTATTATAAGCAAAAAAGTGTCTTCCTCCTATGAACTTCTGAATTTGGAAATATGAAGGACGGTGAAGGACGTCATCGTAATAAATCGTTACAGTGTGCATCTAGCATTTCATATCTTGCATGGCTGTCGACTTTAAAAAAGAATGGGGAAATTGTAGATAGCAAAATACGAGATATTTAACCTTACAAATTGCAAAACATGAAATTTTCGGTCCTTTTGAGTAATTCGACGCTCCCGTCAAATATTTGAATCTACTAAAAAACATGATAAAAAAAATAACAGAGACCAAAGATAAAAAAGACCAATCTAGCTTTTACTCCAAACGTAACGTTGGAGAACTTTCATTGTCCTAGCTTACAGGGTTCTTGAGAAATCGCTGATCCAATTTTCCACGGTTACGAAAACAATAGGTCTTCCGACGGAAGTCGGAAGACCTCATTATAGAATAAACCAGTTATGGACCTTTAACCCAGTATATATGATGTGATATTGACATACTATGAAAATTTTGACCTCGGCTTCTCCTCGCAGTCAATATTTTCATACTAAGTCAATATCACATCATATACACTGAGTTAAAAGTCCATAATATTATTGTATAATATTCCATTAAAAAATCGTCATTATAAGTCCTTGCCAATGACAACCACGATCTGTCGTTTACATTTTGTATCGTTTTTATTTAAAGAGATTATTTTCCCGAACTTTCATCCAATCAAAATTTGTGAAAGTGAAGGTTATCTTAGAAAATGCAAATTTCGATCTCTTTTGTTATTGCCATAGTGTGACGTCGATTGAAGAATGACCATACTTGGATGGTTGAAGATTTGTATGCGAGTTTTGGTCGATATTGTCTCCGCTAAAAACCTAGCTAACGACAAAAACAACGAATACTAGCCTTCGGGAAAATGGGGATTTTCCGGTATGTTCTATTTGAGCAGTAGCAATGTGCAATGGAATTTAGGAGGAAACGTATGAACGCGAGATTCGTGAATTAACCAACAATTTCACGCTGTCCTGACTCCCCCCCCCCCCCCCCCCCTTTCTTAGAAGTTGATAAATCTTATGCTTTTTCTATCAGTTTCCTTACAGTGAGCTTTATATTTAATCATGAGATAATAAGTTGTAGTTCGATTACATGTACTTGTACCTAAAACACAATTCTTTTTATACATGTATAATAACAATTGATAATAGATCAATGCAGTCCGTTTTACTTGACTTGTAATATGAATGTTAACATATCTTTACGACATCAATGTTATTTCCTATATTAGTCATCCAGGTATAGATAAAACAGTAAGAACCTTCCCAAGGTGAACCAGGACATACAAATTTACAACTCAAACAACGGGAGAAGTCATTAAAGGAAAGGCATATACGTGAAAATCATTCATTTTTTTCATATTTTACGCTTGAAATTTAAAGGGTCAAACTACTTTGTTAACAAAATACAAACTTGCTGTGTATGATTTTAACTTATTATTTTCAAGCATGTAATTAGGTACCTCATCGATAAAGGAGATTTATTGTTTATTCACGCTAAGCTTTTGTTGATTATTGATTCTCCCAACGTAAACACCTGTCTGCGGTGAGAGCGCTATGTATGGGTAGCAGACGACCGAAATCACAATGAACGACAGATGGCGTGATTTCATCAGCATACCCCGAAGTTCTCCATGTAACAAGTAACGGTAAATTGAAAATGATTTATAACTTTTCTTCATTTTTTATTTGACAAAGAATGAATATTTCATATAATTAGTCGATTTTAATTATACATTCTGTGTGACGTAACTTCATTCATTAGTTCGACCATGGGAAATCATTAGGGAGTACTAGCCAGGTGGAGGCATGACCAGGATATTTTTGTGGATACTTCTCACAATTATGGAAGCAGAAATAAAAGGTAAAACAATTTTCTACTCTGTTAATTTAGATATTCATTATTTTTACCATATATATATATACATGTACATGTAGTACATACTGTATATATGTATTATTACGAAAAAAATATAACCTGAATTCAAACTCTCACGTTAACATTACTGCGAAGCTGTTTTCTGAATAATATCTGATTTCATGACAATTTGCAATATTAAAGTAGATTTATATAAAACAAAATATTCAATATCAGTCGATGATATAATGCTAGTTCAAAGGGGCCATTTGTAATTTAAAAGGTACACAAAAATCAATATCATAAAAAGTTAAATAAGAACAAACTAAATAGCTGTTTCAAGTGGTTTGGCATTCAATACGTACCATTACAGTACATGTACATTCACAGCATAATGGAATGAAAATTTAATACATGTCAATAAAAGAAATAATATCAATGTGATTTAAAGGTTTCCGTTTGTTTGTTCAATGTGACTTGATCATTGATAGTTGTTGAGACTATGCAACACTACATTCTATTCGTTTGTATTCATCTTTCTCTTTATTTTTTCATTTTTATCAAAATCTAAAAATGGGACTTTATTTCTCACTTCTCATGTGAAATCCTAATGAAACCTTGACTGTTTAGACTTCTAAAACAAATCGCAAGAAACTTCCTTGGTCAATCCTGAGGTAATGCAACTTGATCGAGTCTTTACAGAAAACAAACAAAAAATGTTTCTTCTATAGCTTTTAAGGGATTTTGATATTACTTTTTATATATTCGTATTGTTGCCCTGGTCATCTTACGTCAGTTGCTTTTCTTTGAAATGTCATACAAATTAATGATGAGATAAAACTACTGTCCTTGACACCAATAACAGAGGATACTTATTTCATTCAGTTCTTTGTGTGTGTATTCCGCTGTCGTCAATGTATCATGTGCGGTCTTGTAGGAGATGCTCTCCCTTACATTCTCTGGATACTGGTTATTGCAATCCATCATTTGTCCATGAAGTATATCGTTGATCCCTTTCGTTTTGCCTTTCTTGTCTTTTTTTTCATGGTTTTGAAGCCGCGGTTTCTATAGGTCATTGTACTTTTGCGTCTGTTAGATGGATCTGGGTTTTATGTTAAGAGCAAATGCAATAAACGATTTACTTCTAATACTTTCTTTTTCAGGAACTGACGTATGCACTCGCTTACAATGTGAAAACAATAGTCCTTGTATGACTTCATTTGTAAAGACCGACAATGGGACAATCGTTTCTAAAGAACGATGTTTGTGTTCCGAAAACTACTACGGACGCCATTGTGATAAGCAAATCAGTATTCATGACGTCACTGTTACGTCACAAGAAGCATATATTCATACGCAAATATTGTGTAATAATACTCCATGCAGAGATGAAAAAGTAGATCCTGACGTACATTTTGAATACAGCCTACAGTATTGGACTAACGATTCTGAATCGTCCTGCTCTGTACGGAATTTTTATGGATCTAAAGATCCCATTTTGAAGGATCTCCTCCCCGAAGCTGAGTACATCGTGTGTATTAAATCTGGGTCGCTAAACTGGTGCAGGACGTTTCATGAGGTGGTCAACCTTACAAAGAACTGTGTAATCTTCAAAACCGGATTGTCAGTTTATACTAAAGATAAAAATATGATGGAGTATCTTCTTTTGCTGATCTTATTGGTAGTTTTTGCAGTCATTTCAGCGACATTTGTTCTTATTTGCAGAAGACGTGATATGTGTCGAAGGTATTCTAAGGTTCCAAAGGATTCCGAAATTACTACACATCTAGATCAAGAATTTTCTCTGACATGTATTCTAGATGATAGAACTATGCAACACCAACAACAAATAATGCGCAAGTCGCATGGTAAAAATAAACGCAAACGGAAAAGTCATACAGATGAATTTGCCTCGTTTTGGACATCACATGATAAATCAATGCACTTAAAAAGTATAACGGAATGCCATTATGAAAATTGTGATAACGAAACGTCAAATATGCTAAGTAAGGAAAATGAATAAAAAAATATCAAGCTTCAAGTTTTCATTCTTTACTATGTTTCAGTGGTAATCTCTACAAGTAGGGTGTTCAAATTGTAGTTCGCACTCTCTGTAAATACACAAATTTTGATTAAAAAAAAAAAGCAGAGGGCGCTACTGAAATGAATTTTGGCGGGTCATGAAAAGCACTTTGGCTGGAAGCATCATTGATGAGGATTTGATATCCGAAACACGTGTCTGGTGCATAATAAATTGGTTTGAAATTTTCTTAAAGAAGGTAAAGAGTTGGAGCACTTCCATATTATTGATACACCGTATGAACGTCTTGCTGCAGTTTTACTATTGAATGGCAAATACGGATAATGACCATGTCCCAATACACAGTACAAAATCGATAATTCAGAAAATCATAAACCGAAAGCATACAAAATCAGGATGAAACAAGAACCAAAGCAAACAAAGAAAAACCTCCACCATATGAAAAGAAGCGAACTCCCAAAATGGGAGTGAGACCAGGTGCCCAGGAAGAGTAAGCATCTCCTGCTTGCATGCAACACCCGTCACTTCAATTCGGTAGAATTGTCACATCCGGTTATTTCCATTTCGGAAGATACAAGTATATTCGGCGGTTGGACGGATCAAATGGTCTAAGACAGAGTATCATCCACCATTCTGGACAATGGGACATCATAATGTATGACGAGTTCCCCATATCGACCGTATAACTTCCTCAGTGACGAGGTTAGTCGGTCACAAACGTATCCCTGACTGAGAAGCATATCTGAACGACGCCTAGCTCTCAGAACAAAATCTGTATATTTGGTACTTTCTCTGGCATAGCGTATTAACTGAGATATGAATACGCCATAAGCTGGCGATGAAGGGATGTTGCTACTCAGAAAAGGAAAGTTAGTGATGTTGAAATTGAAGTTTGTCATAGAGTGAGATGTTCATGTGACCATCGGTCTCGTAGGACAACATTATGTCTTGAAACTATTTGCTTGAAAAAAAATTATATAACATATTAAATATAATTGTATTAATGAGATTCTGAACATTGAAAACTCCCAAATTCATACAACACTTTGTGAAAAACGTCAATTACTCACTGGGATGGATTTTAAAGCTACATATTAATTAAGGTACAATAACATCAGAATTCAAAATCCTGTAACACCCTGTGTAGTTTACTCATATGACTTGAGGCGAAATCCCCTGTATTTTGAATATCATTTCATTCCATAAGCTAATATTACGTATTGCTATATGATAGAGAACAACTCTGCAAATGATGTACCAACTAGGATATAGAGCATTCAAAGAACATAGCAAGGTTTGTGTCATCGCAATAACCAAAGTAAAACACGAAAACATCAAGAGTGAAAGAGTATGACAGACACAACCAGTCATTGAAATACAATCACAAAAAGTCATAGCTACCTGCTTTAGGTTTAATATAGCATTACAGAAATTACGATCGGACGAGTACTGTCCTTACCTCTCTTAAGAAGACTATGGCCTGGAACAATATCCAATGTGAAACTTACGTTCAGCTCACACCATCCATAATTTGAAACATCACTCATCCTATCTGAGAGTTGGTCGGACTCGAGTAATTGATCATGAACTCGTTTTAGCCAGCTGAGAACTCCCCTTTGTACATTTTACTCGGATAGCCACACTGTTTGCTACAAACATAACATATGACCATTGTATCCAAAAGGCTTAATATTAACTTCAGCGCATTCGAAAATTTTTGTTACCAAAATTTCTTAAACGTGGCTCCCGTAGCATCATATCCTACCCATCCTGCTATGTCTTTCGGTACATTTTTGGGCATTATGTAATAGCTTTCACACTTTTCACACAATGTGATTTCTGTGTAGATCTCATTAAATGCCAAAACAACGGAATACTATTATTTCTTTTCTTATATTTATTTCAGCATAGAGATCAAATTTTACATCTTTACAAGATTACAGATTGCTCATAGTATTAATCAACCAATTGTTGAAGTTCCATGTGTTGGCGTATACACCTGGAAGGTCGGGTCGGGCACACCCATATCCCCAACTTACTACACCTGCGAAGGAATAAAAAATATACAATATTTTGGTTGCTTTGATTTTTGCATATTTACATTGATTCTTGATTTGAAGATCCCCCGGGCCCGCCTCTTGTTTTGCGTGCCCGTTGATTATAATTTATGTTTTGTATTTTATTCCCTATTATCAGAAGTTTGAAAATAAAACAATGTTACACTTTGCTACTACCAAAAAAACAGGGTAACAAATACTACAAACTCGTCTTTATAAAGTATGCAATGTCTGCTGCATGGTGAGTATGTAGTACATTGCATGGTATTTGTCTTAATTACTTTGTAATTTTGACTTAGGGTCTTTTGTTTAAGAAATGACTTTCTCACTCACTTGCGTCGTGAGACAAAAGAAAAACTTAGACGTAGCAGTTTGAGATTTCCTTGTCTCAAACTCCACGTGACTCCTATAATGACGTCATAGAAAGTAACGTCACGCCATCGTTAGATTTGTGTAAGTTCTGGTATCGATTCTAGCTTTAAAAACCATTAAAGTGATGATAAAATGAGGTGAGTGAGAAAAATAATCAATCACAACGTTACGACTGAGACAGGGGAATCTCATCCTCGTGCCAAAGATTTGTTACATCCACGACTCGGCAAGCCTCGTCGTGGATTGCAAATCTTTTACACTCGGATGAGATTCCCCTGTCTCAGTCTCAACGTCGTGATAGATTCTATTAATCTTACTTTTGGTGTTCATGGGTGTATAATTCTGGTTGGTCACGTGCAAATTTCGTGAATCGCGAAGCGATTCTCTGAAAATTTGCACGTGTCCAACCAGAATTATACACCCATGAACACCAAACGTTAGACAGTCATTACTTATATTTACATTTATTCTTATTCTCGGTCGTTTTTATTTACATGCACACAACAAATGTTGCCTGTAGCAGCATCAAATGTATTTTAACGTTAGTAAATTCTCCCTACATTCAAAACTTGAACGTGACGTCACAATAGCAACCCAAGTTATTGGAATATATATGTACAACCAATGTAATTCCCTGAGATGAAACTATTGAAAGGAACGTGCTTGTATTTCGCATGAAAACGCTCGTGACGCCACAATACATAAGATCTCAAGAAACATGCCGCGACGGCTGTTCCAACCTGCAAACTGTACCCGCGGTTACATGAATATTAACGTCACCTTGTTACCTAGAAAAACACGATTTCAGAAAACAAGAATGAAACAGACAACTGTGGTGCATATATATAGTATAAATGTCATAATTTGTGTTTTGGTATGGGTATGCAACACACAGCAAGTGCATTTATCGCATGAAATGCGCTAGTTAACGCGCATTACATGTACGATAAATGCACTTGCTGTGTGTTGCATACCCGTGACAAAACACAAATTAAGACACTTATTCTCTATATAATTCTAGTTGCCTAATGAGCGTTTAACATGGGAATTCACTAGTAATGTAAATATTCGCATATATAATAAAATAGAGTTTATGTACAAGTATACAGAAGAAATGTTATTAGCCTATAAAAAAATACTTTTGCTACCAGAAAAATGCATAAAATTTCGTGTTTACCTGTAAGCTCGTATTTGCCATTCCTGTTGCAGACAAGAGGTCCACCAGAATCACCCTTTTTTTAAATAAACATTTAATTAATAATAAGATTAGAATCTCAAAATCAAAAGTTATCAATACTTTTGGTCATAGATATTAGTTATAATGCGAAACGAGGGCGTAACATTCTTTTTAATGGTTATAGGTGTATTCTGTACATATATATTTTTTGAAAATATGCCTAGATTTCCGGTTGGTTTTACATTGGAAACAATGTGCTGTAAAGTGTTACTAGTATATGCATTTGTACATAAAAAAACTAAAATGTCAAATTCATTAACTACTATTTTAAAATACATAACATTGATACGGTGGCTTGAGGTGACATGTAGTTTGATGCAGAGGATGATCTCCTTTGAGACCCAGAATTGCTTCTCCTGTTATTTTTACGTGTGAATATCACTCTTTAAGTCATCTTTTTAAAGGAAAATTGAAGTGTTCCAATTCGAAATCCTTTCAAACAACGTTTTAATGCAACGTGACACGTGTTTCGGTTAGTAAATCCTCGTCAGTGGTTATTTAAGGTATCCGTTGTATAATAGAGACATTTATCATAGCGTGTTACTCATCTCCATTGTAAAGTATGGTAAATGTTATGCCTGGTAAGGTTCTATGAACTATATATTTTCTGAAAGGTAATAATGCCCTGAGTACAGATATAAGACTCCCAGGTCTTAAAAATCAAAGGGGAAAAACTCTTGTACAACTTTGTCATTTTGTATAGGTTATATAGAGAAAATAGACGATTTAAATGCTTCACCAGTTATTTCCCTTTATTTTTCTGACCCCTAAATTATCATTTTTGAGCAGTTGGCATTATAAATTTTCAGAAAATATATAGTTTATAGTACCTTACTAGGCATGGAAAAATGCCCTATTGTACATCGGATACCTAAAGCCAAAGTGATTTCCAGATACTGTCAAATATATTTCAGTAGCGCATCTAGTTCAATTTGTTTAGAGTGCTCGGCTCCAATTTCTTGTATAAGGTCCTTATAATTTCAGTGTGGCAAATATTGTGTTACCTGGCAAGCGTCTGCTCCTCCACGTTCGAATCCTGCACACAGCATTGAGTTTAACTTGAAACTGTTTCCAAGTTTTGAGCTACATGTACTCTCAGAAAGAAGTGGTTTATATACTTCCTGTAGCCTGTCTGACACACTTCCGCCTGAATTTAGCAAATTATAGAATTTAATGGGATACATGTACCTATCGGAAGAATATGAAAAGCTACGAAAATTGACAAAGAGAATCGGGTTCATTAGCATACATATTATGGTATCAGGGATGAAATGGGAAAGGAAGTTCTTCTCTCAGTTCAGAGATTTCTCCGTCATACTTATAAAATGATACTTATTTATAGTCAGCAAAAATTATGAATTATCATTTGTTTGCATTCGTTCGTATTTAATTCGTTTATATTTTCTAACAACATCCCTGCTCACTTCCTTTCGTGTGAACAAAATGAGCAGTGGATTGATGATTACCTTCAGATGTAGTACCCCATCCTGTTACTACACACATTTCGTTTTCAACATAAGTGTTGGCTGGTAAGCATGCTGGAATGATTCCATCACTCAGGACAACGTCCTTGCTGAGTACCATAATGGCTATATCGTTATTAATTGTGTTTGGTCTGTAGTTTTGGTGTATGACGATTTTGGAGACACCATATTTGACAGTGTACAAGGAATTAAATGTCCGACGGTGTGACCCCAGAGTCACTGTCCAGTATGACGCAATACTTGAATCTCCCCTATAAAAAAAAGTAGGTGTTGCGAAATGATTAAAAATAATATTAAATTATCATTCAAAATCAGTTAAGTTGCGCCAATTGCGAGTTCAAAACGGCCGCAAACTTTAGATCAGGAATATTTCAAAACCATGTCGATTTTGAAGCTTGGTATATATGTGTTTTGGAAAAGGCTGTAGAAAAATTTTTCACCAACATTTTAGCCAGAAATTTAATTAGATGTAGACTGCTGTGTAATTGTATGTGAATTACGTTACATACGAGGGCATATGTTAATAATAAAATTTTCTGACAATGAAAAACGCCGTATACATATAAGTGTTCAATAGTTTGCTTTTTTAGTAACTGTAGTCATTATGGTGGCCAACGAATACATTTAGTATAGATTTTCATATATTCATGAAGGAGAGCAGCTAATTTATAATACCTCAAACCTATTCGTGCAAGTTAATCACGAAGTTTAAGTTAATGATGTTTTTCAATTATGATAGTTTGATTTTAAGGGAGAACAGAGTAAAACAGATTCCCCAGATTTTGCTTTTAGTTGATATTAAAACTATATAAACTGCAAAATCTACAATAACTCGGAGGGAATGGCTATAAGATAAAGACAAACATTGAAAGTACCTCGTAACGTAATTCACGAATCGAGAAATTCCGTCACCTTTTAAACAAGATTTCACTTGTTTTATCTCTGATAGCATTTTATATCAAGAGGGCACGATCATAGAATAGTAAATCGTACTTGAAGAAATAAAAAAATATTGCATATTACAGCAAAATGGCATCAAATATTGTCATGCAATGTTTTATGAGTAAGAGTATTCACATGTATTTAGCTTCTCAAATTCGTTTTTACACAAAGATATTTTGAAAACCACCGTCCCAATTCTTTTTAAATGATGATTTTAATTGATATAATAAAAACTTTAACAGAAGACCCCAAAATTATCATGTTTAGCTTCCAATTTTCAAAGTTTTCATACACAAAAAGGCCGTAACGTAATTCACAAAAATTATTTTTAAGTTTTATTTTCCATGAAATATTTATGGTTAACTTAACAATTCCTTGCCGATCCATTGCTCTGTAGACATTCAAATAGGATCTGAATCTATGCTAGATCAAAATATATCACAAACTTGAATCATCTGGCATGTTTTAACATACTTCAAATAGAACATCTTACAGAAAAGAAAAGCAAAGTGTTTTTGTGCATATAGATACTTTATATTAGTGTATTTCTTTCCTATTTCAAAGCTGATTCTATCTTCCATATCATCTTTTGTATACATCTGTGTGATTCAGTATGACTCTGTGCAATCACTGTCCACTGTAATCAATCAAGATACCCAAAAGTGAATTACGTTACGCAGCGTGAATTACGTTATGGCAGGAATTCTCGCCTGTTTTGAAAACTTCAGCATTATCTGATGACAATTTTTCTCAATACACATACGTATGAGATACATTCAAATGTTTCAACTACAAACTTTATAAAAATAACGTGCAAAATGAAGAATATTGTGATTAAAAAGAATGCCTACTGGCTAAAAAATGGTAAATTGTATATATTTGACATTTTAAATAGTGTTTCTGCCCACAAACCAAGTTTTATCACTAGATAGCATGTCTGAAAGTAAAATAATTACGATAAATCCCATCTAGACACCCCAGGAATGGATATTACCCTGAATTTAGAATCTACTACGTAACGTAATTCACCGTAACGTAATTCACGGTCATGTTTTTTTTCTGTGTTTATTATCTGCCTCTCCGTACGCAAGTGAGCTTTAATCAAATTGTGATTGTCTTTATATAAAGGCATAAGCACCCGATTACGACATGACCATAGTAATGCACTCTGCGATTCTTATCACAGTAAAAGCTGCGTAACGTAATTCACAAAATAAGTAAATTTTTCAGGAAATAAGAAATGAAAGGATTTTTTTCCTAAAATGAAACGAATGTAAAACATTCAATGAAAAACTATTAAAGTTTGGTCTATTACAAGTTAGAAAAGTATTGTTATGATATTATATAGTTCTAATTTTAACTCATCCTAGATCTCCAAAGATGGTAACGTAATTCACCGTAAATCTTGTGACAATAGAGTTAAGTATAATTCAGGGTAAAATACTATAAAGCGTATGAACTGAATTCGATTTTTTAAAATACTGATATTACTTTTATTAAAATATGTGCCAAATATTTTGAATTTAATACATTTTCGCGTCACTGACAACCCATTTTATCATACGCCTCAGTTTGTGACATGCATTTTTTGACAAATACTACCCTTATATGATAGAAAAATCCATATATATCGAGTTCAAAGGTAACCATAAGGCATATCGAGGAATAGCATCTAATGCAAGTAAAAAGTAAAAGCAAAAAAAATCTTTCCATGATTCAATGTTACTTTCAAAAATGTCTTGTGACACAGTTTTTGCGTATTGGCGTACCTGGATAAGTGAGAGGGTTGTGCGCACGTAATCCAGGATAACCACACCATTTGCTACTTGCGTGACAGATGGCCGTCCAAAGTCGGCACCGGTTACCCATTGGTCTCGTCGGTTTATGTGTAGTCTTTTGTGTTTGATGTTTACATGTCGTGTGTCTCTTTTCCGTTTCGTGTTGTACTCGTCTTTTGTGTTTTTGCATCGGGTGATTTGGTGTTTTACTGTTGATGCTGCAACGGTGTCTTGTTGGAGATCTCCTCCCTTCTTTTTAACTGATTTTGAATGTATATGTACTTTAAAACAACTGGAAATAACTCAATTTCGAATTCAACGCATTGGTTGTTAAAAGGAAATATGAACGCTAGAAAAGTCCCACACCCAAAAACTAGTTTTTTCGATGTGAAACTCAGCCAGCAGGGCACAGACTGTTATACGCATGCCATAGAATTCTTTAGAATGATCCATTTACATATACGGTAATTTGTGTTACAAGAGGCCGTTGAGTTTAACTGTCTTGTTTGTAATGTCACCTTACATTGAGAAGTTTTATGTTTATACAACTACTGTGAGGCTATGGAGACATCTATGTATCCGGATAAGTGGAAGGGTTGTACTATTCGGATAACCACACCATTTGTAATAGCAGATGGCAGTCCAAAGTCGGCGCCGGATGCACATTGGTCTCCTGTCTTGTGTTGTCATTAATGTTTGATGTTTCTGTACGTCAGTTTCGATTGTCTTGTATGATGTTCTATAGTGAATATTGTCGTTTCTTTTTTGTGGATTGTAATTTTGTCTGATGTCATTTACGTATCACTTTCTCGCTTGGTGAGTGCAGGGTAGTCAAGCTGAAGATCATCCCCTTTTCTTTAGAAGATAATAGCCTAATATTTTGACTAAACTTTTAGTAAATATCTTTATTTGATAACCTTTTTCGTTCTCCATTTCTCTGACTAAAATTATTGCGAGATTGAATGAAACATTGTACGACGGAAGTGCAAAGCACAAGCACAGCAAACCCTCATACAATACAATATGGCCATGAAGTCATCACAGTATGCATACACCATACTATAGACAATTCGAAACACGATTTACAAAATTAATGTATGACTATTAGTACATGTACCAAATAGACTTTGTCAAAGATTAGATTTACACTGGCTCCAACATATACGATTTATACATGTAACCAGTATTCTCATTATTGATTAAGATGTCCCAATTAATCCTAATCCTGATCTTGATCACTCAGATTCCAGGCACTGTACTTACGATTCGACACAATGTGCAGCTGTGACTATTACATAACCACCAGATGGGTTCTCTACCAATGTACCGCCACACATGTATCCACGGGAGTGTGTCAGAAGTGCCTTTTGGAAAGAAAAAATCACATGTTTGTGCATGAATATATATTTAATAATGGATTCAGAGGGGACGCCCTTCATCTCTTCAACCTAGCGGGAAATTTATCCTCCATAGTATTCGCGATGTCTTCCTCAACATGCTCAATATTTAAGCGTTTTGGTTTTAGGTCTAGCCCTGTAGACTTCCACTTTCCTCATATACGTTGTTCCTTGTTGGATTGGTTTTGTCAGAAGTTCCGTTGTTTGTTACTTTCTTTAGACATAGTCCCAGACAGTGGATGTAGTTTATATATTTTTTTCATTTTCATGAGTGTGAACATCGACGGCGGGTGCGGCTGGCCAACAGGGGATGCTTACTCATCCCGGGCACCTGGTGGTTCCACATTTAGCTTGCTAGAGGTCCGTCGATGCTCAAGTTTGTGATCTATTGTGAGTGCTGTTGAGATTATTGTCATGATCTTTTTTGACTCATTCATCTGAGTGTGCTCCACAGGTTGGTCTTGCTAGAGATCTCTGCACTTTGTCGTCTTCAACGACTGTTTTGACGACTGTTTTCTGGCAGTTCTAAAGCTTTCTTGAACTTTTGTCACTGGACACATACGCACTTCCGTTGTGGACGACTTAATTGGATTGTTAACAATCAAACAGCGTACTAAGTATTTATTTTCGTCGCTTTCGGGGAAAATCTGGAAACTTACCATAAGAACAGTTACAGAAGATCATTTATCGTACTGTAAGAGGATGTCTTATTATCTCAAACAAAATTACAATAGGAATCCCGTAGCTACATAATTATGTACATGTATATAGGAACCAACGAACACGAGACAACGGCTAGAGGGGAAAAGAAGAATACCTGCCATGGCCAACTGTTCTCAGCTGCTTCTTCACCTCCAACTATGTACGATGACACAGATTTTGGTTGATAAATGGGTTTTCCGCATGAGTATGTTGCATTCTGATTACGATGAGGCATTCCTGAAATTCACAGAAAGAAAAGAAAATAACCGCTTTCCGAATGTGCAGAGATTATTCATACATGTACATGCAGCATTGGATTTTATGTTTCAACGGTGTTTTGCCTTATTTGACGGTCGTTTTGATATGATAGCTGTCGTTTTCTCCGTCTTTTAATTGACGTGATGGTTTTAAGTACTGTCTCTTTCTTTCCTCGCCACGCGCGTGTATGCTCCGCTGTGATCACTGTGATCCTCCTTATCTTTAAATGATTTTGTATATAATACAACTAGGCGAATGTAGAATTACATAAATGAGAAGATCTTGTATAAGACCATGGTGCAATGACAACGGTGAAACCGAAGCACACTCTGGACTTGGCATTAAACTAACGAGAACCGCAGAAGGGTATATGGTGCTAGAGAATTTTGAATTCGATTTCGTTCCTTTGATTAAAGTTAGTTTCATCTTTATTTGTACTTAGTTTATAACACAAAACAAGTGTTAACAGGGCAGGTGGAAAGGTCGAAAGAGGGGTAGGGGGCAAACATTGACACAGAGGATCAATAAACAACCGAAACAAGGACACAATCGAAATATGAAGAACAACGTTAGGACGGTGGGTGGCGAGGAATAAGCATCCCCTGTTTGGACCGTGCAGCTAGCCAAACAGGGGATGCTCACTCCTACCGGGCACCTGGTCCCGACTCTAGCTCCATCGATGTTCAATACTGTGCTTTATTGTGAGTACTGTTGAGATTGTAGTCAGGATCTTCTTTATCTCATTAGGAGACCAATTTGCTCCGAGATCCGACAATGCAAGGTCATCTGCCATAATATTTTGAGCAGATGACCATCTGCAACATTCATAGCAAGCTTCAATGTACCACAATATGTCCGTTAAGGGCTTTTAGATAGGCATTTGCCATGACTTCCAGGTTCAATTCTTCGATTAATTCTGTAAAACACTTTCGACAAAGATAAACTGAAACGTAATAAAAACAAGTTTCTGGTAATGGAGACTTTGGTTAAAATGTTGTAATTTGTAAAATGCTAACCATCAGTGTGATAAGATAATCAAAAAATCGTGCCAACTTTATATTTAACTCGGTGGAAAAGAATCAATCCCCGAGTTCGATGGAACGTAATTAAGAACTAGAACCTTCCTTAAACAATCTACTGCTAATAAATGAAAATTTTACACAACAGGAAACTGGAAGTATATGACTTCATTTTGAATTTGAGGGTTTTCAAATTTCAAATTTTATTTTGGAGAAAATCAAAAGATGTAAAACTCAAAGTTTGGTTATTTATATTTGACTAGCCATGATATCATGAGATGCGTACATTTTTTCTGTTTTTGGTTTTAAAACTACCAAAAAAATTTACGAATCTTAACCAAATTTTTATTTCAATGCAGTATTTGATATCATGCACTATCTTTAATTCTTTAATCTGAGGTACAAGTGAGATGTATATATAATTTTACCCTATGTAATTTGACGTGCATAAACAAAGGCTTTGTGATAATGGAACGATCATTTTTAACGTCTTTTAAAGGGAACAGAATGCTTCTGTTAGACGATGATGTCATTGAAAGTGACAAATTATCAACGTAGGTTTATTTGTTTGCGTTTTGTTCATGGATAGAACTTGGTATGATTATCAAAATGTTAAATGTCTTCAAATTCACTAGCATCATTTAAGAACAGATAAAATTTCAGCATGGACCAGACATGCACGTTTCGGGTACTTAACCCTCGTCAGTGATCCTCAGTCTAAACAATGTAATATGGCCAAAAAGTGTGAAAAATATTATGTCCAAAAATGTACCGAAAACGTTGCAGGATATGTGGGATATGATGGAGAAAGGTAATACACGTGCATGTGAAACTTTATACAAGGGTGAGCCTAATTAATGCAAACTTTATACATGAAACAATACAATCTTGTTCACATACCAAAGGCGCCTGCCAGAAGTGCCAGAAATATTGAGACATACATATTCCGTCCTGTCGCTGGGAGACCTTTAGCCAATTATAAACGAATGACCACTAGAATCAAGTCTTATCTTAAATAAGGCTATAATTTTGTTTGATTGACCGTGATTTTATCTTAATAGAGATATAGCACTTATTGTGAGTACACTAGTCAGACATTCAGCTAAATTTAGACAGGGCAGTCGCAAGCATTTATTGTGATGTCAAAACTTTAATCTAGATTTGGGAACCAATCGTTCCCCACTCCTTGCCGACATTTTACTTTACTCGCACGAAGCTGAATTCATTCAATCTTTGGTGTCTGAAGGGAAGAGATACTTAGCTTCTGCCTTTAACTTCATTTACATATACATAGACGATGTGGTGTCCACCAACAATCCAAAATTCGCGGGTTAATTTAGCAGAATATATCCATCACTCTATCCATCACTCTCGTGACAAACGTGACGACTTCAGTTTCAGTATCACAAACTTTCCTTTTCTGAATAGCAACATCTCTTCATCGCCTGCTTATGGCGTGTTCATATCTCAATTGTTACATTATACCAGAGCAAGTACCAAATATACAAATTTAGTTCTGCGAGCTAGGCGTCTTTCAGATAAGCTTCTCAGTCAGGCATACGTTTGTGATCGGTTTGACAGTAAGTTTTTTGAATATTGTTCCCTGATATTGTCGTCATAGCACTTTCATTGTAGACATAACCTCAGACAGTGCATGTATTTTATATGTTGTTTCATTTTCGTGCGTGAACATCGATAGCGGATGCGGCTAGCCAACAGGGGATGCTTACTCCTTCCGGGCACCTGGTCCCACCTCAAACATGTTAAGGGTCTGTCGATGCTCAATTTTGTTCTCTATTGTGAGTGCTGTTGAGATTATCGTCAGGATCATCTTAAACTCATCGTCTTTGAGGAAGTTCTACGATCAAAACGGGTAACTCGTCATACACTCTGATGTCCCACTCTCCCGAATAGTGGATGATATTCTGCCGTGAACCATCCAACCACAGATGATACTTGAATCTTACGAAATGGAAGTGACCAGATGTGATGTGCATGTATTTGCCGAATTGAAGCGACGGGTGTTGCATGCAAGCATGAGATGCTGACTCTTCCTGGGCACCTGGTCTCACTCCCATATTGGGAGTTTGCTTCTTTTCATGTGGTTGAGGTTTTTGTTTGATCGCTTTGGTTCCTGTCTTATCCTGATTTTATATGCTTTATGATTTTCTGAATGATCGATGTGGTACTGTGTATTGGGATATGGTCATTGTCCATATTTGTCATTTCTATCACAATTCGTTTTGAAGCGTTGAGCACGATGGCTGTGAATAAAATAAGTTTCAGTAAATATTCACTAAGATCTTGTAGATCAATTTTCTGAACGATTTTTGAATACAGAGCTCTAGGAAATACAATTAAGTATTTTAAAAAAGGGTATATTAAGGCAATATATTTGAAACCAAAAGCTGTATACCAACAACCATGAGATGGCCTTCAACAACATGAACAAAAAACAACAATAACAACGATAACGACAACACATTAGTTGACTAGGAAGTATTTGGATCCTATGATGACGTATCTGTTTGTTCGATTTAAAATCATATAGTTTGTGCGATTTAGAAAGCTATTTGTAGGATAAACACAAGTTAATGAAAGCCGATCACAAAACCCGAAATCTGAATCCATAACTCTATAAAAAAAAGCATACAAAATCATGAAACCAAACAAACAAACTAAATCATTGTGCAATGGAATAAAGTAAATCCCCAATGAAGATAAGATCAGTAACCAGGGAATGGTAGGCATCTGCTGCTTTCTAGCAATACACGTCTACTTCGCAAGAAAGAAAAGGTAAATACCGATGAATGTGACAAATTCCAAATTCAGTGTTTTGGTCCGTCGATGCTCAATTTGGTGCTCTATTGAGAGTGCTGTTGAGATTATCGCCAGGATCTTCTTTAACTCATTTGTGTGGTTCTATACTAAATATTCTTCAACATCGTCGACTACGAGATGTTATAGTGTTTTCTTTTTCATTGCATCGTCCAAAATATTTACTGTGACAAAGTCTCAAATATACCCTCGGTTCTACATTTTGCACTTTGTTTCTATGTGCAGGTGCTTTAATTTCTGTTGCCTACCAAAAGAAACGTTGAAAATACCGTTTCATGCAGACCCTTTCTGACTCTCATTTCGCACGTTTTCGTATTCTTACATTGTATGACCATTCCCGTATAACTACATGTAAGGTAAAATGTTGACCTCTGTTGAATGGACACATTGACCCATTTCTAATCTAATGTGATTTCATTGTTTATCAAAATCAAAAATTATCACGATCATAACACACGAATATAACCTTTCCATTAGTGACCGGTATGTTGAATGAGCACGTTATAACTGACCCAAAAACAAAGATTTTGGCGGTTATGGTCAGACCTTATCCTACAAGAAGTTATAGAAAACCTCAAATTTGCACATCCCTCAAAGGAGTTATATATTCATTCCTTGCATCTCATCTGAAACATGTTCGCAAATATTGTCAAATTACAATCGGCCGTAGAATTTTTATTTTTTAATTTATTTATTTTTTTTTGGGGGGGGGGGGGTATTATGTATAGTACAAGAAGGCCGCAAACAGATCGCAAATCATTTCACAGGTCATAAGGAAAGCCTTGCTGCCGCATAACTCTCTGAAACTTTCTCACCAAATCATTGGGTTCCGTGCGGCAGCTGCAAGACAGTCCTTCGAAATTCCTAAAGGTATCAAGCCCGTCTCAACGTCACAAACTCTAACAACGTAATCTTTTTGGGTGAATTATTGATGTTTTTAGGAAGTATACAAATCAATCTTTATGGTCACACCCCATTTTGCCCTTCAAATGCAAACATTGCAGATATGCTACTTCTAGCTGAAAAATTCGTCGGAAGCCTTGAATTTCTATTCTCTTATGACCTAAAGGGGCATCATACCGGATATTGGCTCTCTTTCTCTATGTGCCTGTGGTTGAGATCTTGTTTGCGACTTTGTGACGAACAAATATTAAATAAACTTTGTACGATGATCGTACAAAACATAATACGAACTATTTTTTTAATCTTGATGATTGTGTGAACAATCTTGATGCTTATGTAAAATAAATCTTGAAGTGTATGTGAAAAATCTTGATTTCGCATTCACATCAATATGTTTTTTACATAAACAGCACGATTTTTAAATACATTGTACATATCTTGTATTGAATACATAACAAGATTTTACATACACATCAAGATTTTTTTACATATACACCAAAACAAATCAAGATTTATTGAACTTACGACAAGATTTTATGCATATACATGTAGATAAAAATATTAACATGAACATAAGGATTTTTTAAATACAAATCAATATTTTTTTAAATACGTATCAACATTTTTTGTAAATATATATCAAAATTTTTTTAAATATACATAACAAGTTTTTAAACATACATCACTAGTTTTTAAACATACGTCACTAGTTTTTAAACATACATCACTAGTTTTTAAACACACATCACAAGTTTTTAAACATACATCACTAGTTTTTAAACACACATCACAAGTTTTTAAACATACATCACTAGTTTTTAAACATACATCACAAGTTTTTAAACATACGTCACTAGTTTTTAAACATACATCACTAGTTTTTAAACATACATCACTAGTTTTTAAACATACGTCACAAGTTTTTAAACATACGTCACTAGTTTTTAAACATACATCACTAGTTTTTAAACATACGTCACTAGTTTTTAAACATACATCACAAGTTTTTAAACATACATCACTAGTTTTTAAACATACGTCACAAGTTTTTAAACATACGTCACTAGTTTTTAAACATACATCACTAGTTTTTAAACATACATCACTAGTTTTTAAACATACGTCACAAGTTTTTAAACATACATCACAAGTTTTTAAACATACATCACTAGTTTTTAAACATGCATCACTAGTTTTTAAACATACGTCACTAGTTTTTAAACATACATCACAAGTTTTTAAACATACATCACTAGTTTTTAAACATACGTCACAAGTTTTTAAACATACGTCACTAGTTTTTAAACATACATCACTAGTTTTTAAACATACATCACTAGTTTTTAAACATACGTCACAAGTTTTTAAACACACATCACAAGTTTTTAAACATACATCACAAGTTTAGCATACATCATAATTTTTTGAACAATCATCCGGCAAGTTTTTAAACATACATCACATGTTTTTAAACATACATAACACATTTTCAAACATACGTCACAAGTTTTTAAACATACATGTTTTTAATATACAACAAGATTTTAAAGTTCGCCATGTTTAACACACCATTTATGAACCTCATTTCTGGTGGAAACTACATGATGTAGGTTGTTCAAAGTGAGAACAAAAACGACATAATCATCTCTTGCAAACTACATATCTCACAGAAACGAGATAACTCATAGAAAAGAGATTATATCTTACAAGAGCAACGTTATTATTCGTGAATCATTGATTTTTAAATTCCTTGTTAAAGACGAAATACTGTACCTATACGAGTTATGTTTCTTTCTTTGACTATTCGACCACTCACACCAGTCACGTGGTAAGTTTGTCACATTAATTTTAAGACAAAAACCGTAAACAGTAACCTGTTGATGTGTACTTCAAAGGAATCTAACTGATGTAATTTTTAAATTATAAATTTACTGTATTATTCAATAATTCCATGTATGTTGTTCAAATCGTCCTTCTTGAATTGATGTTCAAATCGTCCTCTTTTTTCACCTTTGAACATCTCTGTCTACTTTGTCTGGCTCTGAAAAATAAAGTGCAATACATTGAGTTGGATAATTGGGGATGATTTAAATTATAGTCATATGAAAGGTTTTGATTGTGATGGACGAACAAACACGTGTTTTCCCAAATAAAATTATCTTTTACTCATAAGGACTTGAATCCCTCTTAAAAAAATTGGTCTCTGGATAATCATACTTCCCTCTAAAATATCTTTGATTATGGAAAGGCCAATTTCATGGATTTTAAGAGTGATTAATATTACATTTTCATTTTTTCCAAATACTTCAATGCCTCTATATTGAAGAAAACCGGAGCCGAATGACGTTACTTGCGTTTTATATCCTGTCCGTCTGCCTGTCTGTCACATAATCATCCAAACTTCATTGTTATTGCCTTTTTATTATCATTTTTTAACACCTAGCGTGTTAAGCTGACATTATTGCACTCTCAGTGTTGTTTATGTACATATTTCCAGTTGTGACATTTGCGTCCACAGTATTTGAATGAGGTGGTGCACATAAAATGTTGCACATAACTTGTGTGTGTTATGTAATATCTTTTATTTCAGCGCTGAAAAATTCTACAGAGTCTGACATGGAAATATTTCCTGCTCTTCTCATATTGTTTCATGTAAGTATAAGTTTGTAGTATTTGAAACAAATTCCACTGTTTCAAGATGTCTATTGAGATAAGGTATTATTTATCATTGTATGTGTGTTTGTCCGTACATGTATGTCTGTCTTTCCAAACATTAATCTTACGCATTCTGTAAACGTGGAAATTTTCGCGCGCGGGTAATTTTCGCGTTTTTCGGGAATAGAGGGATTTCCCGAAGATTTCCCCCAAGCAAAAATATCCCCGCTGCATTCTTAAAATGAGAAAAGCATTTTTTCGCTAATATTTCCCCCACGCGAAAAGTCTTGATGCTACACTCGTGAAACCCCCCCCCCCCAACCCCCCCGCGAAAATAACCATGTTTACAGTTATTAACTTTGACTGGGCTGAACAATTTTGATAACTTGATACACTACCTATCTGATAATGTTACTAGAATGATCAATCTGTAATCATACAATTCCTTTGGATGTTGTAGTCGACATGGTCATGCCAAGTTTTCTCCTTAACCTATTCTTTGACATGTAGAAAAAACGAAGTTTGGGTTTTCATACAAACGAAAGATGATACAAGAAGGTAACATAGTATACTATCCATTTACACACGAGCGTTTCATTCCCTATATTACCAAAATAACTTTCTTTTGATCTACAAATAAACATGTAAATTTTTTATGTTATTGTGATATAGACCGGCTTGGTCTTTGATCTGTCCGCAATAATAGTGAGAAAGGCGTTATTATAATTAGGTGTGCGACATTACATTTGACCTTCGAAAACATACGTAAATTTATATCTTTTTCTATAGATAGAAGAAAGGGTAGAATATACTTTCTTGCGCCTTGATGGAAGTGATTATTGAATACACAAGCGCGGATCAAGAGGGGGTTCAGGGGGGTCCGGACCCCCCCCCCCCCCCCCCCCTGGAATTTTCGAAGCATAGTTTTTAGAAAATATTAATATACATATTTCATAAGATAAAGTCCCGATTTCCATTTCGTTGTCTTGCTATTTAAAAAATATAACATGAATTTGTATTGGAAATCGTTCATTTTGATAATATTTTGCCGTCAGCATTTCAAAAAATTCTCTGGTTCGCTTCCGCTGATCAGAATTTATTACAAACGTTATATTCATATGGTGCTGTGCTTTCCTATACAGCCCATATACATTACACCTTGGTCAATAATCAAGGGCACTAAGACTAAAGAAACTGAAAAAGACACGAATAGAGGATTTTATTCCAATTCTGAAAAAAAAATCGCTGGCTCGCTATCGCTCGTCCATTTGTTGTACATGTACATATTGTAACTGACAATCTTGATCTTGTTTATCGTTATCAGATTCGCAGTGCTTTACAAGAGGAAGAAGAATCAGACATACCAAGTAAGTTTCATTTTATAATCTATGCATAAAGTATAATATTACAAGACAATTTTTTTTTTGCTCGCCTGGGCACGTGAGATATTGTCCAAAAACATCAATAATCGTTAATCTGTCAAAGACAAGAGAATTGTTTTCACTCTTCCGTCGCAATTGCCAAATTCATCAACAAATATTGTCAGTGCTTTTTGAGACAAGATGGGCTTCAACGAGTCCAATAGCCTGAACCTCTCCTATTCCACTGAAGTTCGTTTTCGACTTGAAATATCAAATAAGATTAATTTGCGACTGCAGAAGTTTTTGCTTGTCTAAAGCACATTTATTATATATAGAATAACATTGGCCTCAAGTCAGCAATATAGGCTTACTTGGAGATCCTTATTGGTTGTTTTCTATTTGAGACGCCGTGGTGGTAAGCTTTTAACCAAATCCCAATGAGAATCGTCGTGAACTGTTTCACTCTCTCAAATTGTACGTCTTTCCTCTAGTCAATACGTTTTCTAGGTTCGTATTTTGTTGTATAGATAAATTTGATCTAAATTTAGTGATGTCTGTTATGGTCTTACTTTAAGTACATATATGGAATGCATCTTCCCTTTTCCGTATGCCTGTTTGTTATTTCTGTACCTGATACGTTTCTCAAATTCGAAGGGACGTAAAACCGAATAAAAACAAGAATATTGGCCTTATAATCAAGATGAATTTGCATAGAGTTAAAGGTTGTGATGTATGTTTTTCAGTTCATGTCGAGTGTGGTACAGTAAAAACGGATCACGTCAACATTTCTTATTATGGCGAGGCAGCAAGATTTTACTCCACCCAGAATGAACTTGATTGTGCCTCTATGGAGAAGGACTTCACCCATACATTATACAATGTAAACAACAGACCGGAATGTGGAGTAGAGGTACTTCTTATCAGACTCTTACTTGACCGGATTGGATACTTAGAACAAATTGCAATTTTTCTTTTAGGAGAAATCTTGGATTATTTGAAACTATAATTTTCATGGAATTTTCGAAAAAAAAAGTCACACACTCATGTCTGGTCCACGTTGCCAATTTATCTGTTCTTAAATGATGCTATTCAGTTTGAAGACGTTTACATTCAACTTCTTTTCAAGAACTGCACAATAGACTTTGACTAAACTTTGTTGGGATTTAGTGCAAATGACCGTTATTTATAAATGTGTTGATCATGTGCGTGTGTGCCACTGTTGTCACCACAACGCGGTCTGATGGAAACCTTTCTTTGCTATGTAAGACATGGAGTAATTTGATATCAATACTGATTTTATGCACACAAATACTGTAAATGTGGGGGTAATATTCGCATGTGTTACAAACCAAGGGACTTTGCCGTTTATGGGTACGATCTTTTTGATGGTAGAACAAATTTTACAATAAGCTCAAAATGCATCAAAGATGCAAAATGCCGAGTTGCAAAACTGGAATGTAAGTATGAATATGCAGACTAACATGAAATGTGTATGGTTTGTAACAACATTTTGTGGTCCTAAATGAAAATTTCTGGATCAAGAAATGGTCTTCTCTTTATTCTATATCAGCGTGTAATATATTTTCAAGGATACAGATTTTCAATCTCATCATACAGAATACTTTATGTCCTATTTTTTCTTGTTTACATGGTACCATTTGTAAACTCATGCTATTATGTACGAACATTTGCGATGATAAAATCATCGGTACTTGTTGGAAATGGCGAAATGTTGTGAAAATTTTAACCGAAAGTTGTCTATTAGGGTGCAGGAACCTTAAGCAAAAGAGAACTACTATAAAACAAAGAACAAAGAACTTTTATGTAGAATTGGATTTAAATATTGAACTGTATTTGTATGTACAATATGATTTAACAAAGCATACTCTAAAGATACAGAATAAGGTACAATTCATATCTTAAATATTCATTATTTTTTCTTTGTAATTTTTTTATTTTCTTTCTGGGTTTTTTTTTGCAATTTCTTACTTTCCTTTTTTTCTATTTCTGTAATATGGTCGGGAAACCACTTTCAATCATCGGAGTCATGTGACCTTGACCTTTGACCTTTTGACCCCAAAATCAATAGGGGTCATTCTTGATTCATGGGAATCATTATTGGCAAGTTTCATGACTTTAGGTGCAATACAGGCTAAAATATGGCCAGGAAACCATTTTCAATCATCAGAGTCCTGTGACCTTGACCTTTGACCTTTTGACCCCTAAATCATATGTGGTCATTTCTATTCACAGGAAACATTTCTGGCAAGTTACATGATTATAGGTGCAATACAGGCTGAAATATGGTCCGAAAACCAATTTCAATCAACAGAGTCCTGTGACCTTGACCTTTGACCTTTTGACCCCAAAATCAATAGGCCTCATCCTTGATTCAAGGGAAACATTTCTGGCAAGTTTCATGATTATAGGTGCAATACAGGCTGAAATATGGTCCGGAAACCATTTTCAATCATCTGAGTCCTGTGACCTTGACCTTTGATCTTTTGACCCCAAAATCAATAGGCCTCATCTTTGATTCAAGGGAAACATTTCTGGCAAGTTTCATGATTATAGGTGCAATACAGGCTGAAATATGGTCCGGAAACCATTTTCAATCATCTGAGTCCTGTGACCTTGACCTTTGACCTTTTGACCCCAAAATCAATAGGGCTCATCCTTGACTAATGGTGAGTAAGTGTATGAAGTTTCATTGTTATAGCCTCTTTCGTAGTTGACTTATAGTCCGGAAACCAATTGTTGACGCCCTCCCGCCCGCCCAACCGCCCAACCGCCCGTCTCACATCAAATTAAGAGCCGAGTTTTGCAACTCGGCTAAAAAGTTAGAAATTTTACTCTGGACGCCATTTTGAAATAGACAAATTATACGTGATTTGGAATATGACAACATGTTATTACGGTTCCAGCCCTCGGCTCGGGAAATATTAATTCCAGACACAGCATATCAGACCATATTACCTGTCTGGAACCGTAATAACGTATAATATCCCCAAGCGTAATGCATAAATTTTATAATCGCGAAATCCCCCCCAGCGAAAATAGCCTCGTTTACAGTATTCTTTTTTTCATTTCTTGTAAGTAATTAATTATTTCCTTCTGAATCTCATTAATACATATTTTTAGACTGTTATATTTAATCATCCTCATTTCTAGTGGAACAACAAGTCCACGTCTTTTACAATGAGAGTTCGTGTCCAGATACAGCCATACCTAGTAACTGAGGATGACCAGGTCTACATTATCAAGTGTGATTACAGCCCAAATATACTGACCAATCAGAGAGTATCTGTAGCTTTATATGATAACTTTATGACCAAGATATTGTACACTCAGTAAGTCCAATACTCTTATTATGAAATGATTTTTTTAAAGTTCCTTTTCTTGTTTACATCCTTTTTTGTCTTGTTCTTCTTGTTTGTATTTCGTATACTATTGAAATTAAAAACATTTTCAGAGAGAGGGTGCGTCTAATTTCTATAAAAGTTTACTCCATTAAAATTCATTACACCTCTAGGGGAACAAAATGTTTTACAGTGTTCTGCATTCTATAGACAGGTACAGACAGCAACGGTGGAAACTTTACAGAATGCATTTCATCTGTATCTAAGGAACGCGACATCTAGGCATGACCTTGTTGAAAGTCCTGTTGCTGGGGACGCTGTTTTCATAGAGATACACAATCCTACTTGGTTAAAAGGTGAATTTTTTCTCATTCTGAAAATGGGTGCTCAAATTCTGAAAATGGGTCCTTTTCCTTTTAAAAGCTTAACGATAAAATGTAAATTTACTATTTAAAGTTTAGAGCCCATTGCTAACAACATATTCCTAAAATTATTGTTCCATGATAAAATGATCCATAATTCAAGTCATGATCCAAAACAGAATTCCCTTAGTTTACAAGTCTGGCACCATCATATTGAACTTCCTTCACTTGTCTCTCAAACTCGTTCACCTTTAGAATAGACCGAGAACAGGCCAAAATTTTATTCTTGAGTTGGTATTTTCAAAATACCAACTCAAGAATAAAATTTTGGCATGTTCTCGGTCTACTTTAGAAAGACTAAGACACATTATCTGCTTATAGAATAGATGTATCCAGTGTGCATGTTTCGCTTGAGCCTTCATTACGTTCTTACCATTTTTCAGAGACTTTGCAATACATGTTTGTCGAGGAGTGTATGATCAAGAGTACAGATGCCACGCCCTCTTTTTCTTTGCAACTTCTCACTCTAGGGTATGTGACTAAATGTCGACAATCACAAATTATATGTATTCGTATTGCATGTATAGAAATATAAATAAGTATTTTTTTATAAAATAAGGAAAGGATCTCAAACAAGACATGTTACAACGTTGTATCGAATACAGCAAAACATTCCGACAAGACTGCAACAACAACAAAAAACAAGAGGCCCAAGGGGGCCACATCGCTCACCTGAGTTGCAGACAAAGGGGTAAAAGTCACAAAAATACTTCTACAGATCAAAGCCCTTGACAGCCATATTTGTTGACCTATCGACAAGAAAAACACAAACTTGGCAGAGGACCTTGAGTACTTGCTTGCTGCAAGGTTTCATGAAATTCTGTGAAATGGTTGCAGAGGAGATTTGAAAAATGTGTCAGCCAATCAGAGTCCTCAGCGGCCATATTTGTTGACCGATCAGCACAAAATACACAATCTTGGTAGAGGACCTTGAGTACTTTCCTGTAAAGTTTCATGAAATTCTGTGCAGTGGTTGCAGAGAAGATGTCGAAAATGTGTCGGCCAATCAGAGCCCTTGGCAGCCATATTTGTTGACCGATCAGCACGAAAAACACAAAGTTGGTAGAGGACCTTGAGTACTTCCTTCCTGTAAAGTTTCATGAAATTCTGTGCAGCGGTTGCAGAGAAGATGTCAAAAATGTATCAGCCAATCAGAGCCCTCGGCGGCCATATTTGTTGACCGATCGGCACGAAAAACACAAACTTTGTAGAGGACATTGAGTACTTCCTTCCTGTAAAGTTTCATGAAATTCTGTACAGCGGTTGCAGAGGAGATTTCGAAAATGTGTCAGCCAATCAGAGCCCTCGGCGGCCATATTTGTTGACCGATCGGCACGAAAAACACAAACTTTGTAGAGGACCTTGAGTAGGATACAGATCCCAATTATTTACATATCTAGGTCATTGTCCTGTCAAATAGTTCCTATTATTTCTTCATTTTTTTCAACAATTCGTGGAAAATGCACATCATGTTTATCTTGAATCGTCTCCTCATCAATGTTTACTAAATAGATGAAATAAAATTCTGAAAATATTTTAAAGTGTGTGAGACATGCATATGTGTGGAAGAATACGTGTGAAAATGGGTCCTCAGATCAGTAATATTCGAATAATTCCGGCCCGGAACCAGGTGCATGACTTTGAAAAAATATTTAAAAAGTTGCGTATTTTTAATCTTTACGGCATTTTTTCTATGTGATTCAAATAAAATTTCTAATCATTTAAAAGTAGTGTCAATGTGTTTGAGCTGGTGCGATTTGAGAATTTTTCTCCCATTTTTGGTAAGAAAGTACTTGAAAAATAACTGGGATCTGGATCCAGTACTTCCTTCCTGTAAAGTTTCATGAAATTCTGTACAGCGGTTGCAGAGGAGATTTCGAAAATGTGTCAGCCAATCAGAGCCCTCGGCGGCCATATTTGTTGACCGATCGGCACGAAAAACACAAAGTTGGTAGAGGACCTTGAGTACTTCCTTCCTGTAAAGTTTCATGAAATTCTGCGCAGCGGTTGCAGAGGAGATGTCGAAAATGTGTCAGCCAATCAGAGCCCTCGGCCGCCATATTCGTTGACCGATCGGCATGAAAAACACAATCTTGGTAGAAGACTTTAAGTACTTCCTTCCTGTAAAGTTTCATGAAATTCTGTGCAGCAGTTGCAGAGGAGATGTCAAAAATGTGTCAGCCAATCAGAGCACTCGGCGGCCATATTTGTTGTCTGATCGGCACGAAAAACACAAACTTGGTAGAGGACCTTGAGTACTTCCTTCCTGTAAAGTTTCGAGATATTCTGTGCAGCGGTTTCAGAGGAGAAGTCCAAAATGTGTCAGCCAATCAGAGCCTGTGGCGGCCATCTTGGATTTCCGATCGGTTCGAAAAACACAAACTCGGTAGAGGGCATCGAGTTCTTGCTTTCTGTGAAGTTTCGAGATATTCTGTGTAGCGGTTTCAGAGGAGAAGGCGAAAATGTGTCAGCCAATCAGAGCCTGTGGCGGCCATCTTGGATTTCACATCAGCTCAAAAAACACAAACTTGGTAGAGGGCATTGAGTACTTGCTTCCTGTGAAGTTTCGTGAAATTCTGTGCAGCGGTTGCAGAGGAGATGTCGAAAATGTTAAAAGTTTACGCCAGACGGACGACGACGACGACGACGACGGACGGACGACGGACGGCGCGCTATGACAATAGCTCACTTGATTTTTGCTCAGGTGAGCTAAAAAAACCAGACACCACATACATACACGCTCCCTCTTACACACCCTCACACACATACAAATTCGTAACACTTAGACCAACGAGAACACTCATATTAAGAAGAAATCAGACCAAGCAAAGACACCAATAATGTATGATAAGCAAAAATATCACTGTGCAGTTGGAGCCAACGTTGGTAGCAATGCGTTCTCTGCTGAGTGGAGCGAGCTAGTTAACAATTCCCCCGAGTGCTTCGATCGACTTTCAGATAGGACATTGCCCTTCGTAAAGGGATGTTGTTATGGTTGGTCAGAGTGTAATTCACATAAAGATTGTGGTACAGTATTGTAGATACAGAAGGATCTTATCTTAGTAATGAGTACATAAAGGTCTAGTGCCATACCTAATGTTCGTTTTATGACATCAGGAACTTATCTCAGTAAAGAATACATCTTATCAAGTCGTTTGAGGCGCTTCTCGAGAAGCGATACCAATATGCTGTATTCGTATAAACTTTGATATCTTTTTTGATGACAAGTTACTAGATATTTAGAGTAAATTGTCATTTACTTTATCCTACCTAGGTGTGGCTGTGGCAGTGTGATTCCCCGCCATCTTTATTTTGACCTAAGTGAGGACGGCACAGGTCTGAGATCTCCAACCTTCCTCTACCCCATACTACCTGACTTATATGATCACGTGGTTATAGAGTGTTCGGTTTACTTATCGTATCCAGTCATACCTACTCACTTGTCAAAGGTAAAAAATAAAACTATTGATTTTTTTATCTATGAATGTATGTCTTATGCTTGTATTCCTATTAATCCTTCTAAGTGACCTACGCTCTTTTGTGTACTTGCTTTCCTCCAATTACTCCAGTGAATTTTATTGCATGACGGCGTGGTCGTATGTCCAGAAATTGTAACTTGACATCTTAGGTTTTCTACTTTGTCCTCACATATTTGATGAAACAAACAATCACAAATACAAATTTAGTACACACTATTTCTTCAATGATATCCCGCGAAACGAAGTCTGTGAAGAAGAGGTAATATTTACTGACACTTTTTCGACCTTGTCACATTGTGAAGAAGGTGCAATTCGACCTAACCTTTAAGGATGGACTATTTCAAGTCTCCAAAATGTTTTAATACTTGTAGATCGGTCATCAAGGTATCCACAAAGGGCTTTTATATCTCTTTGCTTATCAACCCTCATGTTACGAATATTGTTTTTTCTGAACTCTCTGTAAAAGTTGTATAAAATTCGTGAACTGTTATAACCAAATGTTTTCTTCGCCCAGATTTGTCCGTTTTATCCAACTTACAGGATTGGCTTACGTATGTCATAGTGTAATTTACCTATTTGAACTTAGATAGGTGTTGACTATATGATGTTTGTCTATATATATTTATCTTCCAGTAAATCTGTGTAGGAAGAATAATTCTCATATCAACTTAAACACTATCCAGATGGATCGCTTTGCATTTTGAAAGCAAAACAGTGAGGGCATCGTAGCCGCTGTGCAACCAAGCAAATTTCTGTTACTTCTCTGTTGACAGATATGCCCCATCGGCCAAGAAAGTAACGGAACGAATACTACATCAGAACATATCTTTGAATTTCCTAATTTGAAGAAAGATGGCATAGAATCTATAATTGGAGCGTTGACCTCTGTTGACACCTCGAAGGCGAAAGACTTGAACCATCACCTGGGGGACTCTGAGAACCAACAAGTACTAGCTGTTCTACAGGGCAGTAGCACGGAGTATACGATAGACAACGGCAAATACAGTATAATAATTTATCATGTACTCTCCTGATGAAATATTGTATCGACGAATTCTGAGAATCAGTCTAAATATTAGAATGAAATTGATCTTGTGAGCAAGTACAATTTTAATACAGTTTCTTAGTTTCACTTAAAAGTCATGCCAATTATGTTGCGGGCTAGTGTTATCACTACTGTCCTGTTCACTAATTCCAGAGCACCCTGTTTGGGCGATTTATTCTGTCGTCTGAAGAATTTTGCTATAGATTATTGTTTCTGAGAATTGACCTTCTTTAGTCGTAACTGGAAATTAAACAAAATTATTGAACGACTGTGAAAATAATTTGCGTTAACGACATGGAATGAATCATTATTTTATATTTTTATTCTATTTGGATTTAATTCCTGGAAATTATTTCTATCCCATTTACAGACAGAGTTATTCATTATTTCAAATCAAGAGTTATCTCTCTTTTCAACAATGCTCGACATGTCCATTTCATCTTAAATAACAGTGTGTGATTTTTCCTGCCTGCTCCGAAGTTTAGTCGTTGTTCCGTATCCTGTGTGTAGTAGATACTGTTTAGATATTCATTTGTCAGATCAGATCTAAACTGCAGAACTGAACGAGACGACACGTGTCTGGATGTTCCTGGATTTGCCATTCTTCCTCCCGACGCCGCGCCAGCCATGGCGTTCGAGGCAGTTTGTAAGCTGTTCTGTGGTTTTGATATTTTCAACATGTTGACATGTGAGTTCTCATTATATTAAATTTAAAAAAAAAAAAAAAGAAAAAAAAATTATGTATAAGCCAATATTTTATGATTCTCTCGATGCTTTTAAAAATATTTTTAATCAACAAATGTGTGATTCCAAGAAAAGTAGGCCTAATCATTGGTAATATTAGAAATTTCTATTTACGCTTGAAGCGCCATAGCAGAATATATGGTATTTATCTTCAGATTCTGTATTATTTTTGTTTGAGGGTGTAATCTACAGTATGGGCGCTGTAGTTCCAATTTATCACAATGTAGTAATTCAAGGTTGTACAATCAGATGTGACTGTCATGCTGGTGACGTGGCGTAAGAATTTTACCCAATCAAAAGATGCCACGCAAACTCACATGGCGTCAACTCAAGTCACGTGTTATTTGTCTCCAATCACATAATGCGATGCATCCTATGGATGACGTCAACTAGTGCCATGTGCTTCTGATCGAGTTTTCTTTTGCATAAATTAACTGTTCTTTAACTCGGTCGCGACCTTAATGACCTGCCTCTGAATCTGATCACATTGATGTTCTACACTATAGGCTAATACACCGTACATACTGCTAGTTTTCTTCTTCTTCTTATTTTTTTATGCATTTTGTGAGAATACCTGCACTCTCATCGATATATTTTGGGAATAACATAAACGTACATATTATTCACGTACGCAATTAGGTATTACATATCGTAGTGAAAAATAAATAAATAAATAAATAAATAAATAAATAAATAAAATAAAGTTAAAATAAATAGATCTATTAAAAAAAAAAAAATTCTAACAGCAGCGACTTTTGGAGTCCCCATTTACGTATTGGTCCATTGGTCTATTCAGTTAAGAAAAATTATACCAATCCAGATTTTTCAGAGATTCTTAAAACTTCATTTACTCAGCTTTTTACTGATCAACACCGATATCAAATAAACAAACATAATAAACATCAACAAAAACTTATTTAATCTCAAACTTACATGCAACTGTCATTAATATTGTTGCACGCCAGATTAAAATTCCCTTCGTATTTATGTAAGGATTTACAAATATTGGAAACGCGTACGTACAGTAAATAAATTATAATTACACAATAAATTACAACTTTCGCGAGAAATGCTAGATCCATCTATATATTGATAACGTATGATGTATAAATATTTTCTAAAAGAAATCATTCTTACACACGGGTATAAAAATGATTCAATTCAATGGGACCCCCCCCCCCCCTCTTCCATCGGCCATCTTAACATCTGTTCATCACCTGTTAAATATATAGTTTTGTACTAGAACATTGATTAGATTTTGTAATCGTATAGAACAATAGATATTCATTATGACATATTATAAATAACAAATATTGATTATGATTAACGTAATTAAACAAAACAGTCGGATCATACTATTGAGGGTAGAAACTAAGTTCAGGTCAATGTGGTCGTGCTATAAGCATGATAAGCTAGAAACTAAGAATAAACAGAAACAAGATTGAGGTCGTCGTATGTAGGTCATCGTCAGTAACCGATGATTATACTTTATAGACAAGAAACTCTCAGCAATAAAACCATACAAAATCAACTAGTTTTTAGTTTCACGAAATCAACCAATTTGTTTTTAGTTTTATAAAATAACGCAATAATTTCGAAATAATAACTGAAATAATTAAGTAAATAAATAGATCAGTACATAAATTAGGCTTATAGAAGAGTTAAGAAATAGACAGATAAATAATTTCATCAATACCAGACAATATGACAACAATAAGGTCACCAGGCAAATCTGCTGATGTTTGCTTCGGCCTGCATAAGTTACAAAATTTCAACCTTTCTTTATGAAATACACGTTTGAACTTTCTGCGAAAGTTTAAAAACGTACGGTAAGTAGCAAATCTCTAGCGACGTCTGTAATACATATCTAAAATAACTAAACAAACAGAGGCTTAATTTTACTTTCGTAGTCTAAGATAGCTAAATAAGTAAATATATAGATGAATAAATAAATAGTTGAATAAATGAATAGATAAATCAATAAATAGATAAATCAATTTCTTATCAATAAATAGATAAATCAATAAATAGATAAATCAATAAATAGATAAATCAATAAATAGATAAATCAATTTCTTATCAATAAATAGATAAATCAATAATTAGATAAATCAATCAATAGATAAATAACTAAATAAATTAATAAATAACTAAATAAATGAATAATAAACTAAATAAATTAATAAATAACTAAATAATTAAATAGATCAATAAATAGATTAATAAATAAATAAATTCATTCATTTTTAAGATAAGTAAAAAAAAAAAAATACATAAATAAAAATAAATAAATAAAAATAAATAAATAAATGGAAAGAAAGAAAGAAAGAACAAAGAAATAAAGAAATTCTACATTAGGTTAATATTGAAAGATTAAAGAAAAGAAAAATTATAGGTCTTCAAATTTATAGATAACACTCGGATTTATTTATTTTACCTATTGTCAATGCCAGTCGTGTAGCTCCTGGCGCAATAAATGAATATCCATATGATCATGATGGTATACAGATGATAATTCAAATCGATTTTTACAGGCAAGCTGACCAAATTAAAAGGTTTATCGTACTAGAATCTGTTCTTGAACCGCACTTTTTTCCCTTCGCTAATTTACTCATTCCATTGATTGAATGTTAATGCCGGCCACGGTATCATTTAGTAACAGACCGTAGCACAATTTATATTGATAAAGTAGTTCGATCTGACTTTGCTCTTAGTAGTTTTTATCATTAACTATCATATATTCAAAATCAGGTTGTAAAACTAAATGTAGTTTTATATTCAACCATCTATCTCCTCACTTTAATTTTAAGATAAGTTTATATTTATCATTCCATTACATACATAGACAATTTAAAATTAAGTTATCATAGATACATGACTTTAGTCAAGTTATTCTGAAAACTTGTCAAATACCAAATGGTCAGATGAATCAGGTTATTTGTAAGTGAATAAATAACAAATAGAGATATAATGAGATAAACAAATAAAAGATAGCTAATTGTAGGCCTTCAGTTGCAAAATAAAAATAAGTAATTAAGCTCAATCATTCAACATTTACCGCTGTCATGACAAGCGTGACAAGACAAGACAATGTTTATTTACTAACTCAGGCACACAAAGGTGCTACAAGAGCAATAAATAGTACAATTGCAGCAAACGTTAAGGCAAACAAAAAGTAAATATTACAACATAATATATAGAAAAAAACAAACAAACAAACAAACAAACAAAAACAAACAAACTAAAAAAAAAAAAAACAAACAAACAAACAAACAAACAAAAACCAAAAAAAAAAAAAAAAAAAAAAACATCACAAAGACATCTATATATAAACTTAATACTATACATATAACTCCCGAAACAACTTATCTATCTTCCTCAAAAAAACACATTCTCTTATAGCATATAGATAAAAGTCCTCTAAGCATAGATTCAGTGCTCTCATTTAACAATTAATTTTATATAAATCTATAATAGTATGTGTGCTAGCCACTTATATGTGATCATTATGACAATATTTGTCATTTCAGCATACATCTGCTATAATGTGGTGCACATGCACAGTTTATTTATTGCAATACTTAAGGCAGTTTGTCATGGCTTTAATGCAAAATTAGACCCCCTGTGGCGGATGTCTTCATGCTTTCAGCGTTGCTGACACTTGAAGACATTTGGCACAATTTTGCTCGAAGCCCCGCTAAAGTTTCTGTTACCTTCCAGTCTCTGCGGCCAATAATTGGGCTTCAATATTGTGTTTTGATTGTGTGTGATTGATTGTGTATATTTCCTACGACATATACTTTGATAGTCGTCGTAGACCTTAAACAGGCATTTATAGTGAAAATATTGAAAATATGCAATTTTAATGAAAACTGTACAATGTCATTGTACATGTATAGTTCACTCATTGAAAAGTGATTGAATATTGAAAACTGGTTGAATTTGATTGAATATTGAAAAGTGATTGAATATTGAAAAGTAATTGAATATTGAAAAGTGATTGAATATTGAAAAGTGATTGAATATTGAAAAGTGATTGAACAATTGAAAAGTGATTGAATAATCGAAAAAATGATTGATAACATATCTTTGAAATTACATTTACACAAAAGTGAAATGATTGTGTAATAATATAATTAAAGCCATGACAGAAACTGCCAGCACATGTGTTCTTTATTCATTTCTATGCAGTTAAACAAAATTATTGAACGACTGTGAAAATAATTTGCGTTAACGACATGGAATGAATCATTATTTTATATTTTTATTCTATTTGGATTTAATTCCTGGAAATTATTTCTATCCCATTTACAGACAGAGTTATTCATTATTTCAAATCAAGAGTTATCTCTCTTTTCAACAATGCTCGACATGTCCATTTCATCTTAAATAACAGTGTGTGATTTTTCCCTCACCCTCCCTCCCTGGCTGCAGCCGTGTCTCGATCATTTATCAATACATTTCAATCTATATTTGATAAATTTTACCTCGGTCAGATACAGCAAAGTATGCTATGATTGCATATTTTGATTACTTTATATACATTGCTCTTGTGAGAACCGTCTTCGCTGTCTCTTTTTCCTTGTGTTTTTCAGTTGTACATCCCTCGACACAACACCTTTGATTCCCATGGTATGAAGAGAACTGTTACTCTGCTGTTCGCCTGTCTACCTTTCATCCCGAGTCTGGATTCCTTGAAGGATTTCTCCGTATTCTCCGTATCAAGCACCGAACTTATCATTTGCGACATGTTTCCGAGCGTATTCCAAGAGCTGCAGCGATATAACATGCCCAGTTTTCAGAGGATTTTCCCCCAAACAACTGGGTTTTCATCTCTGTTTTTCCTCTGGGTTTGGTATATCACGATCCTAAACATTTCTCAAGTCAGCATGTCCTGATTCCAAGCAACTTAAGTGCGTCATGGCTTTATATTTCCGAAGCTAAACACAATTTTGCTCGAAGCCCCGCTAAAGTTTCTGTTACCTTCCAGTCTCTGCGGCCAATAATTGGGCTTCAATATTGTGTTTTGATTGTGTGTGATTGATTGTGTATATTTCCTACGACATATACTTTGATAGTCGTCGTAGACCTTAAACAGGCATTTATAGTGAAAATATTGAAAATATGCAATTTTAATGAAAACTGTACAATGTCATTGTACATGTATAGTTCACTCATTGAAAAGTGATTGAATATTGAAAACTGGTTGAATTTGATTGAATATTGAAAAGTGATTGAATATTGAAAAGTAATTGAATATTGAAAAGTGATTGAATATTGAAAAGTGATTGAATATTGAAAAGTGATTGAACAATTGAAAAGTGATTGAATAATCGAAAAAATGATTGATAACATATCTTTGAAATTACATTTACACAAAAGTGAAATGATTGTGTAATAATATAATTAAAGCCATGACAGAAACTGCCAGCACATGTGTTCTTTATTCATTTCTATGCAGTTAACTTCAATTTACCCTATCAGCTGCCCTCAACCCGCAAAATGAAAAAATAAAATGTCTACGGGAAATTCCCATGTTAATTTCAAGCCGCCGCCATATTGTTCTCCGTGTCAACAATGGTGAACAGTGACGTCAAAGCTCCCGACGTCACGCATTTTCAGCGATTTTACTATAGAAAATCTCCGTAGACTTTTTATTTTCCGTCCTATTTCTAACTTAGCTGACGCACAGCCAAAAGAATGGTATTTTCTGTAACGACTAAAGGAGTACTATAAAATTGATATCTTTTTGGAAGATGACATTATCATATTTTAGAGAAAACCGGGAAAACAGGGTGCTCTGGAATTAGTGAACAGGACAGTAATTTAAAAGGCTTGTACAATGGAAAGGGAGAGAGCTGTGATGCAAGCTTGTAGTCGCGGTATGGGTTAGACCTGGCACTTAGCTTTAGTTTAACACTATATTCTGTAGAGTTTGTGCGAATTGTGTACATTGTAAATGCATCCATTGTACATAATGCCTTTATACATCTAATTCCTTGATTTTATCTTTCAGTAGAAATAACTCAGAATGAAACAGTCCGCTACATCATTGTAGAGGGAAGTGCTCCTTCTACAAAGGAATCTCCGATCATCGACAGCAGCGTCCATTACCTCATCATTACGTGTGTACTCTCCTTCCTTTTGACTATGTTTGCTTTAATCAACTTATATTTATTCCGGTTACTGATGGCCAGAAGGGTGGAGTGTTGTGATGGATGTGGTATGGCACCTAGATCACCTGACAGCAGCTCTAGTAAACTGTTCGATGCTGATCTTACCATCACTAAGATGTAAAATAATGATGAGTCACCATTGAAATTTGTGTCTTTCTGTTATGAATCTCATTTTTATGAAAGGTTGTTAACATTTATTTGATTATTTAGAGAGTGATAGATAAACTAGAATGATCATTTTCTTTCTTATATATAATATATACCTTCTAGTAAAATGTCATACTACATGAGCGTAATATTCTATTTTGAGTGGCTATATATATAGTTTTGGCTAAGGATAATTCAGAATTTCTTAATTTGGAAACAGAATGAAAAATTCTTCCTCAAGATGATTATTCCTTGGGGCATTAAATAAAAAAAACCAATGGAAGTGGATTTCAAAAAACATTGGGGATATGAAGACAAGGAGAAGATCCCCAACATGACTACGTTGTAGTCATCACAGCGGAACACACACGATAAAAAGGAAACAGAAATACGGAGACAATAATAACAAGTTAAAAGTCATGTTTGTAAAACATTAATGCCCCCCTACCCCTTCTGTGATTAAAGTCTGTCACAACTTTATACTTGCATTGATACAACCTATGGGGGTATAAAGTAACAGTTTCATTTCAATATGTAACTCCACTCAAGAGATATTGAACAGAAACCCTGAAGTTTTGGTATTTTTCAAAGTGCAAGGGGCATAACTCTGTCCAAGTTTTTTTGATCGAACCTAAATATGAACTTGACCTAGATTTTCATTTGATGTGTCTGTATCCAAAATTTCATTTTTATATGTAACTCCACTCAAGAGATATTAAACGGAAACCCTGAAATTTTGGTATTTTTCGAAGTGCAAGGGGCATTACTCTGTCAAAATTTTGTTGATTGGACCCAAATAAGAACTTGACCTAGATTGTCATTTGATGTATCCATATACAAAATTTCATTTCAATATGTAACTCCACTCAAGAGATATTGAACGGAAACCCTGAAATTTTGGTTTTTTTCGAAATGCAAGGGGCATAACTCTGTCCAAATTTTATTGATTGGACCCAAATATGAACTTGACCTAGATTGTCATTTGATGTATCCGTATACAAAATTTCATTTCAATATGTAACTCCACTCAAGAGATATTGAACAGAAACCCTGAAATTTTGTTTTTTTTCGAAGTGCAAGGGGCATAACTCTGTCAAAATTTTTTCGATTAGACCTTAATACGAACTTGACCTGGATTTTCATTTGATGTGTCTGTATACAAAATTTCATTTCAATATGTAACTCCATTCAAGAGATATTGAACGGAAACCCTGAAATTTTGGTATTTTTCGAAATGCAAGGGGCATAACTCTGTCAAAATTTTGTTGATCGGACCCAAATATGAACTTGACCTAGATTTTCATTTGATGTGTCTGTATACAAAATTTCATTTCAATATGTAACTCCATTCAAGAGATATTGAACGGAAACCCTGAAATTTTGGTATTTTTCGAAATGCAAGGGGCATAACTCTGTCAAAATTTTTTTGATCGGACCCAAATATGAACTTGACCTAGATTTTTGTTTGATGTGTCTGTATACAAAATTTCATTTCAATATGTGAATCCACTCAAGAGATATTGAACGGAAACCCTGATATTTTGGTATTTTTCGAAGTGCAAGGGGCATAACTCTGTCAAAATTTTTTCGATCGGACCTTAATACGAACTTGACCTGGATTTTCATTTGATGTGTCTGTATACAAAATTTCATTTCAATATGTAACTCCATTCAAGAGATATTGAACGGAAACCCTGAAATTTTGGTATTTTTCGAAATGCAAGGGGCATAACTCTGTCAAAATTTTGTTGATCGGACCCAAATATGAACTTGACCTAGATTTTCATTTGATGTGTCTGTATACAAAATTTCATTTCAATATGTAACTCCATTCAAGAGATATTGAACGGAAACCCTGAAATTTTGGTATTTTTCGAAATGCAAGGGGCATAACTCTGTCAAAATTTTTTTGATCGGACCCAAATATGAACTTGACCTAGATTTTTGTTTGATGTGTCTGTATACCAAATTTCATTTCAATATGTGAATCCATTCCAGAGATATTGAACGGAAACTGATGTCGCGGACCGACCGACAGACCGACAGACCGACAGACCGACCGACCGACCGACCGACCGACCGACCGACAGCAGCAAACCTATATGTCCCCTCTTCTTCGAAGGGGGGCATAACAATAATATCACATCACTGAAACATAAAGGACAACACTTCACTTCACACCACACAAACAAGACAGCAAAAGGCAGGAGCCAATGCAATAATACGGAGGTGTTCCAACTCTATACCTTCATGAAGAAATTTCCAAAGCAATTTTTCCTGCACCAGACACGTGTTTCGAATATTAAATTCTCATCAGTGATACTTCCAGCGGAGCCACCAAAATTCATTTCAGTAGCGCCCTCTTTAATGTTTTGAATTTAGATTTGTACATTTAATTTACAGAGAGTGCGCGGCTACAAATATCCTGTAGGGTCGATTCAGTAGCATATCCAAATAAAATATTATGTTCAAAATAGCATAGGAGGGATGGTGCTAAGATGTTAATCTCCTTTAATTTCGGTGATAGTTCTGAATGGAATGACAAGTTTTCGAAATAGTAAAATAATATCTATGAAGACAAATCAATAAAGGGCCAAAACAGCTTCTTTCAGGCGACAGAGATGGAAAGAAGTAATTAATACACTTCTAAACATCAGGTCACGGGGAACAATTTTAACTGCTCCACACTGCAACCTGAAATAAGTGTTTATAATAATAATACGGAAGTGGACCAACTCTATAACTTCAAGAAGAAATTTCCAAAGCAATTTTTCCTGCACCAGACACGTGTTTCGAATATTAGATTCTCATCAGTAATGCTTCCAGCGGAGCCACCAAAATTCATTTCAGTAGCGCCCTCTTTAATGTTTTGAATTTAGATTTGTACATTTACTTTACAGAATGTGCGCGGCTCTAAATTTCCTGTAGGGTCGATTCAGTAGCATATCCAAATAAAATATACATGTATGTTCAAAATGGTGCTAAGATGTTAACCTCCTTTAATTTCGGTGATAGTTCTGACTGGAATGACAAATTTTCTAAATAGCAAAATAATTTCTATGATGACAAATCAATAAAGGGCCAAAACAAAGCATCTTTCAGGCGACAGAGCTGGAAAGAAGTAATTAATATACTTCTGAACATCAGGTCACGGAGAACGATTTTAACTGCTCCACACTGCAACCTGAAATAAGTGTTTATAATAATAATGCGGAAGTGTGTCAACTCTATTCCTTCACGAAGAAATTTCCAAAGCAATTTTTCCATAGACTGTATTTCGTACGCCCCCTTTTTTATATATATCTATATATCCAGTGAGGTGGTTATTTTACACCACAATTGTGCTTTCTTCGAGACATCTGGGTAATCGGAAAAGTGGGAGGATTGTGCGCACGTAATTCGGATTACCACACCGTCTGCTACTTGCGTGTGATGGGTTGGTGTTCATTTTCCATTTTGCGTCTTTTTCTATGCGTGTCTGCTTTGAGTTTTTGCATTGGATGCAACCAAGTGTTGTTGGAAATCCCCTCCTTTGTTTCAGATATGAACGATTAAACACTGCCCTATTGCAACGTTTCATCATTATTTTGCAGAATCACTTTAATGAGGAAGAAAACAATAAAAAATCAAAGGACTGAAAGTCCTGCGAGTTGGCAAAAAGTAACATTGAGACGAACATACAGAAGACAAGTATAAAACTGGCACAAATCAAACTCCAAATCTATGCCTCAAATGCTTGAATGAGTGATTCTCACAATTCAAGAGTTGTCTCAAATCTAATAAAGCCTGTGTTTGTGAAACACGAATGCCCCCGGTGGCATCTTTGTTAGTATGAACACTATTTTCTGTTAAGTACATGTATGTGAGGTCACTGGGTTAAAAGGTCAAAGGTCAAGGTCACGAGGTAAAAAATTTTGGTATCAATGGAAAGGTCTTGTCACAAGGAATACACATGTGAAATGTGAAAGCCCCATCACTTACCATTCAAAAGTTATGCTAAATGTTACAGTTTTTGAAAAGTAGGTCGAAGGTCAAGGTCAAGGTCATGAGGTCAAAAATTTTGGTATCAATGAAAAGGTCTTGTCACAAGAAATACACATGTGAAATATGAAAGCCCTATCACTTCCCATTCAAAAGTTATGCCCAATGTTAAAGTTTTTGAAAAGTAGGTCAGAGGTCAAGGTCAAGGTCACGAGGTCAAAACTTTTTTATCAATGGAAAGGTCTTGTCACAAGGAATACACATGTAAAATATGAAAGCCCTATCACTTTCCATTCAAAAGTTATGCCCAATGTTAAAGTTTTTGAAAAGTATGTCAAAGGTCAAGGTCACATGGTCAAAGATTTTGGTATCAATGGAAAGGTCTTGTCACAAGGAATACACATGTGAAATATGAAAGCCCTATCACTTCCCATTCAAAAGTTATACCAAATGTTAAAGTTTTTGAAAAGTAGGTCAAAGGTCAAGGTCAAGGTCACGAGGTAAAACATTTTGGTATCAATGGAAAGGTCTTGTCACAAGGAATAAACATGTGAAATATGAAAGCCCTATCACTTCCCATTCAAAAGTTATGCCCAATGTTAAAGTTTTTGAAAAGTAGGTCAAAGTTCAAGGTCAAGGTCACGAGGTAAAAAAGTTTGGTATCAATGGAAAGGTCTTGTCACAAGGAATACACATGTGAAATATGAAAGCCCTATCACTTCCCATTCAAAAGTTATGCCCAATGTTAAAGTTTTTGAAAAGTAGGTCAAAGGTCAAAGTCAAGGTCACGAGGTCAAAAATTTTGGTATCAATGGAAAGGTCTTGTCACAAGGAATACACATGTGAAATATGAAAGTCCTATCACTTCCCATTCAAAAGTTATCCCTAATGTTAAAGTTTTTGAAAAGTAGGTCAAAGGTCAAGGTCACGAGGTCAAAAATTTTGGTATCAATGGAAAGGTCTTGTCACAGGGAATACACATGTGAAATATGAAAGCCCTATCACTTCCCATTCAAAAGTTATGTCCAATGTTAAAGTTTTTCGGACAAACAGACAGACAAACAGACAGACAAACAGACAAACAGACAGACGGACAGGCCAAAAACTATATGCCCCCGAATCTTTGATTCCGGGGGCATAAAAAAAAAAGTCTGGAAATATATAAAATGGTAGAACTTCTTAATCAAATAACTGCTTTTGAGGTCAGAGTTCAAGGTCAATATGATCATGTCAAATTTGTTGCAATTGTTATGGGTGTATGTATGAAGTATAATGTCCTATCACTTTTACTTTAGGAGATATTTGCTTTTGAAACTTCTTGACCAACTTAAATCCAACGTCTTAGGTTTATTAAGTATCAAACTGAAAAACCTTTTTTCCTAGTCGGTAAATAGCTCATCAGAGCTTATGTTGATTGTTATAAATTATGTCTGACTTTAAATAAATATTATTGATTGATTGATTTATTTATCTACTTGTCTTTAGTCTTTTACACATCCACAAATTTTTTAAAAATCTAAGGTCTATTTTATCCTAAATACAATACTTTTACCTATCTATCTAAAAATGGGGTGCTCCTTATACAGAGGAGGGAAGTACAAAGAAAAAAAGATGCACCATATTTTAATGCACTGACATCAACAAGTGATTGCTATTCCTGTAGCATTGTTCCTTGAAGCATTTTTTTGCATTCTCATAATGCATTTAACCCATTATTTACAACTTGAACTTAAACGTCATTCGTCTAATATGTTCTTTTGTCAAATCGTAGTGGTCCTATTTCTTACTGCGCCAGTAACATTGTGAGTTGTTTGGTCCGTGCAGGGTTATCAAGTGCAAAGTTGAAAGCCATAGCAATGAGAGTTGGCTTTGCCAACTCAAAAACATCCGTAAGGAAACACAACATCATACCTTTCGATCCCATGCGGTGTTCAATGGAATCGACCCTTTCACGATAAGGTTCGCTCGGATCACTTTAGTCTTTTCGTATGGTACTTTTTCCACTCAAGACAATATATGAGATGACGTCATGGTGGAGCAGTGCAGGCAACGGTTTAGAGTGGAAAAAGTATCATACAAAGACACAAAAGTGATCCGAGTGAACCTTATCATGAAAGGAACTATAATATGATATGAAGAATATCCACAAAATCTATGTGTAAAATTGATTTCATTTTTTTTTTTTTTTTTTTTTTTTTTTTTTTTTGTAGCTCATCATCATATTAATCAACAATCATGATTTAGTAAAATCAGAGCCATTTTTTTTATATATATAGCACACACACATCATGCACACACCATTCATTCATATGTAATAGAAAATATGTTTTCAGTAAAGTTTTATCTCATAATCAATTTTCTATCACTATAAGACCTACTCAATATCTGATAATTAATGGAAAGTAATATACATGAACAAACAAGCAAGAAAAAAAAACTATGTATCAAGAGCCATATGAAAAGACCAAATGAGTTTGGTGTCTTTAGTACATTTATGAATTGATTTATAAATTTTTGTCCAATTGAAATTATCTGGTAAGTTCAGAAGAGATTTCCATTTAAGTTCAGATTTTTTAATGATTATTGCCATGTTCTGGTAAACAGAGTAAATATTCTGTGCACCTTTTTTATCTTTACAAATTGTTTTAATGAAATTTGGCTGAGATGGGAGTTGTATACGTTTGTCACTATTCATTTCTTTCAATATTGGCCATGCCTTTGTTACTGAACTCCTTAAGCCCATAAAAATTGTAAAAGGAATATTAAGTTCATAGAGTCTGCAGAAGTCTTGATATGATAGAAATTCACCATTATAATTTAAAAGATCTTGTACTATCATAATTCCAATGTCATAAAGTTGTTTATAAAATACACTTTTTCCATCTACAGTAATCGAAGGATTAAACCATAGAGGAGAGTTTAAAACATCTGAAATTTGATCTCTATTACTAATTTTAATGAATTCAATTAATGTTAAGAAAAATTCTTTCCAGAATGGATTTGTTGTTTGTTTAATTCTAGACTGTAAATAATTGGTTCCTAAATGACAGATTGATAAAATATTGCACTTACAGATTTGACAAAAAGTATCTACCCATACATTTTCTATATTAAAGATGATACGTCTTAGCCAAGTTAACTTCAAACTTTTAATAAATGAAACAATATCAGTCATACGACATCCTCCATGAGATAAATCTTGCTGCATAGTTTTTCTAGAAATTTTGTCAGGTTTATTGCTCCAGATGAATTTATATAGGATATTTTCTAATCTTTTTATCAATGTAGTACTTGGCATGGGAAGAACTGTAAATAGATGGGTAAGTTTAGGCAGTAGCAGTGATTTGACAACGGTTACTTTTCCAATAGGAGTTATGTTTCTTTTGTTCCAGGAATGAATTTCATTTTGGATCCTAGATATCTTATCGTCAAAGTTTAATTTTTCTAAGTTTGTTTCTAAAATTGATTTCATTGTAAGTAGAGCCACTCGGATAAATTTATTCCGCGTCGCACAAATTTAAAACTGTTCAAACAAATACATTTAGGCAAAATTACGAGTTCCAGTATGATCATTCCGAATTGCTGGTTTATTCTGAGTGCTTGGAACCAATTCAAAGGTTGTTTTGTCGATGAAATATAAAAGAGATTATAAATGAGTTAAAGAAGATCCTGACGATAATCTCAACAGCACTCGCAATAGAGCACAAAATTGAGCATCGACGGACCCCTAGCAAGCTAGAGGTGGAATCAGGTGCCCGGGAGAAGTAAGCATCCCCTGTTGGCTAGCCGCACCCGCTGTCGATGTTTAAGCACGAAAATAAAAACAATATATAAAATTCATGCACTATAAAAGCAGTAAAAGTTGAAATATTGAGTTAATCCATTCTATTCTACTCTTGAAATAGAAATTTTTTAGGTATAATTAAAAATCAACAGTAATATTATAATGAGTCATCAGAATATCGAAACGTAGACTAATTGAAGCGGAGGGTGTTGCATGCAAGCAGGAGATGCTTACTCATCCTGGGCACCTGGTCTCACTCCCATATCGGGATTTCGCTTCTTTTCATATGGTGGAAGTTTTTTTTTTTTTTGTTTGCTTTGGTTCCTGATTTTGTATGCCTTCGGTTTCTGATTTTCTGAATTATCGGTTTTGTGCTGTATACAGGGATATGGTCATTATCCATATTTGTCATAAAAGTCAATTCTTAATTTATAGTGCCAGGCCCTGGTTGCGGATCCCACTTGGCGGGCTTTGGGATCAACATAGTTGCGGGGTTTTTTTTTTTTTTTTTTTTTTTTTTTGTTTTTTTTTTTTGGTTATGGTGTGCATCTGGTTTTTTGTTGTTGTTTTTTTTCATCGAGTTTGTTTGATAGTCTTTTTGGTAATTTTCTTGTTCTATTTTAAATTATACTAAGAGAGAAATTGAATTTTGTTATCATAATTTCTTGAAATTTCTAAAACGTTGGTCCTGTAGCATATCATATCTCACCCTTCCGGCTACATCTTTCGGTACATTTTTGGGCATGATAACTTTCCAACTCTTTGGCCATATTGGATTGTTTAGATTGAGAATCACTGACGAAACTGACTGATCACTCGAAACGAGCATGTCTGGTTAATGCTGCAATTCATCTTTCTTAAATTGTGCTATTAAATTTGAAGAAATTTAACATTTGTACCAGGAGTCCCCGTGGAAACATGTAGCCAAGTTCGATCAACTTCGTTTGATCGTTTCTTCAATGCATTTGAAAATTTCTGTCATTAAAATTTCTTGTAATTTCGAAAACGTGGTCCTGTAGCATCATATTTCGCCCTTCCGGCTACATCTTTCGGTACATCTTTGGACATAATAACTTTCACACTCTTTGGTCATATTGCAATGTTAAGATTGAGGATCACTGACGAGGGTTAAGTATCAGAAACGTGTATGTCTGGTCCATGCTGCAAATTAATCTGTACTTAAATAATGCTACTGAATTTGAAGACGTTTAACATAGCACCATAGACACACGACGGATAACACTATCTTAATATGACCAGTGTAAGAACGGAATTTACTAGGAGAAAAAATTCTCGCATGAATATCGTACATAAAATCCAGCGTTATTATGCTCGTGGATAATAATGACACTACATTTTTCTGCCCCATTTAAACTTTATCAATTGAATGAGCTATCGTATCAATTTACTTGTCAAGATATAAAAATTCCCTTCATCTGCTATAGATCATACTGTCAACAAGGTATCAGATTGTAAAAGTAAGATAAACGTTTTATTCAATCATCAAAGCTGTGCCAGTGAACGGAAAGAGTGAAAAGGGTTATAAAATTATTTTTTTCTGATACAGAGTAGAAACAGTTGAATACAATCTCTTACGCCACTCCTCGTTTTGCCTATGTTCAAAATCAAACACAAAATTCGAAATAAGATTCCATAAATCACTAAAAAGCGTACAGATTGTTTTAAAAATATAAAACAAAACTTTCTCTCGAGAACAGAAAATATGAAAACAGACGGAGACAATAACAGCTTGCTTCATAGAACATGACAAGTTATGAATGAAAAATATGGAGAAAAAAACCATACCGATATCAAGAAGTACAAAATCGTTAATCAAATAATCATATAACCAAAGAAAACCAGGATAAAACCAGAACTAAGGCAAAGGAACAGCAAATTAAAAAAAAAATCTACCATATGAAGAGAAGTGAACTCCCTGCTAAGGAGCGAGGTCGGGTGCCCAGAAAGAGTGAGCATCTCCTGCTTGCATGCAACAATAAAGAACGACTGAAACACAGGTTGAACAGGCCCTGGATCAACTAGGAGAAATTTATTAGCAAATTAAGATATTCATTCAAGGGGTTTGTTTATACAAAAACACACCTTCTAATGAATAATCCGAACCTTACATCGTTCAAAAAATATAATTTTACAAATATCAACCGACTATGAAGTAGATCTACATATCTGTATTTTGATATATTTACATAGACAAAAGTTAAGCGACGGTGATATTGTTTTTAATGCAAAATGATGGTTTGATAAAAAAAATATTTGAAAATTGTGTATCATGATATAGATCTGACTTTTGACGAAGACCTTATTACCTTATTTTACAAAATAGTATGCAGCTTATCGAATAGGGGACGAGTATGATTTTAAAAAAAAATTAAATTAGACATTATATTCATTGAGTTGATTTATCTCGCCGTTAAATTTGGTTTCAATGAATCATTTTTTTTTTTTTTTTTTTAGTTTTAATCCAATGAAAATTGAACGCTGAATATGTTTTAAAAACGCTAAGATTATGTGATTTATCTCTTAGGAATGGGGAATTATATAAATTTCTTTTTAAAAAATCGTGTCAAAAAGCTTTTTCATGAAACCGGAAGTGCAGGTAAGCGCTCACGCAACCGTTGAACATAATTTACTATCAAATATGCTATATATGTTAACAAAAGAGGTAAATTCTTCTATAAAAGAATTCATATTTGATATATTTTACGAAAATTCTCTGTGCTACTGTTTAACGGAAAAGGTCTCCAAAATACTGTGATGTTGCTTTACTTTTGTTTGTGTGTATATATTAATGATTTTTATCATTCATTTCACAGATGGGTTTCTACCAAAACTTTATTAAGCCATCAACAAAGGGAAAATGCGGGTTGTAGCGAAGCTCCCTTTATGCAAGAGATTGGAATAATTGTGTAATTTTGTCATTTAGAAAAAGGATATCTATCTTCTTATAATTTGATATACTAAAACATGTACGGTATAAGATTACAGCATTATAGCATTAACTTGAGAACAAATAGAAGAATATAATCATGATGAGATTTTTTTCTTCAAGACAAATAAACATAACTGATTAATTTGTATTCAACCTGAACAAAAATTAAAACTACATGTATCTCCTAAACGAATCATTTTGGTAAATGTTTAAAGTTGAGAATACTAAATTATCATTTTTTCATTTTTTTTTTTTTCGCAAAAATATGAAATAAAATGCAAGTAATTTGATTTATCATAAACATCGAATAAGTAACTATCAGTTATTAAGTCTCAAAGTCGAGAGGTCAAGGCAAAATCATCAGAATTTCCATTGGAACGGTTGCGAACATTTTAAAATATATGGATTATGTCAATTCGCAATATGTTGCTAGAAGTTGAACATAAAATCATGCACCAATAGTCAGGAAATGAGAGTTGCCATTAATAATATTAATGATTTTTATGAAACACATTGATAACGTTTGTCAAGAATTTGTATAAAAGTACTTCACGAGAAAAGGCGACGTTCTTTTACTACGATGATGTTCAGAGCTATGCTGCTATTGCATTTCCTCTGTTTCTTATGGATCCTTGCAGGTAAGGGATATAAGAAATGAGTCTATCTATTTATTCATACATTTTACTTTGTTCACAGAAAATTGTTGAAATTTATCTTTACACTTTAAATGCAGATTCTACATATCAATATACATGTTTTATAAGATTCATTGATAGTGATGCTTAACTACAACAAATAATATATCGTTTACAGGCGTTGTTGACTCCTCAATGGGTAGTGAGGAAAAGGTAAACTGTTTCCTACAAATCTACATTGTTCAAAATTCATAACGTCAAAATTTTTGACTGAAAACAAAATCCACTGATAATTGTTTTGTTATCTTTATTTTCTAATTATGTATTTTCCTTATTTTTGGGCTTATTTACCGCAAGATCATGAATATGTGTTTAACAGGACATTTGAAGATGTTTCCCTTTATCTTTTATTAATAAGTACATTTTTTAAAGAACAATTTCTTTTCAGAAAATCTTATCAATATTGAAACATATGTTCTACTGTATTCATTTCATAGCACTATATGCGTATTTCAACAAGTTATTTTCAACTTGCACACAAATATAGAGAATGTATCAATATCAACTGGCCCTTGTCTCATGGGGATTCCTCGAATCCAAAAAGAGGAAAACCAAATTATAGATATATATAAAGAGCGACATTCTAAATCAGAAGTTGTGCTGAAGTACCAGCTTCTGAATGAGTTAATCATTGTTGCATTCTTCTTTTCAGTCTTATCGGCAAAAAAGGACACTGTCTATAGATAACTGGACATGGCCAAAAGGAATCATACCTTATGAAATCCATTCATCCATATGTAAGTAGTTGTCATATTTGATGAACGACTGTAATGCTTCTGTGTTTTTGACCTATGTTCAGGCAAATTTATGTTCTTGTTGATCATCAATATGGTTTACATGAACTGTAGATTGTTTGGTTGTACATTTGTGTTTTGTATATCCGTAAAACTCATCTATCTGTAACTGAAGAATACACGTATGTGGAGGGAAAAAATTTCAATAAAAAGAACAAATATGAAATTCCGCAATCATGATTGTAAGAATTGATACGAAGTTCATATACCTAAGGAGACAAAGTTCAGGTACATGAAAAGAAAAGTTTTGAGGTTTGAGTTTTCTGGTTTCAGATTCTTTCTGGATATACTATAATCATGATTATGATTATACCACCTGGTTGATCTTACCGCTTCATCAATTATGTTATGTTGTATTCGCATGATTTTATTTATTTTTCACAATATCATAAATTGATTTAGAAATTTGAAACTTTTAATAGCAATTCTCTGTAAGGACCAAGAGAATTTCAATAGCATGTGGAAATAGCATGTCTCCAATTTTGGAGATTTTTGGTATGGAGGGTGTATATGATGTACTGAGACAAAAATAAACTTCCTTTTTACAAATCAAGTTTTCGTTGCCATGGAAACCATGTTTGAAATTTTACGCATCATTAGAATACTTGTAACATGGCATTTTCACAAGGCTCGTTTCCATCGTAACATCAATTATAGTCAACTGAAATTTCCTTAATTTTTCTCTTTATATTTTTCATTGTATAAATACTACACAAGAAGTATGCTTCCGCCCGCTATTCTTTTTGTCAGTATGCTCAAAATGTAGGCAAAAACCTGTTTTGAAGAGGCCCTGTATAAGACCGAAAAAGCCCCTAATTTAACATGATTTTGCTCAATTTTAAGGGCAAATAATCTGAAATGTCAGGATAACTTAATTTCTACTGCCAATTATCTTTTAAGTTTAATCCTCGACTTTAAGAATATGTTAAAATTTGAGTGGGACTTCTTCTCAATTTTATTCAAAAGGATATAAAAAATGGTTACCATGGTGACATTCTGTTCAATGCTATTACACATAGAGTAATTTACTGGTAAATTTTCAGCTGCCCGTTATATATTTTTAAGCATTTTTTATCAGTGCATATAGAATAGCATTATTGATTAAAAAATCACCTTAAAAATTTTCAAGGTCACAGGACACAATGTCAAGGTCATCTTGAACGCAATTCACAAAATTTGGCAAAATTCTGTGATTTTTCAAAAATAAGAGAGGCAGTTACTCAAAAATCATATGGTATTGAGTAAAACAAACACATACATAGTGATTTTTGATATATCCCCTATTTATTGACCAAAGTTGCAAAAATCTCAAAATTAACGCATCCTATGTTTGTAGCTAGTATTTCATACATACATATAACAAAATGTGAGATTATCATGATTTTCGTCTGGGGCTTATTTTTTTTAGGAGAAATGATATGGACTAAAAATTGTTATGTTTTTTCACCTATCGGTCCTACTTTTAGAAAGAAGTATTTATGATACAAATATATGACTGTCAAGCCTAAAATTATTAACAATAAATAACAACAAAAATGCAAATTTTATTGAAATTGGAACCTATATTTCGAATTGACCTTGAACTTAGAGTCAATGACCTTGACAAATTTTGGAAGTGCTCAAACAAAGAATAATTTCTTCTGTGGTCCCTACACAAAGCTTAAGCAATATAACTTATTTAAACCATGATAAAAATCAATTTGAAAAGATATAGTCATCATGTGTCAAATGAAAAGTTGTCATGGCAACCATTTTTGACCTCAAAATGTAGGAAAACAAAACAAGGTCCCACTTATTCTTTTTCAGTGATTATATTTGTCACATGAAATCTATTTTGTTCTGACAACAGTGATGGTGTTATCAGCCTGACATTTTGTGTTATTTTTGCTTAAAAATTGTAAAAATTGGACGAAAATAGGCCTTAATTTTGACCTTATTTATGGCAATTTTTGACTGATTTTGATTTGATAAGATTCGGCTAATTGAAAGAAATTTCAAAAAATTGTTAATTTTTCTGAAATAGAGGTTTTAAAGATTATAAGTTGTAATTACCGAGAAACTCTAACAATGGTTTCCAAGGCAACATAATAACCAAATATGACTTATTTGACCATTTTTTAGTGCTATAAATAGACAGACCTCGTTTCCATGGCAACCGGAACATTTATTTTCAAAAAATTGTTATTATTGTATTCAGGGCATTATACATACCATTTTTAGAGAAAATCATAAAAATCCATGACACACTATTTCCAAAATAGTTTGATCCTTACAGAGAATTGATATTCAGTGCTTAAGCTTTTATTTTGTGCTAGCGGCACGGAATAGTCACATGGAGCATACATAAAGTTAATATAGCTTTTAAGGCCTCTGATATCCAACTTAGAAAGTTTAAAGCCTGCACATTTGATTTTTGCTCCTACAGATTCAAATAATACAAAACTTATCAAGTCGGTGATTGACAAACTTGCCACTCTCACCTGTGTTCGTTGGTTACCGAGGTCAAGAAAGACAGCCGAACTTGTTGGCCACAACGGGTATATCCGCTTCATTGACAAGAACCAGTAAGTAAAATACTCATTAATGATGTCCTTTTAAGAGAGGTCGAATTCTTTGGTAAGATCAACACAATCTCGCCTTAGCCACTTTTACATTGACTATTTTGTGCGACAAGTACTAAAATGCCTTTATTTTCCGTACATTTCATTCAGGTTCATGCATGATGTGTTTATCTAAAGACATCTAATAGTACCTTCTTATAATCACACAATGTGAGCAATTAATAGATAGTTTTTTTGCTATATACAGAAATAGAAAAATGTAATGTACATTGTGTTGATCAACTACATTTAGTTCATTTTATAGATTATTTCTGTGTCATGATTCATTAATATAAGAGGATGAAAACATTACTCACATTATAAGTTATAAAAAAATCTAGTATTGAGCCTGAAGGTTATAATTGACCAATTTAAAGATTGACAAAGCAAAACGCAGGGGAAATTTTGAATGGCGTTAGACGCAGTTAGAGGTTTTGAACTACATTGTACTAAAATATTTATTCCGCGGACAACCACGGACGGCACACATGGTAAAGACGTGCTGCGCACTTGACGCACACGTAATAATCCGTGTTCCATCAGCCATTAAAACATAGGAGAGACGCAGAAAGACGCGAAAGATTAGCGGTCTGTCACAGGGCAAGCATGATCATCGGACAGGCGTAACGCGTTGGTATCACGGGGAATAGTGGCGTGTGTATAACAGCTTAGTTTTAGACGTGGTTGGACGTGGTTTAGCCATGCTAAAGCCCCGGCCACACTGCATCCCACGTCTAAATCACGTACGTAAAGTAAATAAATGAAAATCTAGTGGACGTTTTCGTAAGTGGAAATTTCTGTTCATGACCGTCTGTGATAAAGCACGTCCAAAGCGGCACGATCACGTGTTTAGAGCAAACGTAAAACGGACACTCCACTGCCGTAGGACTGCCAAATCTTCCATATCTGCGGTTCGACGTCGGAGCAGAAAACCCTATTTATCACTATACACACGCTTTTTCCACGATACCAATGCGTAACACCCGTCCAATGACCGTGCCCTGCCCGTGACTGACCACCAAAGTTTCCCGTCTTACAACCCCCCCCCCCGCAACCAACCAAGTTTTTATCACTGCCGGTACACGGATATCAAGTATGTTTCGAGTGCGGTGCACGTCTTTACAACGTGTACCGTCCGTGGTTTTCCACGGAATAGAATTTTGATTAGTTCAATTTCAAAGCATTTAACCGCGTCCAACACCGTTCTGATTTTTCCTGTGGCCTGTCATGTCTGTAAATCGAAACTCGCGACTTCAAAACAAACATCATGGGAGACTTTTTTATATGTGTTGGCCGTGATTCAGCCATAAAGTGCAGTGTGACCGGGCTTTGTATAGTACTGGAAACGCCTCCAACGGTCATATCCCGTAAAAAGCACAGCAAAGCCAAAATCGAACAAAAATTACTACTAACGACCACTTCCACTAGATTTTCATGACTTTTTGCAAGTGATTTAGACGTGGGATGCATTGTGACCGGGACTACAGACACAAAACCATTACGTCATTTCATCATGTAACCGTCAAAAATTGATTGACACACTTATTTGCATTGTTTTATAATGATTGAAATAATATTAAAAAGGGAAAAGAACACGGGCAGGAACACGTTACGTCGCCTTACAGTACCGTTGTCAGAAGTATTTAAAGTTCTGCACTTAAAACCGTCCGTTGACATTATGCCACAGGTAAGGATATGAAGAAAACCATCCGTTGTCGTGACAATGAGCATGTTTGGAAAGTATGATTTTCTTAAAAACGTTGAAATTATAGAAGAAATACACTCGAAAATTCAATGGGGGGTAGTCATAACACTAAGCTATTGGTTTACATGCTTTTCTGGTACTGCTATACAGTTTGAAAAGAGGAGATCGAGTTGGCGTCCTTTGATCACCACGTCCTGCACATGTGTTATTCTTCCTTTTTCTTGAAATCTTTTAATATTCAGGTTATCTTAATCCAGAAATATACTAATAATGAATATCAAGTCTATATAATGCTCCTCTGGTAGTGACATGATGAAGAATTCAATTTTGGAACACTTTTTGGGGGACTTTTCTAAAATCAGTCCGTTGTCAATCCATGTTGCGAAAGTTCTGTCCGTTGTCAGATGTCCGTTGTCTGCTTTTATATTTTTATGGATGGAATGATACTATGATACCCGTACTAATCATTAAAAGTCATCAATCAATACACCCAATTTAATTTTCAACCAATTTAGAATGGAGACTGATTTGCCCAGAACTGAATTCGCCGAATCATACGTTTTGTTAAGATATCCTTAACATTAGATTTTATTCGTCCCGTCTTAAATTCATCTTCTGGGCTATGGACGAAAAGGGTAAAATATAAATGGAGGCGAAAATTTGAATATGTTCAGTGTCTTACTTTATAAGTGTATTTTAGACCGGTGTAATGCAGTAGTTTTCTCATAGGAAAATTTGCTATATAAGAGGTTTCTTCCCCTTGGAGATTCCGCTATATATTAGACTTTCCTCATATTAGCATGGCTTTTCCCCATAGAGAAGACGAAAGGAGGGGATCTCCAACAACACTAGGTTGCAGCACCCACAGCAAAACCCCAAAACACCCATGCAAAAAACACAGAACAGACACCCACAGAAAGAGACGCAAAAGGGACAAGGAACACCAACTCACACCATAGAAACATGAAACATAAAAGACTACACATAAACCAACGAGACCAATGGGCAACCGGTGCCGACTTAGGACGGCCATCTGCCACGCAAATAGCACACGGTGTGGTTATTCTGGATTACGTGCGCACAACCCTCCCATTATTCCGATTTCCGAGAGGTCTCGAAGAACGCACAATTATGGTGTAAAACAACCTCCTCACTGTTAGATGACCACATGCAAACAAGACCGTAAAACACAGGGGTCCAAGCAACACAAATGAATATGTAAATGGATATAAAAAGAGGACGTGCGTAATACAGTCCGTGCTCTGCCGGCTGTAGCGAGGTCATATATGTTATCACCCGAGGAGTCCGGACAACATGGTATCATAATATAATATCAAAATATCAGGGCACAAATAGACCAGAGACTGATTATAATGCAAACAGAATTATCTCCCTATCAATTATACTTTATAGGAGAACGTGACCACACCCATTTCCAAGACCCTGGGGTTCAGATTCTGAAACTAAATAGCAGGCACACGCATACAATGTAGACAAGAGACTGATAATAATGCAAAAAGAATCATCTCTCCATCAATTACACTTTTTGAGAATTGATGTTAAGAAGGTAACATAGACTTATATAGGAGAAAATGACCACACCCATTTCCAAGACCCTGGGGGTCAGAGGCTCAAACAAAATATCAGGTCACAACTAGACCAGAGACTTATTATATAGCAAAAAAGAATTATTTCTTTATCAATTACACTTTCTGAGAGGAGGAGGGTTAGACACTCACACATATATGGGGTTTTAGCCAAATTCATATATATTCAGACAAAAAAATATATACAGACAAACACATTCATCAACAGACACACTCATACAGAAAGATATGCATAGGCAGACGGATAGACAGGTAGACAGACATACACAGATGTACTCAAACACACACAAACAAAAACATGTATTGACTTTGATTTCAGTAAATCCACAGTTTATCACAGCATGCAAGACAGACGAAAAATCAGACTAGGCCAATATCTCTTTCTTGACAAAAACCTCTCATCAAGTCAAGCAGATAGACACATTAAGTCAAGCACTCACAGAAAAACAGACACAGAGAGAAACAAAAAGAGATTCACACAGACAGACTCAAAGACAGACACTGATCAAAACACAGACATGAACATCCTGAAAGGAACATCATGAAAGACATACACAGACATGCGCAAAACGACAGACTGACAGACACAGGGTATACACAGACATACGCAAAAACAAACGGACAGACAGGCATGTATATAGACAGACATACACACAAAAGACACAGACAGATGCACTCACTCACATACAGACACACATGCTAACAAACGCGGACAAAAGAATTCACTCGCAGCAGACGGAGACACCGATATCGACGCTGACATAAAAAACACACGAACTTACATACAGACACACACAAATGTAAATAACATATCAACTACAATGTTCATCATCACCTGAGATATACATGTAAGGTGTATATCATACCCCCATCGAAGATCTCTGTTGAATGCAAAGAGAAAATATCCAAACCATTAATGGTAGGCGAGGGAAATCTGCTTTAGGGGACGTCAAAGACTACAATAAAGTTTTTTTTTCGCCGGGGGGGGGGGGGGTCCTCCAGTAAGTGTATAGCAGTTTGGGCAAAATCATAATGGCCATTTATTACATGTATTTTATTACTTTGTACGTTTATATTCATTTTTGTGCATTTGATATCATTTTGTCCCTTCGATAAAACGGTGCCTTATAAACTATATGTAGGTAAGAATCTTATTGTTTCTGGAAAAAAAAGCATGCAAAATTCTAGATTAAAGATCGATTTCATGTTAAGAACGTTCGGAGCAATTACGTGATAAAGGGTGAGGCTATCAAAATTTCTTCAATGACCGATATTTGATGTCTTTGTTTTTAACGCTATATATGACTTCAAAATCCCTTTAACAATTGTTGTTTAATTGATCAATGTATAAATTCATGAACTCATCCTACACTTCTTCAAATTCATGAATCATATTTTCAATTTTAAATCTATTCTATACGATCTATGTTCTATGTGACCTGAAAATTATATGATATCCTCCTTTACATCTTTACAAAAATAAAATAAGAGAGCTGAATACTTTAAGAATTAACTAAGCTAATATAATTGCTCAACCTTAGATTCGAAATAAAGATTCAATTCCCAATTCATGCCCAAATACCGTTAAGAGTCATGACAACGGACCATATCTTCTTGTCTTGTCATAACAACGGACATTCTTTATCAAATAATCAAAGTATACAATAAATATACAATGTAAAAGACGGTCATTCACATATATCGTTTGTATAATGTTATCGATAATTTTCTACATAAAATTGGTATATAAAATCAAATAATTAAGAGACAGGATAGTTTTCCTGTTCAAATTTCCGTTATCGTTGCTGACAGTAGGTCATCGCCAATTAGATCTCCTCATAACATAAAAGGAGTTTTATTCATTTCATGGTAATAATGTATTACTGAAGCGTGTGGCTACCCCCCGTCGACTTTTTAAAAGAAATCACCGGTTACCTAATGATTTATTTGTGATTTTACTGAAATTTTGTCGATAATTTTCATGACAACGGATGGTTTCCAACATATCCTCACCTGTTGCATAATGTCAACGGACGGTTTTAAGTGCAGAACTTTAAATACTTCTGACAACGGTACCGTAAGGCGACGTAACGTGTTCCTGCCCGTGAAGAAATGAAGATTCCATACAATTTTGAAATATGTAGATGGTCTTTCCTTATTTCATCACTAAAAACAATAGTTTTAAGAATGTCGATTTGGATGTTACCTTTCAGGTGTAAAAGTAGGAAAGGATATATGGGTTGGGATGAAGCTCAAGATCTGTCACTAGCAAATGATGGGTGTATGAGTGTAAGTATTGTATTTCATCAATTCTTTTTCCTATCTATGTTTTTTTTTTACCTTTTTTTCACCATTTTTCAAGGACAAAGTATATAATTAAACAACTGCATATTTGACACATTCACCCCTGATTTAGGTTTTCTGAACAGTGTAACACAATTCTCTGTAAGCGCCAGCAATTTAGTATAGGGGCCTGGCACGCTGTGTCACAGAACCTTACGGTATTTATGCAAATGAAAGGACATAATAAAGTAATTAAAATTGAGAGAAAAATTCTCATATTCATCCTGGTTGCCATGGAAACGGGTTGTGAACAACGAAAAGTGCTTTTTTTTCATCTCAATGGATCTAATTAACATTAAACCATTAAATTAGGAAAAAATTAAGAATAGGGAGTTGCCATGAAAACAATTCTACCATTTTTTGATAGCAATTGGTCGTTTTAAACATAAATAAAGGTAAATGGTGAAGATTATAGGAAGTTTAATGTAAAATTTAGTTAGACGGCACTCAATGAATTGTGTTTTTTTTTTTTCTGTAATTAGATGTACTTTCTGTAATTAGATGGCGCTCAATGAATTGTTATTTGTCTTTGAATTAGATGGCAATCAATGAATTGAATTAGATGGCAATAAATGAATTGTTATTTGTCTTTGAATTAGATGGCAATCAATGAATTGAATTAGATGGCACTCAATGAAATTGTTATTTGTCTTTGAATTAGATGGCAATCAATGAATTGAATTAGATGGCAATAAATGAATTGTTATTTGTCTTTGAATTAGACGGCAAACAATGAATTGAATTAGATGGCACTCGATGAATTGTTATTTGTCTTTGAATTAGATGGCACTCAATGAATTGTAATTTGTCTTTGAACTAGATGGCACTAAATGAATTGTTATTTGTCTTTGAATTAGATGGCAATCAATGAATTGAATTTTCTCCCGAGCACCTGGTCCAACCCCTAGATTGCTAGGGATCCGTCGATGCTCAATTTGGTGCTCCATTGTGAATGCTGTTGAAATTATCGTCGGAATCTTCTTCATCTCATTTGTTGCAAAGGTAACGTGGACGGTATCCAAGGAAAACTACTCTTCAGATTGTAGACCTTATTTCTGAAAATATCAAAGGACAAAACATGAAAAAGATTTATTTAATCATAAGCTACATGTATTACGGTTATCGTAAATTTTGATTACAAATAGTTTGCCCAATACTAAGAGAAATAAGCCGTTGCTTAGGAAACAAATAGAAGACTGAGGCTTCTTTAAAACAAGCTATTTTGAATAAATATAATGGATTAGACATCATCCTATAAAAATGTTTAAGGAACCTACTTTTATATCACAGATTTTTCCTTTGTAACAGTATAAGATATTTTATTTCAATCACTTTAACAATTGATTGGTGTTGCTGCAAGTAGGCGATACTTACTCTCCCCGGGTATTTCATCTCTTGGGAGATTCACTTTTGCTTCTTTGCAGGATGTTTGAATTATCCTGCTTAGTTTTGTATTTTTCAAGGTTTAGATCGATCACCATTTTTGTGATTATTTAGAAAATTTCTATTATGGCTCTGAGTTTGACCTTGACTCACTTATTTTTAAACAAGAACTGTTATTAGCATTTGGTGAAGGCGTCGTAGTCATTTATATTATATTCAATTGACCCTTCCGAACGCGGGAAAAATTTAAGAAATTTCATGACGTCACAATGCAATTTCGATGTTTGACCGAGGTTCGAAGCTTGTTTGTCCGTTGCATTATGACGTCACGAAATTTTGCATTTATTTCCCGCAATCGGAAGGGTCAATTGATTCATCAAAACAAATGTTGATGCAGTGACAAATTGTTGAGTTGAGTTGATATTTGGTTAGTCGCCTTTCCCTAAGAACGAAATTGAGTTTTAGGTTGCTCTGGAATAGCGTTTATTGAGATATGATTACAACATTGGTAGAATACGAAGTAATGTTACAACCAAAGTAAGAGAAAGTTTGTCATATATTGAAGAATTTAGATGACCAGTTGTCAAAAGATACAGCGAGATCTAAATATGAAGCGGGGTTAATGATATAAGTGGTCTTTTTTACCTTTAGGTCACACGGAATGATTTTACAAAACCACAAAATGTGGACTATAATGTTGAACGTCTCCAATTCCATACCATCATTTGAGAACAGATGAATTTGCAGTATGGACCAGACATGCACATTTCGTGTACTTAACCCTCGTCAGTGATCTTAATCTAAACGATGTAATATGACAAAAGAGTTAAATTATGATGTCGAAAAATGTACCGAAAAACATAGAAGGATAGGTGGGATATTATGCTACAGGACTATAAATACATGTAATATGATGCTGCAGGACTATAAATCCAGTGCACATGATCATGATGATATATATCATTGACTAAAGCATTGGCTAAATGCTTCCGCAATGTCTAAATAAACTCGGCTTCTTCTGAGTTTAGAAGATGTAGAGCACAGTTGCTTCCAATAGTAATTTTCACATTATTTCTTGTAGTTCCTGCAATATTTTGTCGATCAGTAGAAAATATAATACTGTTCTACATTGGTATTCCTCTCGACATATATGCTCGATTTTGTGCTCTATTGTGGGTGCTGTTGAGATTATCGTCAAGATCTTCTTTAACTCATGTTTACAGGAAAAGAGGATTCTCCACGAGATGCTACATGCAATGGGTTTTGTTCATGAGCATTCGAGATCGGACCGGGACAAGTATATCATATATGATCCGTCACGGTTAACTGACAAAAGATATGAGAAGAATTTTGTGAAAGAAAACACAGACAATGGTGTTCCGTATGATTTACAGAGTGTGATGCAGTATGTTCTAGGTGTAAGTATAGCTTAGCAATTTTTAAAACATTTGATCTTGTATGTCTTAGGGTAACACTGACTGAGACAGAAAATGGGATGGGCGTTGTGCTTCCTTTTTGTTCCTTCCTACTTGGATACTATATACTCACCTACTTGGATGCTACACTAACATAACATATGGTACTCTATTATGAGTGTTGTTGGGATTGTCGTCAGGTTTTCTTTAACTCTTACATAACATATGTAAAATGATTCTTGTGGTATATGAAAATAATTTGTATGGATCGAGCGTCTACAATGTCTTACACACTTGCACCGGAATTTGTTCATTGGATATAAGTTGTCTTTCGTGTTTCTGTGGAGCTGTGTCATTCTTTTTTAGTCTTTTTTCGTGAGAATGTTTTGTATTTTTTTTCCCTAGAATTCGTAAACTTTTCGATTAGTTTTTTGAATCTGGATTCCGGCCTCTGTGTTTGACTTTAATTCACTAATTTCACCATATCTGCCTTTTTAAACTTATGATAGTTATTCAAGATATATTTTTCCAGGATTATTCAAAATCACAGGAGAAAGGAAAGAGAGTTTTAGAGTTACGTGACCCTAATCTTGAGTTCTTGATCAAATCTAGCGATATGTCATATTATGACGTGGTTCGTGTTCTGAAAGCTTATCATTGTTCATGTGAGTAGGATCGTCCTTTTTTAAAATCTGATGTACGTTTTTCCTTGTATCAAATCAAAATTAGAGATGTTAAATGTCTTCAAATTTAATAGCATCATTTAAAATTAGATAAATTTGCAGCATTTGGACCGTTTCGGGTACTAAACCGGAACAATTTCATCTTAAAAATGCAATTTTAAAAGAATAAATAAACCTAATCAAAGCATTACAACAAGCAAAACATTTTAGAACTGACTCTAGCTTTTATTATTAATGACAAATATGGATAATGACCATATCCCTCATTCATATGACATTCTTATCAATATAAACATTTATGTGGTTTATTTTTCTTTGTATTACACAGCTCACTGTGATCACACTGCAGCGCCTAGTTGTAAATATGGTGTTTTGAATCATAAATGTGAATGTTATTGTATGCATGGATTCAAAGGGTCAAATTGTGACGAGATAGAAACAGATCCAGGTCTGTTATATATACTTAATTAGTTTTCATTAATGTCTGAATGATTTAATACTATGACTAATGACTTACCGTTTTGATAAATAAAAAGAAGTAACATGTATGATCCCGATATTATTCTTTGTTAAATATATCATATACCAAAGTTTAAACAAAGTATAAATATCCTCAGTATTGATCAATTCACCGCGATTTGTTATCATTTCCCTTTCTTTGAATTTATTGACTTACATTCATGTCATTTATCTTTTATTTACTCACATTTACCATACAAAGTATTATGCGTTATTTGTTAGATTGTGGAGGTTATATCGTACTCAATTCGGTAGAAGAAAGAAAAAATATCGAATCACCTAATTATCCTAGAAAGTATCGTTTCGGCAAAATATGTAGATGGGTCATTACGGTAAGTTTCTTGTTCTTGATCATTTTGTTTGCTGTCCAGTGTTATTTAAGTCATTGGGAAAAATTATTGATTAGTACTTCCTCTATATCGACCATAAAGAATTTTAATCGAATGGTTAAATTTATTATGTTTTTCTTTTTTTTTGCATATCTCGTTGATGCAAGAAAACATCTTTATTCCTTTGTTACATGCCTAGACGCCATATAAGTTAACTCCGAGAGTATCAATTGAAAGCTTAGACCTTCCAGAAAAACAAAAGAGTCATATGAATAAACCAACAGCAGATGCGGAGTGCTATCACTGGTTAGAGATACAGTACAATTTACCAGGTCAAACAGGAATCTGGTAAGTATATCCAAATGTTGTAAAAGAAGAATATATACAAACTTATACAAAATCACTAACTGTTATCTTAAAACTTTTCTTTCTTTTTCTACGTTTTACATGTACATGTAATTCAATCCTAATACAGGGTAAAATGTTAAACGTCTCACGTGTTTTAAAAAACGTAGCACAAGATGCACAAGTTTTCTTCAATTTTTGGTGCTGAAACCTCGATCAACCGAAAAAAAAAATATGACATACCCATATTTTAGAAATTTCAAGAAATTTTGAAACAGAAATTTTCGAATGCGTTGAAGAACCGAAATTGACCGAACTCCCGAAGCCTGTTTTGATAAATTACTTACTAAAAAAATTAGTAATTTCGTCACTTTTTTCCATCAAATAAAAGCTTCATTTTTTTCACTTTAGATTATGTTGTCCTTTCTTAATAGCATTTCGACATACTAAATACAAATTCAGAAACAGAACATCGCAATTTTTAGTTTACCAGAAGTACTAGGCAATCAACAGTTAATACGAAAATTCCTTAAATTTTTCGTAAGTATTTTTGTAAAACAGGCACCTGGTTCACTAGCAGTGACACTCACAAAGTGGTACAAATGTTAAACGTATTCAATTTCAATACCATCATTTAAGAACAAAAATTATTTAGATCATAGTTAAAAAGCTATAATTTTATTTCATATAAAATGCGCCTCATATGATCCATAAAAACGACGGCTAAAAAAGAATAGGACTAGACCGATGTCGAAACATTGAAGAAGACCGAAACCTTTAATGATGATACATTTTAAAATGTAAAATTAGAAAAATGATAATATTTGATCTATTTTGGCATTTTTTATTTTCTAATTCTTTATGAATACGTTTCAAATGACCGTTTCCTAACTTCAAAATATTTCAAATGACACTATTAATACTTTTTTGTGTCAAGATTAGTGAAATTAAGACTCATAAGGTTTGACTTCTTTTTCTTAAGCATTCCTCCTTTTTGTAGGAAATGTGGCAAAGTCCAGAGAGAGAGTTGGACAGGATCAAAAGACAGCGAAGGCACAATGATTCTCACTTTTCATTCCAACAATGATCATCCTGCTGGGAATGGCTTTTTACTTCAAGTGGATGCGACTGAAATAGGTTCAAATAATTTAATGTTTCTGTGCGAAATCTTTAAAATTTCCAATGGAACATTTGCGAACCCCGGGAATAAACAATATAATTCCGAGAGCAGTGTATCCTCTTATATATATAAGCAATGAGAAGATGCAAACGTTGTCAGGCAGTCCAACAGACTTTACCAATAAGAAATTCTTCCCAATCTTTTGCCTTACCTTCTAGACTTTGAGACTGAATCACCGATGGTTACTTATTTGATGTTTATAGATGGAATTCTAAGATTTCGCTTGTTCTAAATCCAACGAGACTCAGTTGAAGCAAAGCAATACACCAAAGTACCTCTATTTGAAAAGAAGGGAGGAGATCTCCAACAAGACCCAGTTGCAGCATCAACAGTAAAACACCAAAACACCCGATGCAAAAACACAAAAGACAAGTACAGCACGAGACGGAAAAGAGACACACGACATGTAAACATCAAACACAAAAGACTACACATAAACCGACGAGACCAATGGGTAACCGGTGCCGACTTTGGACGGCCATCTGTCACGCAAGTAGCAAATGGTGTGGTTATCCTGGATTACGTGCGCACAACCCTCTCACTTCTCCAATTACCCAGAGGTCTCGAAGAACGTACAATTGTGGTGTAAAACAATCTCCTCACTGTAAGATGACATCACACAAACAAGACCGCGAAACGCAGAGGCCCCATAGACACAGATGAATATGTAAATGGATATAAAAAGAGGGCATGCGTAATACAGTCCGTGCTCTGCCGGCTGTAGCGAGCTCATGTATGTAATCACCCGAGGAGTCCGACTGACATTCAGAGAGGACAGGTGGTCGGGGCCCTGTCTTCTCTAAAGAGGTTTGGACAGGGCCCGTCATGGAGTCCCGTCGTCACAGTCAGTCAGAGTGCAAGTCTCAAGGATGCGCTTGTACAAGACTGTAGATTGGTCAAGTACCAAGCCTAGTGTCCGTCTGGTGACATTAGGATCATACCCACGGTATAAAAGGCGTTTGATGATTCTGACGCATTTTCGATGGTTATGCTGCCTACCTTTGATCCTTTTTATTTTGTTTATCATATCACCATAAAAGACAGGTTGTGTAATACCCATAGTAATGTACTCTGTTGCATGTATAGATCCGAATTTTAAAAGAAGTTGACTGTAATTTTTGTAAAATTTCCAGAAAGTCTTAACTAGTTTATGAAAGCGGAAACCTTGACCTAAAAGTTTTTTGGTAATTTGTAAATTTCTACTGTGAAAATCCAAAATATCAGTACATGCTCTAGCGTACCGGATGAGCTGTGATATGTAAATGCCGTATGACGGTAATCTTGGAACATCACCGTCAAGCCAAGGGAAATTTACTATGTTGAATCCAAAATCATCCCTTTTGTCATATACACTTGTATGAATCTTTCCGTTTACAATTTTGATATTTAGGTCCAAAAAGGGTGTTTCTGTATTTGAAAGGTTTGCCTTGTTAAGGGTTAATTCTTGTGGATAAATTTCATTCTTATATAATTCAAAAGCAGGATTGTCAATGGTTAGAATATCATCCAGATACCTAGAAGTATTAATGAAACATTTCAGCTCTTCAAATTTTCTTTGCTTTTGAAGATTTTGGATAAATTCTTTTTCATAAGTGTATAAAAATAAATCTGCAACAAGAGGCGCACACTTAGTACCCATAGGAATTCCTACAACCTGCTTGTATAGATCCTCACCAAATCTAACATAAATATTGTCCAAGAGGAAGGACAAGGCATTACACAGGTCACTACATGTCCATGATTTGTATGATTTGTAGTCTGTCGAAGAAAAGAAACCCTTCGATTCAGATGTACAAATGTAAGTTTTTCGCTCTCGATCAAAACACCATTTAATGAGATTAGATAATCGATCATTAATTTTGTCATGAGGAAGTGTGGTGTACATATTAGAGAAGTCGTATGAAGAGATCGTATTGGCTTGGAAATTTCCAGATTTCATTTTTTCAATCACATCCCCTGAATTCTTAATAGACCAAAATAAATTTACATCGTTCCTGTTTAGAACCGTTTCACAATATCTAATTATGTGTTCTTTAATAGCAGTAAGTGCTGACGTCAGATTTCTAGACAAAATTGTAGTGGAGCAGTTACTAGAATTAGCAATAAATCGAAATTTGTAAGGAGACTTGTGCAGTTTCGGTATGCAATATAGTGTTGGGAGATCCAATTTAGAAATAGAGATATTGAATGAAGACAGTTCACTGTTATGCTTGCCTAAAATGTTAGATGCACTTTCATTGCTTTTGATATATGTATTAGTAGACGAAAGTTCCGAAATCAAAGTTGATATGTAGTAACGTTTTCAAATGATAATGGTGTTGTTGGCTGCTTTATCAGCTGGTGCAAAGACATATTTTTCATGTGTCTATTTTTCATGTGTCTTTCATATTTTTTTTGAAAACACATAGAAGACATATTTTTCTGATTTATGATAGATTGTCGTTGTTGCAATAGTTAAAGGCCGGGTGGGGACTATGAAAAAAGACAGGTAAATTTTCTGTCATTTCGACACTCTCCTCTTTGGGGTTAAGTAAGGGTTATTCTACTGTCTCCGAGGGCGTAGCCCGAGGAGCAGTTGAATAACCCACTTGTTGCACGGCAATTGTTAGGCCATTAAACAATTATCACTGTTGATTGAGTAATTATAAGTCGTCAATCCGAGTAGGATAAAACTATATTCATGGTCAGTAAACAGTTAAGAATTTCACGCATTTCAAATGTAGATTTCAAAGAAAACAACGGTAAAAAAAATCGGTCCAGTATTTGTTGTTAAAGGCCGACGTTTGGAACCACCCGGTCGTTAAAAGTTATACCTGAGCGACATAAGCTTGATAGGCGTAGCATACCGTCTTTGAAGAAGACGCCGTCTGCGAGCGGCGTGTTACATCAAAGCCAAACCGACAGGTAATCCTTTATTATGCTAATGAGATACCCGAGTCTCATCTGTTTTAAGCTGTCAATCAAAAATTGATAGGGGTAAAAGGATTAAATGGAACCAATCAGATACCAATAAGATATGTTAACCCTATTGTGGACAGTGAGGAAATGACAGAAAATTCACCTGTCCCCTTATATAGTCCCCCGTCGGCCTTTAAATAAGGGGAATATAAGTTAATAAAATAAAGGGAAACTGATATTTGAATTTTTCAAACTACCGTGTAATTAGAGTTCATAGGAAGCGGATTTTAGAAGATGTTTTCCAACAAATATTCAAAACTACGGGAATATTATGATACTATTATATCTTTGTTTCTTTTCAAAAGTATTCCAGGGTACCAGTCAATACATTATTCAATCGAAATCTTGCGAGTTTTGTCTTGTGGTTATTGAAACATTTTACAAAGAGCGGATCTAGACTGGGAGTCAGACCCCCCCCCCCGGACTTTGTAAAAAAAGACCACGATTTCCAGTTTCTATGTATTTTCTTTCAAAATCATAGGCTGAACCCCTTCCTCTTACGGGCTGAATCAACGTTATGGGGGAAAAATCTAGATCCGCCCGTGACATTGAAAAAAAGTAGTTCAACCTGTAAATCGCGGTATTTTTTTTTCCTTAATTCCTATTATGAAATACAATTTTAGAGTTGCTAAAGCGAACATTCCTGTCCTTTTTTGTTGTGTTGTATTTTCAAAACGGGAGGCAATGGACGTCAGGTTAGTTAAGGACACTTAACGGCTCAGTTGATCATTCAATGATTAGTTCAATCATTAATTCAATCATTGTTTCACAATGAAAAATATTGTACTGTCTGGAAAAGTGTTAATTACCGTCTATAAGGTAGACCGTGCAACAACATCTCTTATCGCGATCTGATTGGTCCGTTTATCCCCTATACCCCCTCTCATTTTTTGACTGATGTTATTGGGGTATCTCCTAAGACTAATCAAGTTTACCTGCCGGTATGCCTTTGATGTCGCACACAGCTTGCGACTCTAGGAATATCATTTATCATCAACGCAATTGTGTCACGCCTACCAAGCCATGTAAGTGGGAGTAAGTCAAACCTGATCACTTACATGTAAGTAAGAGTAAGTCAAACATTATCACTTACATGTAAGTAAGAGTAAGTCAAACCTGATCACTTACATGTAAGTGGGAGTAAGTCAAACCTGATCACTTACATGTAAGCGAAAGTAAGTCAAACCTGATCCCTTACATGTAAGTGAGAGTAAGTCAAACCTAATCCCTTACATGTAAGTGAGAGTAAGTCAAACCTGATCCCTAACATGTAAGTGAGAGTAAGTCAAACCTGATCCCTTACATGTAAGTGAGAGTAAGATAAGCCTGATCCCTTACATGTAAGTGAGATTAAGTCAAATCTTATCCCTTACATGTAAGTGAGAGAACGTCACAAAACAATTAATCAGAATATGGAGATTACGATCAGTAGGTCAAAACAAAATTTGAAAAGCACAAGAAACAAAGAATGCTTTATCATTTTGAGTGAATTATCGATGGAGAGGAGTTGAGGTGCCCAGGGAAAGTAAGAATCTCCTGTTTGCTAACGACAACCATAATTTACATGTAAAGAAAATGGGAAAAAAAATTGACAATGATATCAATTTTGTTTCTATCAATTCATAGATTGCGGAAGTGCAACGTGTGTACATGGTAGTCGTATTGAAGGAAAAAAAGCCTGTGAATTCAAATGTAGCTGTGATGAGGGATACATTGGAAGACTGTGTGACCAAATTAAAAGTATGAAGAATATGTATATGTAAACATTTTTTATTCTCTGGACACAAAATCATTAATCACAATTTAACCACATGCAGGTCCCTGTTTTGGATTCGATTTGTGCAAAATAAAAATCTTTAAATTGAAGCCAAATAACTATTTAGATAATAATTTTCAATATGTAAAATTAGAGAAGATGTAAAGCTATTTTTCTTTCAGTTACATGTATAATTATAATTAAGTATCTACATTGTATATATCTTAATCTCTAGGAGAAAAAAGGGATTGTATCAAAACACCTAAAGGAACAGACTACAAGGGAACCTTGAGTAAAGCAACATCAGGGAAATCGTGTCTTCCGTGGAAGGGAACCAAATATGCTAGTATTCTCACTGATGATGAAAATTACTGCAGAAATCCTAATCCCAGATATTTCAGCGCACCTGTTTGTTACGTTTCTGAAGATTCCAGGCAATATTGCTCAGTTTCACATTGTGGTATACTTTCTAAGCATATTTGAATATTTTACTCTTACATTTTTTGCTCCTCAGAGGCCAAGAGTCCAAAGACTCGATGTTAATTTCATTGCTAAATTTGTCTTTTTCGACTGAATGCCTCAGCCAGTGATAGGTTGCACTCTATCGCAAGAGATTGCACGCTATTAATATGATGTTCCTTGGATAACCATTATATACTATTGACTTTCCAATAAATTATTATTATTTTATTATTATTACTCAACCAATGAATAACATAGACAATCAAATCCATGTCCTTTTACATGTTTACCCGAGTCTGATCTGTAAAACGATATGACAAAAAAAAAAGATTTCCTGTGCTTGTTTGCAACTGCACATGATTTCATAAAGTCTTAAAGAAAAACCAACGGCTCTATGAATGTGCTGGTGCTTGTCCACATATGCATTTCTTTGAATGTTTGCCGCTGGCAAACACTACATGAATTTTACAAAGGTAACTGGTAACTTCGATTAATAATAGGCATTGTAATATGTAACAATTTCATTGTTATCCCAAGTTGTTTCGGATTTTTTAAAATACAGTATTATGTGCATAGTAGTACTGCACATAGCAGTACCATGAGTAATTTTCTCTTATTCTGATACTAGCTGTCCATTTTTGTTCAGACAGTGAGGATTGCCGTCGATCGGAGACAGGTTACGAGTATGACGGTGTCATCCACACCACAGAATCAGGGAAAGAATGTCAAAGACGGGATAGTATGGTAAGATAAGTGAAACTGTTGATTTGCAGTAAACAATCAAAGTCCTATATATGTACATGTATATGTATTACTAGGACACAATATTATTACGCCTAAATAGATTTTGTGCAATTTCCTCGTCGATGACGTTTAAGGTACGTTTCGTTATAGGTAGATTATTCTGTCTGTGGTGGTTTTAAATGTTATTCATCTTATACACATTGGACTCTAATTGGGAGTGACGCCCATTGAAAATAAACAATTCAGAAACTACTGGGAAATTTATTTCGAATCATTCATTTAAAAAGACAAAACTTTGCAACTCAATTTGGTTATAATTATTATGTTATTACTACGTTATTGCTTACAAAAATATATTCTCATGATAGATAAAGAAAACTTCAGTTTAGAATTAATTATGAGAAAAAATTTGTGGCCCCCAACGCAGTCCAATATCGACTTACTAAAGCCGGGCTTCCACTGTCGCGAATGTAGAGGAGAATGAGCTACGATCAGAGGCGAATGAACAATCGTGTCACATTCTTGTCTGTTCTCATAGGCACACGATAGTGCCGCGAATGCAACATGAATATGCTGCGCGTCCGCTACGATAGTGAGGCGATTGTGATAAGAATAGAGAAGAATGCGACACGAATGCGCCACGATGAAAAGACACTGAGGCGAATGAGAGGCGAATGCATCAGATTGAGACCCGATAGCGCTGCGATGCAGAAGATTGAGACACGACTTTAACCCGATAGCGCTACGATCATGACAAGAATGTGACATGAGCAAAATCAAAATCATTTGACATATTCAGAAGCATCAATACTCTTTGTTGACTTTGACCTCTTTCTAGAGGTTGTTTTCTCTTGAAAGGCATTGTCAAAGTTTTCAAAATATTGATCCGTACACTTTTACATCAACTCTGAGATAATTATTATTGTCACTGTCGTGTTTGTATGTAGTACTATCGTGGCAATATCGCGTCACTATCGTGTCAAAATCGTGGCTGATTCGCGTTGATTTTTTCATTCGCGTCACATTCTCGGCGCATTCGCATCACATTCGCGTCAGATTCTTTCTTGTCGGGGCTCTATCGGGGCTCTATCGTGGCTCTATCTCCTCCACCTTGGGAACAAAAATTTACGCGAATGTGAGGAGAACGCGCTGCGAATGGATGAGAATGCAAGGCGAATGCGCTGCGCATGTGCCGCGAGTGTGAGGCGAATAAGAATTCAGACGCGAATGTTTAAAACAGTTTAAAGCATTCGCGTCGGTGCCGCGATCAGAGGAGAGTGCAGGAGAACATGACACGATAGTGACACGATGAGACGAGAATGCCCGCGATTGAGAGGAGAATGCGCTACGATTTAACAAAATCACCTAGTCGTAGCTCTATCGCCTCTGCATTCGCGACAGTGGAAGCCCGGCTTTAAGCCGGCTTCCACTGTCGCGAATGTAGAGGAGAATGAGCTACGATCAGAGGCGAATGAACAATCGTGTCACATTCTTGTCTGTTCTCATCAAGTATTTCTTGGCGCGATGGGCACACGATAGCGCCGCGAATGCAAGAAGAATATGCTACGCGTCCGCCGCGATAGTGAGGCGAAAGTGACAAGAATAGAGAAGAATGCGACACGAATGTGCCACGATAAAAAGACATCGAGGCGAATGAGAGGCGAATACAGGAGATTGAGACACGACTTTAACCCGATAGCGCTGCGATGCAGGAGATTGAGACACGACTTTAACCCGATAGCGCTGCGATCATGACAAGAATGTGACAAGTGCAAAATCAAAATCATTTGACATATCCAGGAACATCAATACCCTTTGTTGACTTTGACCTCTTTACAGGTTGTTTTCTCTTGAAAGGCATTGTCAAAGTTTTCAAAATATTGATCCGCACACTTTTACATCAATTCTGAGATAATTATTATTGTCACTGTCGTGTGTGTATGTAGTACTATCGTGGCAATATCGTGTCACTATCGTGTCAAGATCGTGGCTGAATCGCGTTGATTTTTTCATTCGCGTCACATTCTCGGCGCATTCGCATCACATTCGCGTCAGATTCTTTCTTGTCGGGGTTCTATCGTGGCTCCATCGGGGCTCTAACGTGGTTCATTATCCTCCACCTTGGGAACAAGAATGCACGCGAATGTGAGGAGAATGCGCCGCGAATGGAGGAGAATGCAAGGCGAATGCGCTGCGCATGTGCCGCGAGTGTGAGGCGACTAAGAATTCAGACGCGAATGTTTTAAACAGTTTGAAGAATTCGCGTCGGTGCCACGAACAGAGGAGAATGCAGGAGAACACGACACGATAGTGACACGATGAGATGAGAATGCCCGCGATTGACAGGAGAATGCGCTACGATTAAACAAATTCACCTAATCGTAGCTCTATCGCCTCTGCATTCGCGAAAGTGGAAGCCCGGCTTTAGCGAACATCTGAAATGTACGCATTTTCACAGTCAAAACAAACCGGGAGAAACTGATAATGCATAAAAAGCTTTATTGAACATGTACACCGCGTGGGATTGAAACTTATGGTGGCGTTGGGATTTCTTTGGGTTTTTTTTTTTTTTTTAATTTTTACATTTTCTACGTTTATTTTTACAAAACTGATGAGCCGTTCTAGTAGCACAATGCTTTATAAATCAATCCATATTGTCAAGGTATATGAAAAGTTCATATTTTTTGCAAACACTTCAAGAATTTGTCGACGTCAGAAACGTTCTTGACTTAGCAGAACTCATGAAGTGTTTGCAAAAGCTATAGATTTTTTTCAGATATATAAACGATATGGACTTACTTATTAGGCATTGCCCTACTGCAACGTCTCATCAGTTTTATGCAGTATCAATCAAATTATGAGAAAACATCAATTGAAAAACCTCCATAAGGAATCACAACACCATACGTTTTGATCCCACGCGGTGATATACATGATTACATGTGTCTATTGAAATGCATAATGTACCTTGTAATGGAGTTAGTTTTATGTGCATACATCGAGAATAAATTATGTTCACTCTCTCTCTCTCTCCGGACGCACAAATATACATACTGGCAAAAGATTTTTATCGTCACGCGAGAGCGAAGAAAAGTCTTGACCCTACAGGAAATTTGGAGCCGCGCACTCTCTCTGTACAGCATATACACAAATTCAAATCATAACACCAAGATGGCGCTACAGAAATGAATTCAGGCGGCTCCGCAACACCACTTTGGCTGGAAGCATCACTGATGAGAATTAAATATCCAAAACACGTGTCTGGTGCATCAAAATTGGATTGAAATTTTCTTCAAGAAGGCATAGAGTTGGAACACGTCCATATCATTGAATATAAAGACAGTATACCCACTTATTTAATAGAATTTTATATAATGCATGTGTGTGTGTGCATGGGTTCATGAATTGTCTCCCCTCAACAGGGAGGAGATATATTGTTTTTCCCTTGCGTCCTTCTTTCCGTCTGTCACACATCGTGTCCAGGCTATATCTCCTGATACCAAGGTCAATGTCACTTAGTGCATTTTTGAGTTGGCAAAGCCAACTATTCATTGGAATCGAATGTCCAGTTAGGGCCTGCACGAACCGTGCAACGGTCAAAAATCTGTAGTCTTACTTTAGTAAGAAATAGTACCACTATTATTTGGACAAAAACATTTTAAACGACACAATGAGTGCAAGTTGTAAATGATGATTCCAATGCAATTATTGGAGTAAAAAAATGGTCTATAGAGCTATTTGTAATGAAGATTCGGAGTATAGTTCTCGTATCGCGTAGGAATTCAACTTTTAAGTAGTCCAAAGTAGCACTGCGCTTATGCCGGCCATGCGGTATTTTTCTGGGGGAATGACCAGAGGTTTGGCCTAATGATAGTTATTATAACCATGTCGATTTATATTTCATTGATGAAAAGATAGATACAAAATAGTCTGTTGATGTCAATATAAATCGCTATGGTTCTTGCGTCTTAAGATCAGAGGATACTCGGAAGGCCATACGATGAACGGCGAACTGGATTTGTAGTAAGTTCTTGAAAATAACTGATAGAATATTTGAATATTTTCTTATCTGTTGTATAAAGGATTATGAAAAACCACAATTCGTAAGACTGGATCGTCTATTTACTGTATGTCGTTATCTGTTTATCGAAATTCGATTTTTGGGAAGGAGGGGGGGGGGGGGTTGTGTTGTGTTTGATTGGGTGAATGAACGATGTACATTACAGTTCGGGTTATAAGAAGAGCATTGTCCTCGAGGAATATAATTTTTCAAGGCTGAATAAATCTTCACCTAATGACTGCAATAAATGTATATACATGTATGTCCATGTACTACTTGTAGTATTCCATCACACTCAGCTCACTTCATCACGTGTTATTACCGTGGGCTTGGATATTCATGGAAACGCTGGGAAAAAATATTCTTTTATCCCATATTTACAGAACTGTACTCGTATAAAGCAAAATGGCAAATCGATCATCCACGTTGACTACGACGTTTAGTCTTGATAAGGCATAGGAAAAGTACTATTTTTGACGTTTTTGCACATACCGGTAAGGAGAAAAATATTCGACACACTGCGTCGCTTCAACCTTGATCAAAAGATGGCAGAAAAGTAAAGAAAACTTATCGAACGTCAATCACTTGGGTGTGATCATTGATAACGTCACAAGGAATCATTTAATTTCTATTGTTATTATTAAGAAACGACGATTCCGTTTGGCCGAGAAATTTTGTTGATACCTTTATCAACACCAAACGGAAGTACGTGCTTAGCAACGTCGTTAGCAACACTGTTTCAAAGCCGCAAATAAACGTTGGAAAGCAACAAAATGAAATGATAAGTAATCAATGTAATATGTTTTTGGTTGATCGAGGTATCGACACCAAAAATTGAGGAAAAACTTGTGCATCATGCGCTATGCGCACAATGCAGTTTTCCCTAATTTTTTGGTGTTGATACCTCGATCAACCAAAAAAAATAAAAGAATGATTCCTTAAATCTATACCTCTTGTCTGGGATTTGCTTTTGTCCATGACTCGGCAAGTCTTGTCATTGTACAAGCAAATTCTGGACATTCGGATTGCATTTCCTTGTCGATGCTCACACCTTATGATACATGTTGATTCTATAAGTCTTAATCCTATGGAGTAAGATTTCATTTTCACGTGCCTTTTAACTGTAATGTCAATTCAGACATTTATGATGTCATTCATGAATGCTGCGTTGGCTGATCAACATATGAAAATGAATACCGGTACATAAAATTTTATTTTAAGCGCTTTTAGACAATGTGAGAAAAATAAGCATGTACTTGTACATGTAAGACACACTTTAAAAGTTATGACTTAGATTTATGCTGGTAGGGGACTAATATCGCTTAGAGATTAAGAAAAAACAAACTTTTTATGCACCCCGGAATCAAAGATTCGGGGGTATATAGTTTTTGGCCTGTCCGTCTGTTTGTCCAAAAAACTTTGAATGGTAAATTATATGGCTTTTATATTTCACATATGTATTCCTTGTCACACAATTTTTCCATAGATACCAACATTTTTATGCCCAGTGACCCTGACCTTGACCTTTCACATACTTGGTGAAAAATGGTGTTTATACTCCGCCGGGAGCATTCGTATTTCACAAACAAAGGCTTTATTCAATATTAGACTTTGCCAACTCGCAGGACTTTCAGTCCTTTGATTTAATGAAATTGTACATATATTCCTGACCGGGTTTTATCTCATGAACCGTTTGCCCGATGGATTTCATATTTTAGTATGTTGTTGCTGATTACCCAATGGTTTCACATCACCTTGACCCAAGGTCATATGACCAAGGTCAAGATCTCTTAGTACATTTTAATGAAATTGTACATACATTCCCGTCAGGGCTATATCCCTTGAACCGTTTGCCAGATCGCTTCAATATTTTTGTATATTGTTGCTTATGAACCAAATATTTCACATCACCTTGACTGAAGGTCATCTGACTATGGTCAAGGTCACTTAGTACATTTTACTGAAATTGTACAATGATACATTCCTGTTCGGGCTATATCTCTTGAACCGTTTGCCGGATCGCTTCAATATATAAGTATGTTGTAGCTTATGACTCAAAGGTTTCACGTCATCTTGACCAAAGGTATTGTGACCAAGTTCTAGGTCACTTAGTACATTTAAAAGAAATTTTACATACTAATTGCTATTCTGTTTGGACTCTCTCTTGAATGGTATATCGGATAATTTTGATACTTAAGTATGTTTTTGTTCTCGAAGGGTTTCTTATCACCTTGATCAAAGGTCATATTTCCAAGGTCAATATTATTTAGTCCGATTTAAAGAAACTACACATTCTAATCCTGTCTAGGTTATATCTCTTGATCTGTATTTACAATTGTTTTCATAGTATGTTGTTTCTTAGGACTATATAATTCTTATCACATTGTCCCAAGGTCACCTCTCACTTCAATTTCATCCCTTTAGAAATGAAATTGTATATGTAAATTCACATCTCTAGGCTGAAATTGTATATGCTAATCATGTCCAGACTATATTTTTTGAATTGTGTATCCAATCACTAATTCAGTTTGTTGTAACATCATCCATAGGTTTCAGATCACCTATATCAAAGGTCATGTGACCAAGGTCACCCGGTATGCTTATAATGAAATTGTACATGCTAATCATGTTAGGGCTATACCTCTTTTAAAAAAACAATATCATAATCACTTCATTGTTTTAGTATGATATTGCGCATGACTCAAAGGTTTCATATAAATTTGACCCAAGGTCATGTAACCGAGGTCAAAATAACTTAAAGGGGTGGAGAGGGTATATATCTGGGTTTTTTCTTAATTTTTTATTGGTTTCTCTTTTTTGTCATATTATACAAGCTTTCTTTCTTTCTTTTGTTCTTTCTGTCCTTAGTCGTTAACTATAAAACATGCAGCTATGACCCCCCCCCCCCCCATTGCACAGAATTTATTTACAATAATCTACCTGTAACGACAGGTTAGATGAACAACATTCACAAACCGCTACAGACACAATCTACCTGTAACGACATGTACCTGAAACGCCATCGGCGGAGAAATTGCACAGGATATATTTACAATACCATGCACAGAAAAAGAAACTAATAAAAACAATTCAGATAATGAGCTCGCAAAATTAAAGTCACGCGAATTAATCTGTCGTCGACTTGTCGTGAAAATAAAGTCACGCGAATTATCAACATTTACAGTGTACCAGACAGACATGAGCTAAATAGTTAATCCACATCGGTATAAGTTACGACCAAAATTATTCAGATACGCTAATCTCGGAGATGATAATGGCGTCACACGTTCTATTTTCAGAGTGTTTTCGAATATCAGGTTGTGGAAGTCAAACATACTTACTTACTTATTGATGATTTCCAGCTCAGGTCCTATTTGTCCTCTTCGCTAGACTCCAATAGATTGTTATATAAACTACTGTTGTATGAGTGACTGCCGGTATCGATTCTAAACTCGGCGGTATAGTCATATACTATGTCCTGGTGTTGCCAAAACTTGTCTAATCGGTTTTTGAAGGTATTCAAGGTTTTTGCACTGACTACACTTTCTGGTAAACTATTCCAAAGATGCGTTACTCTGACACTGAAGCTGTATTTCCTGATGTTTAATCTTGGTCTCTGCACTAGCAATTTCTTAGTATTCCCTCTGTTTGTTTCTCTTTCTGTATGGTCCTTCCGTAACATAATGAAGTTTGATGCCTCTGGGTCGTATTTCTTGCTGATTATCTTAAAAACTTCTATCATGTCGCCTCTATTCCTACGATATTTCAAGGTTGGTAGTTTCAGCTTCCTAAGTCTTTCCTCATAGCTGAGATTTTTCATTCCTGGTATCTGTTTAGTTGCCCTTCTCTGGACTCCTTCTAGTAGCTCTACATGTCTTTTTTTGTACGGAAACCACACTGAACTTGCGTAATCCAAGTGCGTCCTAACTAAAGTTTTGTACATTGTCATGAAGGTTCTTTCATCTAGATGTTTGAAGGTTCTCCTAATAATGCAAATGTAGAGTTGGCTTTTTTCACTTTTTCTGATATATGTTTGTCGAATTTCAGTTCGTCATCTATAATAACTCCTATATCTTTTTCTTTATGCACTTGCTCTAAAATGTTTCCTTCTAGGTTGTAGGTGAAGTCAGATTCCACATGTTTTCTACCAATATGCATATGCTTACACTTTTGTGGATGAAACCTTAATAGCCATTTATTGCTCCAGTCTAATAACTTGTTGAGTTCTCTTTGTAATGTCTCCCTATCATCTTGTTCTTCTATTATGTTGAATATCTTCGTATCGTCAGCAAACAAGTATATTGTGGAGTCAACATTGTCCGGTAGATCGTTTATATAGATGACAAACAATATCGGTCCGAGAACGGTCCCTTGTGGGATGCCGGATGTCACATGATGCCATTTAGATGTGTGACCATTGACCGAAACTTGTTGTTTCTTCCCATTCAAGTAGTTCTGGATCCATTCTCTCATTTCCTTTCCGATTCCGTATGCCTCCAATTTTCTTACTAATCGTTTATGTGGTACAGTGTCGAAAGCTTTCTGATAGTCCATGTATACACAATTTACATCTTTCCCAGCATCTATAGCTTCAGTCCATTCATCTAATACTCTGAGTTATTGCATTGAAGTTGATCTTCCTCCGATAAATCCGTATTGTTTGTTGGTAAAAAGGCTGTTTGTAATGAAGTGTTCTAATAGATGATTTCTGACAAGTTTCTCCATAACTTTCCCTACTATCGAGGTGAGACTAACTGGTCGATAATTCCCTGCAATGGATTTGCTTCCCTTTTTGAATATTGCACTAATGCTTTCCATTCTTCCGGTATATCTTTATCTTCAAGTGATTTTCTGAATATCATCACAAGTGGCTTTGCTAACTCTTCATTTAGCTCTTTCAGTATTTTGGGATGTATTCCAACCATTCCTGGAGATTTGTCTATTCTTAGTTGACCTGGATATTTTGTGATGTCTTCCTCCTTTATGTGCACATTTTCCCATTCCGTAATTATTTGTCTTTCTTTAAGTTTCGGTATTTCACCTTCTGGCTCTACTGTAAAGACACTACTGAGAAAGTCTGCAAGGATATTGGCCTTTTCCTCTTCATCTTCTGTCTTTTCAGATTTTGGATTCTTAGGATCGATACACAGATCTCATATCCCCTGTCTTGTCTTACTTTTAGAGTTTATGTATTGCCATATTCTTTTTGGATTTAGCGTCTTCTGCCAGTCCTTTTTCATAACGTTTTCTTGCTTTCCTCACACGTTTTATTAATTGGTTTCTTGTCCTATTGTATTTCTGCCGTATTTGTGAGTTTCTAGTCGCAACAGATTTCCGAGATAGTTTTGTTTTCTCTTTGATTAAGTTGAGAGTTTCCTTATCCAGCGGTGTTTGTGATTTCTGATTATTTTTTGCTGTTACTAGTGGAACAAACATATTTTCAGTTTCAAGCAGTTTCTTTCTGAACTTTTTCCACATTTCTTCCACCGAATCACTAGCTGAAAAGATATTTTCCCAGTCCATATTGCTGAATTCTCTTTTCATGATTGTGAAGTTTGCTTTAGCATAGCTTCGTCTCCTTTTTACAATACTTCTTATCAATGTGCTGCATACATAGTTAAAGTATATCATACAGTGATCACTTTTCCCCAATGGACTTTGATATTCAATGTCATTGATGGCATTTTCGTCCCGTGTTATAACCAAAAGAAGGGAGGAGATCTCGTTGCAGCATCAACAGTAAAACACCAAAACACCCGATGTAAAAACACAAAAGACGAGTACAGCACGAGACGGAAAAGAGACACACGACATGTAAACATCAAATATAAAAGACTACACATAAACCGACGAGACCAATGGGTAACCGGTGCCGACTTTGGACGGCCATCTGTCACGCAAGTAGCAAATGGTTTGGTTATCCTGGATTACGTGCGCACAACCCTCTCACTTCTCCAATTACCCAGAGGTCTCGAAGAACGTACAATTGTGGTGTAAAACAACCTCCTCACTGTAATATGACATCACACAAACAAGACCGCGAAACGCAGAGGCCCCAGAGACACAGATGAATATGTAAATGGATATAAAAAGAGGGCATGCATAATACAGTCCGTGCTCTGCCGGCTGTAGCGAGCTCATGTATGTAATCACCCGAGGAGTCCGACTGACATTCAGAGAGGACAGGTGGTCGGGGTCCTGTCTTCTCTAAAGAGGTTTGGACAGGGCCCGTCATGGATCGAGTCCCGTCGTCACAGTCAGTCAGAGTGCAAGTCTCAAGGATGCGCTTGTACAAGACTGTAGATTGGTCAAGTACCAAGCCTAGTGTCCGTCTGGTGACATTAGGATCATATCCACGGTATAAAAGGCGTTTGATGATTCTGACGCATTTTCGATGGTTATGCTGCCTACCTTTGATCCTTTTTATTTTGTTTATCATATCACCATAAAAGACAGGTTGTGTAATACCCAAAGTAATGTACTCTGTTGCGTGTATAGATCCGAATTTTAAAAGAAGTTGACTGTAATTTTTGTAAAATTTCCAGAAAGTCTTACCTAGTTATGAAAGCGGAAACCTTGACCTAAAAGTTTTTTGGTAATTTGTAAATTTCTACTTTGAAAATCCAAAATATCAGTACATGCTCTAGCGTACCGGATGAGCTGTGATATGTAAATGCCGTATGACGGTAATATTGGAACATCATCGTCAAGCCAGGGGAAATTTACTATGTTGAATCCAAAATCATCCCTTTTGTCATATACACTTGTATAAATCAAGGTAACAAATTCGATGTTACGGATGTTTCAAATTACTAGTAACTTAGTATCCGGAGTTTATCTCTGAAACCATGTACAATATATAACCATTTTCTATCTTTTAAAGGAACCGCATGAGCATAACTACGCATTCCTTGCAGCGCATGAAAATTTTTGTCGAAATTTTCGCGCTGAGAAAAATCGTCCATGGTGTTATACAACGGACAACAATGTCGAATGGGAGTACTGCGATGTACCAAAATGCGGTAAGCTCAGTTTATCCACCCTTTTCATTTATCTATTCATGATCCATAGCATTTTAATCGAAATTTGTTATCATTAACTAATCCTAGCGATTGATGATTTGTTTTGCGCATTTCAGAAACAAAACCAAGGGATTGTTCACTAACAGCGACTGGGATTGATTATTTTGGAAATATATCGACAACAAGAGGCGGTTTTACTTGTCAGAGATGGGATACCCCTGCTCCTAATTTTCATTTTCTCAGTAAAATTTTCACTATATATAATTATGTAGAAAACATAATTTCAACTCATAATGACCATATATTTGTTTTTTCTCATCATCTATTTCAAATTTCAAATTTGCGAATTGAAGAAAAAAAATTGAACATTACATATTTTTCAGTGTTTTGAAAAGAAATAAAAATTCAAGAATTATAGTTTTAACTATTTTACTTTTTCTTACAGCGAGCATACGCGAGCAAAATAACTATTGCAGGAATCCAAATTTTGGCAGTAGACCTTGGTGCTTCACAACTAGCCCTGACCGTGTAAATGATGTCTGTGATATACCGCTGTGTTCTGGTAATGATATTTAATTGTATTTTACAATGTACAATGTACGAGGGCTGATTGATGTGTTGTGAGCCTCGTATTGAAGGAGATACGCAGGGATCTTCTTTTAAAAAGTCCTGCTATTCTCTGACTATATATAAGGCCGTTTACCCAAGGACTGACCTCATTTTGTCAATTTAAATCGACGAGTTGACACTCTTTAGTAAACAAGACAAGTTGCTTTTGCAAAAGGACAAAATCGGTGAAAGGGCAGTGATCAAATATATGCATAAAAAAGGTTTAACACCTAAGGACACCCATAATGATATGGTACACTAGGGGAAAATGCCCTTTCATATGCTACAGTGAAAAGATGGGTGGCTGAATTTAAGCGCGGCAGACAGAGCCTTGAGGATGATCCCCGTCCTGGAAGGCCTGTCACTGTTGCAACTCTAGAAATGATCAATAAAGTCAATGATATTGTAGTCAATGATATTGTAATGACTGACAGACGAGTTCCAGAAAGAATATAGCCAGTACAGTTGGTATTTCATAGGCTTCTGACTGAAGATCTTGAAATGAGAAAGTTTTCCGGTCTGTTGGGTACCAAGACTTCTGACAGCCGATTATAAGCACACCAGGCGCATTTATCACGTGCTAATCTGAACCTTTTTGGAGTGAGATCCTGTCACTTTTCTTCAAAGATTTGTCAACAAAGATGAAACATGGGTCCATTATTTTACCCCAGAGGCCAAACAACAGTCGAAACAGTTTGAAAGGAAATCAGCCTATTGTTTATGCGCATCCTATTCAGCGTTTTTATTTGTCAGTACCCTGTAGCCACTAGAAATTATGGACATGCAGATATGTCTTTAAATCCTCTTGAATATGCTTTTTAGCTCACCTGAGCCAACGGCTCAAGTGAGCTATTGTCATAGTGTTGCGTCTGTCGTCCGTCGTCCGTCGTCGTCGTCCGTCGTCGTCGTCCGTCGTCGTCCGTCGTCGTAAACTTTTCACATTTTAAACTTCTTCTCCAGAATGGCTGAAGGGATTTTGATGAAACTTGGTAGGTATGAAGTACTCATGGTCCCCTACAAGTGTTGTTGTTTTTCGTCCGGATCCGTCAACAGGTGGCGCCACCACAGCCAATAGTAGGTCACGGGGGGTACCCTCCTATGACAAACTTCTTCTTCAGAACCGAAGCATGTATTGACAAACCGAAAGCATCAGGATGATCTAGAGAGATGTCTTAAGAAGTGTTGTTATTTTTGGTTCCACTTCGAAGTCAAATTTTTGACGCGTTTTTGACGTCTTTTCGGACTTAGTCAGAAATGCACATTTTTGCACTATTTCTTTAAATAACTCAATAAGTGTATGATTTTACACACTCATTTACTGCATATTTATCATATTTAACTAACTTAATGCTTTGATATGTATTTTAGGCTTAAATTTTATTTTTTTGATTTTTTATGAATTTTTTTCTTATGTAAAAAGGAAGGGGGGGGGTGATTTTCATACATTTTCTGCTTCTTTTCTATAACCACTCTTCAGATTGTCATGACATTTTGTAGATATGAGGTACTCATGCATGGTACCCTACAAGTGAAAGAATTTTGTCAAGATATCCACTTTTAGATTTTTAAGGAATATTTTTGGCCTAGGACATCTTTGGCACGCATAAAAACGAAAGAAAAAAGGGGGTCATGCATACCTTTTCTGCAAAATTCACTTGTTTAATGACCCCTCCTTCCGAATTGAAAATTTGCTAATTTTTATGTATTTTCAAATCGATCTGTTGATTACATAAAAGGCAAAATCATGTTCAAAACTCAATTTCTACAGACAGCAGGGAATCATACATTGATTTAATGTGCTATTTTTAAATTTTCAATAGTTATGACCAATGAGGTGACACCTTTTATTCAGCCCGGTTCACCAGTTAAAAGGGAGTACCCAGTCAAAAGGGAGTACTTAGGGATTCCCTGCTAAAATGATTAACTGTAGTTACACCTTCTAGGTCAGAGACAACCAAATCATTTTCCATAGGCCGTAATGTTAACGAAATGCCTTATAACGTCTATACTAACATTGCTGGCCATGCATGTTATATACCGATTTGTTCATTGATTCAAGCTTTATACGAAACTAAATTAAAAAATATAGCATGACCTTCTCTTTTTCGCACTATTTGTGTCACAAGGTACCCCGCAGAGAATTTTCAAATTTTCCCGCGCCCGTCCCCTTTAGCGGATCGGGAGCTAGGGAAATATCCGGGTATCGACATTTTAATTGCACTTATTTTTTACCTATATATATCATATTCAAACAATATACCAAAAGAAAATAGAATTGATAGCCAATCACATCTTCTGTCACATTTAAAATAACAGGCCCCCTCACCCTACAGGTTTTTCTCCAATCAGAGCCGGCCTTTTAGTGGTCTCTGACCTATAACTGTAACTGTAAACAAAGTCGCTGTACTTTAGATTTGATCCGTTTAATTCCTCCACAACCCTTTAGTACTGCGATCACAGGCACATGTACAAAGAGGGTCAGTATCCTGTGTTTGCCCCTTTGCAGTAGCAGAATATAAATAGTATTACAGTATCAGAATGTTTTATATTCTGGTTTATTTTTGCGCCCCACTGGGTTTATACATGCGCCTGTGACTGCGATACATTTCAGGAGATACAGTGCAAACGGAATACAGTGCAAACGGAATAGATTTTTGTTTAATGTGCATTATACTTGGAACACTTTCATAATGGTTATCATTCATGTACTTGGAACACTTGCATATACTTGTTATCTTGTATAAAGTTTGCTCGAATTTCCTCTGTCTTAGATTCTCTTAGATGAAGTAATTTACGGACTGATTTCTTGAAGAAACGTCGAATGAGTAATCTCTTCCTCTGGATCATGAGGTTTGATACACCGTACACTGCTTTTTGGAAAACAAATTGGCCCAATTTCTGCACAATTCACTTGAATTGATAAATATTGGATTAAAACGATTTTAACTGTACGTTTCATGTATTTGAGATGAAATCAATACTATATATATGCACAACCAATGTAATTCCCTGAGATGTTACTATTGAAAAAAACGTGCTGCAATTCGTGTATTAACACTCGTGACGTCACAATGCATAAGATCTAAAGAAGCAAGCCGCGACGGCTGTTCTAACCTACAAACTCAGCCCGCGGTGACCTGAATTTTAACGTCACCCTTTTACCTAGAAAACGCGATTTCAGACAACAAGAATAAAATAGACAACTGTGGTGCATATATAAAGAATAAATGTCATAATTTGTGTTTTGTTATGGGTATACAACACACAGCAAGTGCATTTATCGCATGAAATGCGCTAACGCGCATTACATGTACGATAAATGCACTTGCTGTGTGTTGTATACCCGTAACAAAACACAAATTAAGACATTTATTCTCTATTCAAAAGCATTCTTAGATTTCAGTATACTTTAATATGAATAAAGGCAAAACCGAAAAATCTTTGTTTTTTATGCCCCTGGAATAAAAGATTCGGGAGCATATAGTTTTTGGCCTGTCCGTCTGTCTGTTTGTCTGTCTGTTTTCCGAAAAACTTTAACATTGGGCATAACTTTGAATGGAAGCTGGTGATAGTCTTAGAGGTTTCATATTTCACATGTGTATTCCTTGTGACAATACCTTTCCATTGATACCAAAATTTTGACCTCGTGACCATAACCTTGACCTTTGACGTACTTTTCAAAAACTTAAACATTGGGCATAACTTTTGATTGGTTAGTGATAGGGCTTTCATATTTTACATGTGTATTCCTTGTAACAAGATATTTCCATAGATACCAATATTACGCTGACCCTGACCTCTCACATACTTAACAGAAAATGGCGTTTATACTAACAAAGATGCCGCCCGGGGGAATTCTCGTTTCACAAACACAGCCTGTCAGGCTTTATAATTTCTGGCATGCTAGCTATCAATAAAAATGTTATGATCGCTGAGCGATATAAGTCCCCTACCGGCGGCATATATTTATGTCCTGCAACTCTGCCTATGAATTACTCTTCAATTAAACATGAGTTTTAATTAAACTTACTGTCAAACCCCGCGAGGGGTTTGACAGTAAGTGTTTTGAATATATTTCCCTGACATGGTCACCATAGCACTTTCTATATAGACATAACGTCAGACAGTGCATGCATTTTATATACTGTGTTCTTTATCGTGCATTAACATCGACGGCGGGTGCGGCTAGCCAGCAGGGGATGCTTACTCCTCCCGGGCACCTGATCCCACCTCTAGCTTGCTAGGGGTCCGTCGATGCTCAACATAGTGCTCTATTGTGAGTGCTGTTGAGATTATCGTCAGGATCTTCTTTAACTCATTACTGTCAGTGCAGCTCAGTTCTGAGGTTTTATCTGCTTTATCGATTCGAAAAAGAGGTCAATCGTGACGGAAGTTGAACTTGCTCTGTAACTATCCAAGACTAAGCTGATTATCAAATTTTACCTGAATATCACTATTTGTTGCAGAAAAAAGTCTGGAAAACCGACAAAAAGTGAATTGTGCAAGTCATAAAGGGGCATAATTCCTCGAAAAATAGGTCAAGCGTGACAAAAGTCGAAATAGGTTAAGGGTGATGAAAGTCGAACTTGTTCTGTAACTATCCAAGACCAAGCTGTTTATCAAATTTCATCTCAATATCTCCATCCATTGCAGAAAAAAGTCCGGAAAACTGACAAAAACTGAATTTTCAAAGTCATCAAGGGGCATAACTCCTGGAAAGCGTGACGAAAGTCGAACTTGCTCTGTAACTATCCAAGACCAAGCTGTGTATCAAATTTCATCTCAATATCTCCATCCGTTGCAGAAAAAAGTCCGGAAAACTGACAAAAACTGAATTTTCAAAGTCATCGAGGGGCATAACTCCTCGAAAAATGGGTCAAGCGTGACGAAAGTCGAACTTGCTCTGTAACTATCCAAGACCAAGCTGTATATCAAATTTCATCTCAATATCTCCATCCGTTGCAGAAAAAAAGTCCGGAAAACTGACAAAAACTGAATTTTCAAAGTCATCAAGGGGCATAACTCCTCGAAAAATGGGTCAAGTGTGACGAAAGTCGAACTTGTTCTGTAACTATCCAAGACCAAGCTGTGTATCAAATTTCATCTCAATATCTCCATCCGTTGCAGAAAAAAGTCCGGAAAACTGATATTCGGACAGACGGACAGACGGACAGACTGACAGACAGACCGAGAGGAAACCGGCGTTGCCGGTAGGGGACAAATAATGAAAGGTATGGTCGTTCAGTTTTAAATAAACTTAATTTATGAAATCATTTCATTGTTTTATTCTTTTTCTGCTGCGCATTAAAGTGGGATTTTACAATATGATTTTATTTTTGATGTTGCATAATTGAACTATACTAGTTGGGCATATGACTTAAAAAAAGTTATTGTTTTGAAATGTGACTATTTTTTCTTGTTTGTACTTTTAAAGGTTGTCTGAAAAAAAAAAAACTTCTCTGCATCCGGCAAAAATCTTTTTAGAAAGGTTGTGGGCTAAAATCCCGGTACTGGCACTATCAGTATTCAATAGCAGTATGTCAATTAGAGCGTGCATGGGTATCAGGTGAGCGTTGTGCCCCCTGGGGCTCTTGTTTTCTCAAGTTCTTCAAGTTTTATGTTTTGTTTCGTTTCGTTTCGATCTGTTTCGTTTCGTTTTGTTTCGTTTCATTTCGATGTTTTGTTTCGATGTGTTTCATTTCATTTCGTTTTGATTTGTTTCGTTTCGTTTCGTTTTTGTTTCGTTTCGTTTCGCACAAGGGACCCGGTACGTCGCATCAAAAGCGTAAAATTATTCTTTATACATGTGAAGATGCATGTGAACTTAGAAAAAGAATAGCAAGTTCTTTTAAATAAACGTTTAAATTAGAATAAAATACCCTTATGCCTTTTATACATGTATATGTTTATAACTAAGAGTTTTTAAAACACGTGTAAATTATAGAATTGGAGGCACGTTTTTAACTTGCATGTATCCGGATACAGCGTGTCAAAACGCGCATTTTGCATAGTATAGCATGCGTAAAACATAGGTAATCACAGATTACGAAGCTCACCTCGTGGCAGCCAAATTCAATTCAATCATATTTCTTAGTACATGTATATTGGCTTTTAAAGGCAAAATCATTCAAGTGGAAAAAGTTATTTTATGAAAGTTTGATGAAAGATACATCCAATATGCAAGTTTGGTACATGTGGCACTTATACGTTGCTAAATATTGGCTTTTAAAGGCAAAATCACTCAAGCGGAAAAAGTAGGTCAAGGTCATTTTATGAAAGTTTGATCAAAGATACATCCAATATGCAAGTTTGGTACATGTAGCACTTATACTTTGCTCAATATTGGCTTTTAAAAGCAAAATCACTCAAGTGGAAAAAGTAGGTCAGATGCTACATCCGATGCATGGGTCCATCTCGGCATCCAAAGATGAATCATTTGTGCAAGTTTGGTAACTGTAGCATTAGTACTTTGTCAGATACTGAGCTACCCCAAACTTCTTAACCAAGTCACTCAAGCGGAAAATGTAGGTCAGATGCAGCATCCGATGCATTGGTCCATCTCGGCATCCAAAGATGAATCACTTTTGCAAGTTTGGTTACTGTAGCATCAGTACTTTGTCAGATACTAAGCTACCCCAAACTTCTTAACCAAGCCACTCTGAGCTACCCCAAACTTCTTAACCAAGTCACTCAAGTGGAAAATGTAGGTCAGATGCAGCATCCGATGCATTGGTTCACCTCAGCATCCAAAGATGAATCACTTGTGCAAGTTTTGTTACTGTAGCATTAGTACTTTGCCAAATACTGAGCTACCCCAAACTTCGGACGGGGACGCGGACGCGCGGGGGTATAGCATAAGCTCACTCAACTTCGTCGAGATGAGCTAAAAATGACCATACATGTACATGTATTTTAGATGAAATAGTGAATGTTCAAGTTTGATTGTGCAAGATATTTACTTGTTGAAAACGTCCCTGTTGAAAATCATATCATCGTTTAAACCGAGTAGTGCTTCTGACAGTAGAAAACCAGAAGTCTCTGACGAGACTGAAGCTCTCCTGGTTGTTTGCTTAAATTAATCTGAGTGCCACACTCATTTTCCAAGACCCTGAGATAAGTGCTCAAACAAAATACAAAATCAAAGGTCTGAAGGCCCTGAAAGATACTCCACTTAGAACTTGCTGTAACATCTTATTTCACTGTAAGTGTTGATGTTGTAATATTTGGATACACTATATATGCACATGTAAAGTGTTCATACTTAAGTTATTTTAGGTACATGTACTACAATGTGTTATACTAATAATTATATTCATGAAAAAATCTTGGACAATGAAAGAATTCTGGGACAAAAATTGAAAAATTCTGAGACACATTCCGAAACATTTTTTTTCTGACTTAATTTAATGAATTGGTGTCATGCTGTCATGTACCTAATCTAATCTCGTAATCCCTGTGTCTCGTGACGTATAAGCATTAAATTTTGCATGCAATTTTTTCTAGGTAGGTCCGTTGAGTTGGTCTAAATACATCTCCCGAAGAGCGGAATTACATTGCATTAAAAGTCGAAAGATGTAGGTTAGCATTAAATCACTTTCCAGTTTTATAGCTTTCTCAGCGGTTGTCGGCGCTCATCCTGAACGTCATTATGATCTCAATATATTCGGAAATATAACAATTAATTCTTTTAAAATATTGTTTGCATAATTACCATTTCGCGTATAGAAAAAGAGACTGAAAAAGAAAAGTATTCAAACTTATTTTATCAGAAGTATAAGCCCATGCGAACAGACAGGCCTTTGAATTTCTCAGCGGTACGTGGTCGAGCTGTCAACGGGTACAATTGTTTTACAGTTTGGTTAAGAAATATTTACAATGCGTGTATAAAGTCTAGACATTCATTTTTATTTTGCCACGGACTAGTTCGAACCAATCAGAGAACTTAAATCTCGTCACGTGCACACTGTCTAAATTTCTACAGACCGTCAGCAATTCCGCCATTGTCGTATAAATGAATTCGCATGTTAAAGGAGTCATGAAACGCCAATTTCCTGCAACAACAAAAAAAAAACCTTCTTTGGGCTTGATCAACCCGACAAACCCTAATGTATACCCGCTGATTAGCCGTTATCGTAAAATTATGCGTAACGTCACGCTTTCAATACTGGACCCAGGTGTGATTACTGAAATATTTAAGTGTTTAAAGATTTTTTTCCTTTAGATTGATAAATAGATACATTATCTTCAGCGATCGACTGTTACCCGGGACATGAGGCGCGGCGGGTATTTTTATCAGAATAAAAGTCTCGTCAGCGGAAAATTATAGCGTGCAGTGGTATCTGAGAAACAACCAATCGGCCTAATATTATCATGTAACGATGTTAAGCCGACAATTACATGACTCTCTTTGACCACCGAAAAAAAAAACCCAAATGGCGTTGCCCTTTATGCGATTTGATGTGTAAGTGTGGATCCAAAAAGGGGGGGGGGGTCCAGACCACCCCTGGATTAATTTTTTTATGGATGTACATATTTCATTTTTGCTCTTAAAAAAAAACTCGGACTTTAGGACCACCCCTGAAAAAATTCCTGGATCCGCCCATGAACTTTATATGCCTTATTATTATTTTTTTACATGATTCATCTTTGTCTGGATACGCGTCCTTGATAAATCGATTTTAATTTTTTTGCGGACCTTTTTAGAGCCGTTTGATATACCAGAACAAGGCGCTAGCTTTTTTTGGCATTATATCGGATGTCTTTGGTTGTTATCTGAAAATCTAATCGTAAAAGACTATTATTTTTTCCGATCACATGACTTCATAGACTATACAAGAAGCCATATTTATAGTTTTAAAAGCTACGGAAAGGAGTTGTATAGTTTTATTGAAATATTGAATCTTTACATGAGACTATATTTGGTTTATGCGTTTGTTTGAAAGAACACTTGTAAAATAATTGGAAAAAAGAAACTAATTAATGAACACATGAACATTTTATAAAATAACCAACTATCTAGATTAGTGGCAAATGTCGTTATATTCAAAAGAGTCAACTGGTCGAACTTTTGTTGTTCGTCTTCTCGCTCTCCCGGGACAGTAAAACTCGTTTGCTTATATGTATATCACAGAAAGAGAGAGAGAGAGAATAAAATTCATTTTATTTTTCGATAAAGGCCGGTTTGTTTTGACGGTGAAAATGCATAAATCCGATGTTGATTGAAATTAGTCGTTGGGGGCCAAAAATCTTTTCTCATAATCAATTTCAAACTGAAGTTTTTCTCTGATCTACTTTCTACCTTATAAACAATAACGTCTTGATAAACATATAATTTTCCTGAATTGAAAAAAATAAACATATCTTTCACAAAATGCGATAAATTTCATCAAATTCAGGGACGTACATACCACCGTGGGGTATCACGTGATACGCAAATAATATGTTCCATGGGAATCCCCTTTGATTAAACCAAGTAAATACCGTCTAAATCTACTTTATATGAATTTATTTTAGGCCTATCATATGGTCATTATTATCAATTATATGATGGTAATCTATTCTGGTCAAGAATAGACATATATTTGGAGAACACTTAAACAGAAAATTTTGTATCTGTCCGTGGACCATATCATAACATGTGGTGATCATTAAAAAAAAATCTGTTTCATTGTTCTCCGAATACACGTCTATTCTTGACCAGAATAGATTATCATCATATAATTGATAATAATGACCATATGATAGAGCTAAAATAAATTCATATAAAGTAGATTTAGACAGTGTTAACTTGGTTTAATCAAAGGGGATTTCCGTGGAACATGTCATTTGCGTATCACGTGATACCCCACGGTGATATACGTCCTAGTTCTATAACATATAACCTCGCTCCGGAGTCTAATATACGTCCCTGTCAAATTCAAATAGCTATGAAATATCCATACTTCTGAAGTCCGTGAGATAATGATTGACAGCTGACCCGAATCGGTAAAAGGCGGGGCTTAGAGTTGCCCAACTCTTAAGAACGTTAAGAAAAAAAGTTAGTTGTTGAGTCAGACGTTGTTTTAGTATCTGATGAGAACATAGCAGTACTGTGTCGGCATTACAATATAATACGCATTGAAAAATTCAGAACTGTTGCGTATCAATAAATACTTACTTTGCAAGCTAATCACAGAACGTGCGCGCATGAATGTCAAACGGTGGGCGGAGCATGTTAGATAGAGCCCAGATGTAAAGTAGTCCCAAGTCGATAACAATTCAAAAAAGATCAAATTTCATCTTGAAAATCTCAACTAATCTTATTTTAATTCTATCATTCCATAAAAAGGGTCGGTTCTGATATAGATTTTCCACACGCAAGTTTTGATGTCGAGAACTGCTGACACAATCTGGAAATATTTTTCACGGATAGACTTCCGGAGACGGTACCTCGAGACGACATGAGAATCGCGAATATAGTAAGATACTCCTTCAAAAGGAGTATCATAACCAGAGAATGATTAATATAATGGAAAAAGAATTAACTCTCTATCAATTATACTTTTCAGAGAATTGATGTTCACAAGATTACATGATAGAGTTAAACATGCATAGAGAAAACTACAACACCCATATTCCATGAACCTGGGGATCAGGGGCTCAAACAATAAAAGGTGCACATCTAGAACACAGATTGAGAATAATGCAAAAACACTTATCTTTCTATCAATTATACTTTCTGAGAATTGGTGCTCACAAGATTACATAGAGTTATAAAGGAGAAAATGACCACACCCATTTTCCAAGACCCTGGGGGTCAGGGGCTCAAACAAAATGTCAGGTGCATATCTAGACTACAGACTGGGAATAAAGCAAAAACAATTATCTTTCTATCAATTATACTTTCTTAGAATTGGTGCTTGCAAAATTACACAGAGTTACATAGGAGAAAATGACCACACCCATTTTCCAAGACCCTGGGGGTCAGGGGCTCAAACAAAATATCAGGTGCACATCTAGACCACAGACTGAGAATAAAGCAAAAACAATTATCTTTCTATCAATTATACTCTCTGAGAATTGGTGCTCACAAGATTACATAGAGTTGTATAGGAGAAAATGACCACACCCATTTTCCAAGACCCTGGGGGTCAGGGGCTAAAACAAAATATCAGGTGCACATCTAGACTACAGACTGGGAATAAAGCAAAAACAATTATCTTTCTATCAATTATACTTTCTGAGAATTGGTGCTCACAAGATTACCTAGAGTTATATAGGAGAAAATGACCACACCCATTTTCCAAGACCCTGGGGGTCAGGGGCTCGAACAAAATATCAGGTGCACATCTAGACCACGGATTGAGAATAAAGCAAAAACAATTATCTTTCTATCAAATATACTTTCTGAGAATTGGTGCTCACAAGATTACATAGAGTTATATCGGTCATTTTCAAAAAAAGTCCTTTTTTATGTCCATTGTGAAAAAATGATAAAAATCGTTGGAATATATCGTTCTTTCTATCACTTGATATCAATTCATGTCATTCCAGTTTCTTGATACTAAGAATGTCCCTCTTCAACTTGAAAAATTTGAGATATAGCATCAGAAATGCACTAAAAATCGCAGTTTTGGCATGTCACAAATCAGCACATTCGTATTGAGAACAAAGAAGAGTGGCTAAAATTTGCAAACACTGATAAATCAAATGACTTAGTTAGTAAATATGCGAAATAATGACTCTCTGAACTTAGAAATAACTCATTTCCATGTAACCTTAAGAAAAAATTAAGACTTAAGCATATGTCCAAAATAATTTGTCTGTCCTGTTACCACTAAATATTATGCGGCGTAAGAGTTATCGTTCGTATGTTATAAGATTTATCCTTCGTGTATTCTTATGTGTCATTACCTTCTACATAAAGTTTTTGGTGCGATGTTATTTGAAGAGGAAGGAAAAATCAAAAAATGTTGAAACTATAGCCCTTGTTGACTGAGTATTTTTGTCTCATGTCTTTACTGTTACCTGATTATAGGACTTCATAAGTATAATCACACAATACCTTCATGTGAAAAATGTACATAAACAGAACAACAAAGCAATATATATTGGTTTTCCAACCATGTGATCCGCCATTACGTCAGTTGATGCCAATTTAACCGAAATATGTCTTTGCTGTTACTGTATTTCCTGTTACTTTTAAAAAAAGTAACAGGATAGACTGAAGTCATAACATCATTGACACTTACCTCATATATCTTTGTTTTAGTAAAATAAAGTAATTCTTACTTGAAAAATTATAAATGTATAAAATAATTGGATCTAAATATTAATAAGAACAAGTGCTTTTCTTAAATCTTGCCTTTTTCTGGCACATTTCTCAGTATCTAATATTGGTTGTAACAGCAAAGACCAGTGTATAGTAACATGACGGACAGTTATACATAAAAACCGTTAATAACTCCAACAGACGCCCTTTGAATCAAAGTATTTTCACTGATCAACAATATTTTTATCACAGTCAAACAAACTTGTTAAAACACATTTTTACAGTTTCTAATATTCTATTGCATAGGCATTGTAAATTCTGGTAACAGCATTGACAAAAACTTCATATCGAAGATATTTCATTAAATTGAAATAAACTTAATCACTGGCTTTATTCATAGCTGAGTAAAAATATTAATCAATAGTTCTCACATTGACATATAACATAGACATTTTTTCTTTGAGTTTTTACATGTAATGGTGTCCAAAATCTTTCATTAATATTGTACATATGATAGTAACAGCAAATACTTTTACTACAAGAAGTAAATGACACTCAATGACATTCATCTGTTGGTCTCTTGGAAAATGGATGGGTTCTTTTTAACGGATTTGCTTTTTATTATGCATTGAAAAGTTTATATAACACCTGTAATTCATTGCTTCAAGTCTGAACGAGTTTTTAACATCTTAGGGCTGTCTTTGCTGTTACTCTGTATTCCTATACACTGAAATACTCTGATATTTTTTGGTAAATATGTTTGTACGTTTCCTTTTTTGTTTTAGGAATAGTGAAATTTATCATTCCAAATGGATATAGACATCATTGTTAACAATGCATTTAAAATGTATCTATCAAAGAAGTATGTCCTCTGCTTTTTATTTGTCTCTCCTGTTACTAAAAGTTGTCTTTACTGTTACTCATGTAATCTTGCATACAATTCATCCTGGATTCATCTCTTAGAACAGAACCATAATATCTTTCAAACATACTTTCATATCGGCATAAAAAACATTTGCAAGCTATATTTATCAAATAAATCTTTGACATCTAGATAAAAGTTGTATTTCCTGTTACTAAACTTGTCTTTGATGTTACCATGTTGTTGGTTTGATAATATATCAAGTTTGAACCATACAATTTAAGACTAAGACTAAGGTATGTTGTATTCATATCGTATGGTTCGAATCAAATAATCTTTTGTCTTCAATGATTTTTATATTTGCATTTAAATGTACTATTTGTAGAAAAAGTCAGTGCTGTTACTGCTTAGTCTTTGCTGTTGCTTAAAAGTATTTGCTGTTACTTTGTCTGAATCCTTGTCTTAAAATCTTATGATCTGAAAAACTGATCAAGATTGGGCAAAATAGAATAGTAAGAACGATTGATATCAAATTAAGACCACTTAGAATACTTAACCACATATCATTTCTTCAATAACTTATGATAAACTATTAATTTTTTGAAAATTCGAAGATCTACTCAATGTTACGGTATCATATATAAGATAATGATATAAAAACTTTCATACTTTTCAATTAAAAGCATAATTTTTGAGTGAATTATTTATTTCTTTTTTTCTGAAAATATGATAAATCTGATTTTGTTAATAAAATATACAGTTTGTTCTCGGTAACAGCAAAGACAGCTCTAAACACCTTTACATATTTTGAGGCCAAACATTTTGCTGTTCTCTTAAATTTCTTTTTTGCATTATGTTTGATTTCAGTATCTCACAACCCCACTTATAGAAAAATACTCAGAAAACATCCTAATACGCCTTTTCATTTTCCCGAGAATATGAACTTTTAAATCGCACATTTTTTGAAAATGACCGATATAGGAGAAAATGACCACATCCATTCTCCAAGACCCTGGGGGTCAGGGGCTAAAACAAAATATCAGGTGCACAACTAGACCACAGGCCTATTATAATGCAAAAAGAATTTATTTTGTATTATTCACAGATTCAGGGGATTCGCACTCACAAGAAAAGTTTAACGGACGGACGGACAGACAGACAGACAGACAGACGGTCGGACGCCGGACACAGGGCGACCGCATAAGCTCGACTGCTCTTTGACCAGTAGAGCTAAAAATAAGTGTCAAAATCATAATTACTTGACAAGTATGCGAGTTGCGGCAGCCATAGATAGATTTAAAAATATATAATGTTAATTTACAAAATAAAGAAGACATTATTATATTTATAGAATTCTTTGACACTCTTGCAGTTCTCACGCTAAACATTTTTTTTCATTCACGTTACTGCGGCTTGACGTCAAGTGTGGCAACTGTTATGACGTATGTTACGACATTTACGACGTTTGTTACGAAAAATGAGCGTCATTCAAGGGTTGATCTTTTCATTGCAATCCCGGAGACATTTTTTAAAAAAACATAGGTTTCTTGATATCATTTAAACCAGAAAATCTTCAGCTTTTACATCTGATAAGTTTAATAAATAACCTATCTACTTGTTTTTTTTTTTTGTTTTTTTTTTTTTTGTTTTTTTTGTTGTACGCATTATTCACGTTTTGTCGGACATTCATTTCTAATGACAACCATATATTTATTGTCAAATTTGACCACATTTGGCTATGAAACACTGAAAAATACTACTCACAATAAAGAAAAGTCTCAAATAAATGAATAAAAATCCCTAAAAAGATAATTAAAGTTAGTCAATACCGCAAAACTTTATTTTATACGCCATATCACGGAATGCGAAAAATGACGTTAATATGCAAAATTAAGCATTTTTCAGAGGCCGGTTCCCCTTGAGGAACCCCGATGAACTCCAAATTTCATAACATTTATGGAATCTATGAATCTTCAAGTTTAATGTTAGCATAGTCAGATTTATATCCAATCTATAATTTAAATAGGCTGATTTCCCTTTAAGCACCCTGGCTCACCCCGGCCAAAGAAGGCAAAGACTGTTCATTCAGCTGGGAATGTTATGGCATCGGTTTTCTGCGATGCAGAAGGTATTCTGCTGATAGATTATCTCCAAAAAGGACAAACAATCAATGGCACATTTATGCTTTACTTCTAACGGAAAGCTCACTAGTTAAAGGCGTGTTGTTCCATCAGGACAATGCTCCTGTTCACAAGTCTGTCAATGTCATGGCTGCCATTCATGATTGTGACTTTAATTTGATTGAGCATCCGCCTTATTCACCTGATATTGTCCATCAGACTTTCATCTATTTCCAAATCTGAAGGCAGCTATTTCTGGCACCCACTCTCCGTCCGATGATGACGTCATACTTGCAGTGGATTGCTTTCTGAACAGTCAAGATGAGTGGTATTGAGGCCTTTAAGCACCGGTTGCAAAAGCGTATAGCGTATATGGCAAGTGAAAAGGGTTTCAATGTTTCAAATGTGTATTCTTTGTGACGAGACCTTTCTGAAGTTGGTACCATAAAATATAAGTTTTGTCAATATGATATCTTTATTTGACCTTATTCTAGGATAAAAGTGATACTGACGATGTGCTTTCGCGTTTCAAAGTACAATTTTTGTTTGATTATATTTTTTTCAATTGAACAATCTTCATTACCTTTTAACTGAATTAAAAATTAACAAAATATAATATATGCAAACTCACATTAAATGCACAAATAAAATACCATGTAGACTATAAACAATATTATCCTCACTCGAAACTTTATGTCAAATTTCAGAGAAGTATCCATGTTCCTCATCGCCGTGCCAAAATGGAGGAAAATGCTCAGAAACGACTTCCTCGTACACGTGCCAATGTGATGATGGGTTTGCTGGTCAGAATTGTCAAATTAAAAAATCTGAAGGTAGTTCAACATGAATTGAAAGTTTTTTTTGATATCTCTTCCTATCTTTTCAATGTCCCTGTCACATGAAGGGATAGATATTGATTTGTTTTACTTGCCGGATGACAACTCAACAACCCTTTCGCCCATCGAAACCCTATGTGGATATATAGAGCAAGTTTCGGCGACAACTATAGTCCCACTTTTGGATCTATAGTACACTCGAACACAGAAAAGTCTACAGCAAGTAGATTTCAAAAACTTCCCTGACATTGTCGCCTTAACACTTTCTATATATAGACATAAGGCACGGTCCATTTGATATTCTGGGGGGGGGGGGGGGGGCTTGGGTTTTTTTTCGAAAAAAATAATTTTGCTCTGAATTTTGATGAAAAAAATAAATTTGCTTATGGTGTGACAGAAAAAAATAATCTTGCTCTTACAAGTACATGTAATCTGAATTTGAAGAATAACCATAAAATTCGCTTAAAATTCCTGAAAATTTTCGGCTCGCTTCGCTCGCCGCAGTTTTATCTTTCAATAAAAAAAATTTGGCTCGCTCTGCTCGCCATAGTTTTCTTCTGTAATGGCAAGTTCATATTTGAAAATACCAAAAGAATGCATGTGGCTGAAACAATTAAAATGCTTAAATACATTATCAATATAATTTATTACTATTAATAGATACATGTTTCACCATAGTGTCTAATTTTATATACAAGCTTGAAAGGAGAATTTAAATACGTTTTTCACTAGTTTTCATTTCTACATGTAAAAACTTGCATCAGGCCCTCTTACATGTTACATGACCTTATAACATTTTGTTTACTAAAAATTATATATCGCATATATAATGTAAGAATCTTTTATCTCTCTCAGTTTAGAAGTGAAAACAAGTTTTACATAAAAATAATGCTTGGAGTAATTAAGTAAAAAATAAAGAATTTCTATTAAAAAACACAACATAATATTCACATCAATTGTTATAAAAAAATTTCCTTGCTCCAACTTTGCAAGAAAAAAATAATTTTGCCCCGGTCCGGGGCGAAAAAAATAATCTTGCTCCGACAAAAAACCCAAGCCCCCCCAGAATATCAAATGGACCGTGCCTAACGTCGGACAGTGCATGAATTATATTCATTCCCATGCTTCATAAACATCGACGGCGGGTGCGGCTAGCCAACAGGGGATGCTTACTCCTCCCGGGCACCTGATCCCACCTCTAGCTTGCTAGGGGTTCGTCGATGTTTAATTTCTGCTCTATTGCGAGTGCTGTTGAGATTATCGTCAGGATCTTCTTTAACTTACATGTAACTGTTGAATGAGTGCTAGATGTCTAGCTATAGATGGCAGGAAGCACTGAACCTCAGATCACATTTTTGTTCAAAAAAGATAATTTACTAAATTTTATCCAACGACTCAATTTCTTTATTTAAACTTTCACGTAAAACATTTTAAAATAACCAAGGGCGGATTTAGGGGGGTTTGGGGGGGTTCGGGAAAACCCCCCCGGTTTCCCAATTTTTTTTTGGTTTTTTTTTGTTTTGGTAACATTAGCACTCGGAAAAAACCCTGCAAACTGAGTAATAAAAAAATTGCTCAATGTCCACCAGAATTCACTATTTTGAAACAAAATTTACAAACTTTTTCTGATACATTCTATCGCATATCGATTCGATACCGTATCAACTGGCGTATTTGTGGATTCGTACAGACAATCGCGAAGTTTTTGTAATGTACGTCGCAGAGGGGGTTCTCTGTTTATTTTATTCCCGAAAATTAACATTAACAAATACTAGTTATAATATGAACATGTTCAAATAATTTGCAAAACATGTACGTGTGTCAAACAATTAATGTAAATGGTACGGGGATCGAAACCTACACGTTTTTTGTCCTCAAATACCCGGTTTGAGTATTTTTGTCATCTACAAATTTTGTTAAAAACATTCTTTGAAATAACAGCAAATGGACAAATATTTAACATTGTATATAGCTCGAATATGCTCCGGGGGCCTATAATTAAGCATTCAATTTATCAAAGCCAAAACCCAATGATACTCAACATTTTTACTCGATATCGTACCAATATTCTAAGTACATGTTACAACAAGGACAAATCAACAAGCCAGGGGCGAAGCCAGGCGTACATTTGTATGCAAAAACGTCCGCATCGTCTCGCGAAAAAAAAAAAGGAGAGCGCCTCCCCCAGTTGCCAAAAAGAAGGGGGAGGGTCTTTTGAAATAATATTTAAAGCAAACTACTGTTCAGAAATAGATCAAAGACACTCCAGAAACCACCGATTTGAACGCATTTTTCGTAATTTTCTCGTGTTTCATTAGAACTCAATACCATGCGCGGATCCAGAGGGGGGACCAGGGGTCTGGACCCCCCCTCCCTCTGAGATTTTCGGAGGTGGGGTCCAGCTTTGGCCCATTTCTAATTGAAATGGGTCTAAAATGCATGAAAGGGCTTTGAAACCTAAAATTTCGGCTCGCTTCGCTCGCCATTTACAAATACAAAACTTTTTTTTTCTGCAAAATTCCTTAATTATTATCAATTGTTCATACTAAGTAATTTTATATAATTGTCTTGGGTCTCAGGAACTCATATTTTGAACAGTCCCTTACTTCATAGGATGTAACCTCCTTCATCTTTTTCAAGGTTTTGTCATTTTAAGATGTCTGATTATTTGGAAAATGACACATCTCTTATCTATTTATTCTCATGAAATTCGCTCCGCTTGCCGATATAAGGAGTGAAATATTCAATGTTATAAATAATCATCTCATTAATATTTCATATCTAAAAAAATGTCTGGCTCGCTACGCTCGCCAATTCTTCATGAAAATAAACGTGAAAGGAAAGCTAACAAAATTGCCCCCTCCCCATCATAGGCGGATCTAGGAATTTTTCAAAGGGGAGGTTGAAGATTTTGAAAGGGGGGATGTTGAATGCATACTATCAAAAGCTTCTGTTTCGCAATAATACCTTTAGGGGTGCATTATTAACTACACAAAGATAATCTATATCTGTTTTATTATCTTTTAAAGAAATGGCGTAGCTCTGCCTGAAAAAGTGGAGGGGCACAACATCCCAAAATTTCTAACAAGCAAAAAAAAAAAAAAAAAAAAAAGTGGGGGAGGACGACGAGCTTTAAAAAAAATATGGGGGTTTCATGCACAAATTTTAACATTTCTCAGTGGCGGATCTAGGATTTCATAAAAGGGGGGGGGGGGGGGGCAAGGTTTCAGCTCGAAGAAAATTGTTCACGGAAAAACTGACAAGCAAAAAAAAAAAAAAGGTCGAGACGAAAAACGTGAACCTCAAGACTACTGATCTAATTAAGAAATGGGGTGGGTTGATTCATTTACTTTTAGTTTATAGGTAAACTGGCGAGCGTAGCGAGCCAGAAAATTTTTTTAAGATATGAAGTTTTCATTTGTTTTTAAATTAAGTCATCCGTACATGTATATAAACAACTTTATTCTATATTGGCAAGCGGAGCGAGCCGTAAAATTTTTGAATAGATGGTTACATTTTGTCATAAGAATACAATCTCTCTCTCATTTTCCATGCTCCATTTTTGTTTGACCAATTTGGGAAGGTTGGGAGGATTAGGGCATTACAACTCCACAACCTGGTTAGATCGACCCATGAAAATGAAGCATTTGGTAATTATTCAAGTGTCAATTTGATTTTGAATTTTGTATATATTTTGTTTATGACAAATGAATCCGTTAAAACACGATGACAAAGAAAGTTGAAGACAAAGTGAAGACGAAAAAAATAACAACTAATGAAAAATTTAGTGCGGCGAGCGAAGCGAGCCGAAAATTTCCCCAAAAGTAAAGAGAATAAGCATGAAAAGAGTACTCTGAATCAATAACTTTGGGTGAAAAGGGGGGGGGGGGGGGCCGGGCCCCCTGGCCCCCCCCCCTCTAAATCCGCCACTGTTTCTGGCGCAATTCTAAATTTTAAGTACATGAATAAATGTCTGGCGTGCGGTAGCGAGCCAAGAATTTTTTTTTATCTGAAAATACTTTCTATACCCTCTATCATTAACAAGTACATATAGTTTGAGTTAAATGTCTTCGTGTACGTTGAGGATGGATCAGAATAGCTAAATTATTCAGAAAGTCTATAAAGAACTGGCGAGCGGTAGCAAGCCAAAGAAAAATTTTGAAAATTGACCGAAAAATTGTAGATTTATGGTACAAAATGTTGCTATTTTAAAAAATGTTAATGCATCATAAAATTTTGTAATTGAAAAATGGGGGGAGGGGGGGGGGCATGTGCCCCCGCTGTCCCCCCCCCCTTCCTACGTCCTTGTAAAGTAAACACAATTTCCTATTTATAACTAAACACGCATCGGAGCAAATCTGATTTTGTAAGCCTCAAATCTTCAACATTATAATATTCAGACTTTCATGTCACAAATGTTGTACACCTTGGTGTTGAAAGCTTGTTAAGTAAGAAGGACAGAGATTAAGTCTTTTTGATATAAGCTCTCTCTCTCTCTCTCTCTCTCTCTCTCTCTCTCTCTCTCTCTTTGTTTTGTTTTGTTTTGTTTTTGGTCCGACCAAAGGGGGGGTTGCAACCCCCCTATCCACCTCGCTAGATCCGCCAATGCCCATCATGTGCACCGATATATATGTACCTACATGATACGTAGACTTACTTAAATTTTGGACCCCCTCTGACCAAAAATGCTGTATCCGCGCATGATACAACGATCGCTAACAAAGTGCGAGTAGTCGATTGGAAAGACTTTATGTGAACGTACACGTATAAAAGTATTTAGGGAATGTCATGTTCACAACTCAAGTTTTCTTCATCTTAGATACGGTTCATCGTCTGCTGACATCGAATCATATGCGTTATCCCATCTAAATTCTTATTTTTTTATCCACATTTTTGAAGTCACATCATTGAAATAAAAGATCAATTCAATATAATAGTGACATTTTTTTGTGAATCTAAAGAGAAAGGGAGGAAATGATAGGATAGTTTGTTCATTCATACTCACTTTCATTCAGGTACATATACACAAAAGTTAATTCATAAAAGAATTAAGTTAATTCTAAATTCAGCTCAGATACGCTCCAGAGGTCAGCAATTTGCTTCACTTTTTTCAAAATTTTCACGGGGGACCCCCTTCAAGGGGATGGGTAACATATTTCCATACTGTCCCCACTTGACCCTTCGGGCCTCGCAAGTCATCCCCCCAGGCGAAATTATTTTATTAAGAAATCTTTTTTAACCACATAAATTCAATGGAAAAATGGTCTGAATATTCGAGCAGGTAAGAAGAAAATGTGCTCCAGAATGCACCATTTTATTCCATTTTTTCAAAAATTTTCCGGGGGAGGCCCCCGTACCCCCACCTACAGGAGGGGGGCAACCCCCTCCCGTACCCTCCCCCGCTCGGCACTTCGTGCCTCGAATCGACCCTTTGGGTCGATACAAAACCCCCCCGCTTGCCTCTCTGAATCCGCCACTGATAACAAAACATTTACCATTCGCTCAGTTCAGTAAATTATTCTTTTTCCATTTTGTTATCTGGTAATATCTTCGTTGTTTTCACTATTTTTTGGTATAGTCGATGGGATAAACAATTATCTGTTTATTTGAATTTTCATTTGGTTTTTATCATGAATTAAAGTGGCTTCTTTTTGTGTTAAGTTTCTGAGTGCCTGATGACGCCAAGAGGAGAGAAATACATTGGGACAATGAACAAGGATGAGAATGGCTACGAGTGTGAACGATGGGAATCCAACAACCAAGATTCCCTGAGTGATCAAGAGAATTACTGTAGAAATCCAGATGGAGATAAGTCACCATGGTGCTATACAACAGATCCTAATCAACAATGGGCGTACTGTAAGATACCAGCCTGTTAGGAAAATTACTGAACACTCAGAGGCACAGAATCTGTCTACCCTCTGAAAGATGGTTCTATAATTGTATACCATGCACCACATAAGCGAGAAAAGCTAATAAAGCAGCAAGAAAGTAGTACTACTTTTAATTCAAAATGAACCAGAGAAGGCAGGAAAGAATGTATTCGCCCCAAAAATAAATAACACTAACAAAACCATTATGTAGCGACCACAACCGAACACAAACTTGTCCGCAACAAACTATTTGGCACCAAACAGCCACTCCAACAAACAACCAGGAACAAGGAGAACACACACTTACCCTAAAGAGCCCACAAAGAATCTAAGAGAACACACACTTACCCTAAAGAGCCCACAAAGAATCCAAGAGAACACACACTTACCCTAAAGAGCCCACAAAGAATCCAAGAGAACACACTCTTACCCTAAAGAGCCCACAAAGAATCCAAGCAAACAAACTATTAAAATAAGAATGACAGGACAGGCAATTTGGGAGTTCCGGATTTAGTTTTGGGATACTGGATTGTGCAAATCTGTTTGTAATTGAGAACTATTTTTTTGCAATCATTGATTATCTTATTGTTCAGTATTTATAGTTTATAGTGGATCGGGAACTCCCTAATAGCCAGTACAGGAGGGAGACTTATGTGTAAACAGAGCCGACTTTTGTTGGTTAATTATTATATTCCTAGCAAATGGTGTTTTTATCCGGAATGAGCATGAACTACCATCCCAATTATTCTGATACACAAAGGTCTAGATGTACATTGTTGTATATTCATAGGCCTTCCATTATGAGGTGACATCACTTTTTAATGCATCAAGTCATGGGGACCCTAAATTTCCTTTTTTTGGGGGGGTCCAGAAGGCTGCTAGCTGGCAGTAGAGTTGGAGCCCTTATTTTTCCTTTCATTCATTCTCATTCTTTGCTGCAGTGTGGAACTGGATACAGTTCCCTGGGAAAGAGTGTTTATAGTGTTTATTTCTTTATTTCACTTACTTCGTCCAATGTTGGTGTAAGAGAGAAGCTTTTCTTTGGTGACAATTTAAATCATCATTAAATTTGAAAATAGGTCTATTCTAAATCCGCCACCTCATTCAAAATTATTGACAAAATTCAGTATATAAAACCAAATTTATTCATTATTTAAATTCTGATTGCATTATAACTTTCAAAACATAAACATAACCCAAAAACAATTATCGTTGTTGCCCAAGGTACTGCGAAATTTTTTATGCAAAAAAGTTTGTAAAATCATAAATGTACATGTACTTCTTACTCTACATCTTAATACTACATGTATAAGAGAAGAATAACTTGATTTATAATCATATTCAGTTTAAAAATCAAATTAAAATGTGACAGTAAAAAAATGATTTCGAATTACTTAATTTTACTCAAGATCATTTCAAACATTTGCAATAATTTTTCACTTTTTAATAATTTTTCACTTTTTTTGTTTTGTTTTCAATGTGCAATCACTTTGATCGTCGCAATAAATAAATACAAAGCTTATTAATAGCACCACAACTCCATATTGATGTATTTTGATTTAAAAAATATTTAGAAACATTAACAATATTCAGAGTTTGATTCTGACAATGACTTAGATATGGTACCTCATCAACATATATCTATCCTTTACATTCCATATGTATGACAAGCATGATATACCTATCTGTAGATCTTTCATCTGGCCCGTAGGCCCTCTAGATCAATATATGATATTGTAGACACCGTCATGTGGAAGCATGACAAACAGACAGACGGACATACGAGCCTTACCAAGGATGATCCCTTTGTGATGCACTGCTTTGGAAGCAGCACAAAAATAAGAGGCTTATACAAATTGCAAGTACAAACTCTTGCTGAAAATACAGAAGAAAAATGCATCAGATACAAAATGCTGATTGTAGTATGAATTTTTCTATAATCCCTGATCTTAAACATAGGGTAACCAAAGATTACATAGCTCGCCTATACAGGTTTTTGTCAGAAACCAGGTTAAAATTTTTGAAAAGTATGTCAAAGTCCAAGGTCACTAGGTCAAAGGTCGTGGTCTCAAATGAAAGGTCTCATCACAAGGTATCTACATGTGAAATATCAAAGCCCTACCCCTTATAGTTCAAGAGATATAGCCCAGGTTAAAGTTTTGTCTATGGACGACGACGACAACGACAACGACAACGACGACGACGTTATGGCATTAGCTCTCCGGACTTTTTCGTCCCGGCGAGCTAAAAATCAATACAGAACTTCTTTTTTCTACACAGCAAATGTGAAAATCCAAACTCAGACTTTACCTTGCCAACAGCAGAAACATTTAAAATATTTGAATTGAAACCTCAATCTTCCTCATGTTAAATTTCCTGACTAGGTAATAAAAAGATAATAAATTTGCTACATTTCTATTTATCATCATCATTATTTGAATGGGACTAAGTGACAGACAAATTTGGAGTAAAAGTAATACACATACATGCAAAATATACATACAAAGAATGGATATAATATGCATCGATGATAATACAAAATGTGAGATTCTGAACCTATGTGTATTCAACACAAACAATATACAATGTATATGTATATCCATGTGATGATTCAATAAAAAATAGTAATGACAAAAATAGAAGAATAAAAAACATTCAAAACCTTTTTCTGTTATATAATATTAATTTTGAGTCGTCAACTCCTTTATGTAATTTCACTAAAATCATTATGTTGAATGTTCACAGCCTTTTTAGCTCACCTGAGTCTGGCGTAAACTTTTTACATTTTCAACTTCTCCTCGGCAACCGCTGCGCAGAATGTAACAAAACCTTAAGAGAGCAAGTACTCAAGGCCCTCTACCAAATTTTTTTTTTTCCGTGCTGATCAGTCAACAAATATTTCCTCCGATGGCTCTGATTGGCTGACACATTTTCAACTTCTCCTCTGCAACCACTGTACGGAATTTTGCGAAACCTTACAGGAAGCAAATACTCATTATCCTCAACAAAGTTTGTGTTTTGATGCCGATTAACTTGCAAATATGGCCAATTGAGGGCCTTGATTTGCTAACGCATTTTCGACATCTCCAAAACTGATGCTCATAATTTCATGAAACCTTAAAGGAAGCAAGTACTCGAGGGCCTCCACCAAATTGTCCATTATTACTATTTTGTTCACAAGTCAGGTGAGCAATGTCCGTATGGGCCTCTTGTTTAACTTATGAAATTTAACTTCTTTTTGTGTCAAGTAAAATATTATCATCTACAACTCCAGTTATTCTTGTATTGTAAAAATAAGATGTTTTAAAATGTGGGGGTTTTTTTCTTGTTTAATCTCAGTTGCTTAAGTACATAAAAACCCCTTATTTTTGCATGATTGTGAGATCATTGTGTTAATGTCATATCATAATATTCTCAGTTCTAAAGTTTGTTGATATTATGCGGTATTTTCAAAATACTTTCTTACGTCCGCTTTATCTGACATAGACTGATTGTAATGTCATCAAATTCTATTGTAACCTCCCCTAAACTTGCGAAATAACAGTACTACATTAACCTTTTGCATACGAATTTTTTTTTTTACTTCAAAATGGTTTTACATCCGATACCATCTCCATCAGAAATTATTCCGAAAAGACTCGTTATAACCTCGGGAAGATAATAATAACTCTGCAGAAACCATAAAACAAATGACATAAAGGTCACAACAAATTAAGGTTGTTATGAATATTTCTATCAAATTTACATGTAAAATAACCTAAATTTGACATTTTTAAAACCTTAGATAAGCCATAACTGAATTATTATTAAAAATGTTATGATCGCTGAGCGATATAGTCCCCTACCGGCGGCATATATTTATGTCCTGCAACTCTGCCTATGAATTACTCTTCAATTAAACATATATGAGTTTAAATTAAACTTACTGTCTGTGCAGCTCAGTTCTGAGGTTTTATCTGCTTAATCGATTCAAAAAAGAGGTCAAGCGTGACGAAAGTTGAACTTGCTCTGTAGCTATCCAAGACTAAGCTGAGTATCAAATTTCACCTGAATATCTCTATTTGCTGCAGAAAGAAGTCTGGAAAACTGACTTTTCCAAGTCATAAAGGGGCATAACTCCTCGAAAAATAGGTCAAGCGTGACATAAGTCGAACTTGCTCTGTAACTATCCAAGACCAAGCTGTGTATCAAATTTCATCTGAATATCTTCATCCGTTGCAGAAAAAAAGTCCAGAAAACTGACAAAAACTTAATTTTCCAAGTTATAGAGGGGCATAACTCCTTGAAAAATAGGTCAAGCGTGACGAAAGTCAAACTTGCTCTGTAACTAATCAAGACCAAACTGTGTATCAAATTTCATCTGAATATCTCCATCCGTTGCAGAAAAAAGTTCGGAAAACTGACAAAAACTGAATTTTCAAAGTCATCAAGGGGCATAACTCCTTGAAAAATGGGTCAAGCGTGATGAAAGTCAAACTTGCTCTGTAACTATCCAAGACCCAGCTGTGTATCAAATTTCATCTGAATATCTCCATCCGTTGCAGAAAAAAATCCGGAAAACTGACAAAAACTGAATTTTCCAAGTCATCAAGGGGCATAACTCCTGGAAAAATGGGTCAAGCGTAATGAAAGTCAAACTTGCTCTGTAACTATCCAAGACGAAGCTGTGTATCAAATTTCATCTGAATATCTCCATCCGTTGCAGAAAAAAGTCCGGAAAACTGACAAAAACTGAATTTTCCAAGTCATCAAGGGGCATAACTCCTCGAGAAATCGGTCAAGCGTAATGAAAGTCAAACTTGCTCTGTAACTATCTAAGACCAAGCTGTGTATCAAATTTCATCTGAATATCTCCATCCGTTGCAGAAAAAAGTCCGGAAAACTGACCAAAACTGAATTTTCCAAGTTATCAAGGGGCATAACTCCTGGAAAAATGCGTCAAGCGTAATGAAAGTCAAACTTGCTCTGTAACTATCCAAGACGAAGCTGTGTATCAAATTTCATCTGAATATCTCCATCCGTTGCAGAAAAAAGTCCGGAAAACTGACAAAAACTGAATTTTCCAAGTCATCAAGGGGCATAACTCCTTGAAAAATGGGTCAAGCGTAATGAAAGTCAAACTTGCTCTGTAACTATCCAAGACCAAGCTGTGTATCAAATTTCATCTGAATATCTCCATCCGTTGCAGAAAAAAGTCCGGAAAACTGACAAAAACTGGATTTTCCAAGTCATCAAGGGGCATAACTCCTCAAAAAATGGGTCAAGCGTGACGAAAGTCAAACTTGCTCTGTAACTATCCAAGACGAAGCTGTGTATCAAATTTCATCTGAATATCTCTATCCGTTGCAGAAAAAAGTCCGGAAAACTGATATTCGGACAGACGGACAGACGGAGGGACAGACGGACGGACAGACGGATGGACAGACGGACGGACAGACAGACAGACGGACAGACAGACGGAGAGGAAACTAAGAGTCCCCTTCGGCGTTGCCGGTAGGGGACTAACAAATAACCATTATAGCCAGATTTCTACAATACCTAACTATAATCCATTTAAGGAAAAACTCAACATGAAACAAGCATACAGTATAAATAACAGATCTTACATGTAAAACAAAAAGCACCTTAATTTACAACAAATGCTATAAGTCATCCTTTACCAGCACATTTTTAGGATTTTTCTGTAGACAGGCTTGTACCTGCTCTAGTATAGTTTTCAGTCTCCGATCCAGAGCCTGTAAATGGGGCTCGGAAATAACAGGGGATATAGGATCCTGTTTAAGAACTGAGCGAAGCACTTGACTTAATACGCCCTCCTGCATTATCAGTAACTTCTCCCATGTGTTGTATCGAATCCTGGAAAAGAAGACACAAATATCAAAACAAGTTATAAAACATATAGCATACACATGAATCAGCGCACATGTCATTTTTCCCATTTCAATTTATAATTCAAATAAATATTAGCGTAGTTTTTAATTAGCGCATTTGTGACAGCACTAACTCCGCTAAAATATGAATCCCACAAAAATAAGTACATGTTGTACACATAGTGCCTTAATTGTTTCTGGTGGAATGTCTTTTACATTACAAGAGATCATGATATAATTACATGTAAAATTAATGGAAGTGATATTTACAACAAATTTGAAACTGTAAGTAAAAAAGTGAACAAAAAATGTTTTAAATTGCATCTCTCATTCTTTTTGTCAAAATGTACCAGTGACTCATTACAAAAATTATGCTAAATAATATAGATTTTAAAGAAAAGTAACAAAGAGTAATCTGAACATGGCTGATCTACTTACCTACAGCACTGATACAGTGGAGCCAGTATACTGAACATGACTGATCTACTTACCTACAGCATTGATATAGTGGAGCCAGTATACTGAACATGGCTGATCTACTCACCTACAGCATTGATACAGTGGAGCCAGTAAACTGAACACGGCTGATCTACTCACCTACAGCATTGATACAGTGGAGCCAGTATACTGAACATGGCTGATCTACTTACCTACAGCATTGATACAGGGGAGCCAGTATACTTAACATGACTGATCTACTTACCTAAAGCATTGATACATCCAGTATACTGAACGTAGCTGATCTACTTACCTACAGCATTGATACAGGGGAGCCAGTATACTGAACGTGACTGATCTACTTACCTACAGCATTGATACAGGGGAGCCAGTATACTGAACACGGCTGATCTACTTACTTACAGCATTGATATAGTGGAGCCAGTATACTGAACATGGCTGATCTACTTACCTACAGCATTGATACAGTGGAGCCAGTATACTGAACATGGCTGATCTACTTACCTACAGCACTGATACAGAGGAGCCAGTGTACTGAACATGGCTGATCTACTTACCTACAGCATTGATACAGTGGAGACAGTATACTGAACATGACTGATCTACTTACCTACAGCATTTATACAGTGGAGACAGTATACTGAACATGGCTGATCTACTTACCTACAGCATTGATACAGGGGAGACAGTATACTGAACATGACTGATCTACTTACCTACAGCATTTATACAGTGGAGACAGTATACTGAACGTGGCTGATCTACTTACCTACAGCATTGATACAGTGGAGCCAGTAAATTGAACGTGGCTGATCTACTTACCTACAGCATTTATACAGTGGACACAGTATACTGAACGTGGCTGATCTACTTACCTACAGCATTGATACAGGGGAGACAGTATACTGAACATGACTGATCTACTTACCTACAGCATTGATACAGTGGAGCCAGTAAATTGAACATGGCTGATCTACTTACCTACAGCATTGATACAGGGGAGACAGTATACTGAACATGACTGATCTACTTACCTACAGCATTGATACAGTGGAGACAGTATACTGAACATGACTGATCTACTTACCTACAGCATTGATACAGGGGAGACAGTATACTGAACATGACTGATCTACTTACCTACAGCATTTATACAGTGGAGACAGTATACTGAATGTGGCTGATCTTCTTACCTACAGCATTGATACAGTGGAGCCAGTAAATTGAACGTGGCTGATCTACTTACCTACAGCATTGATACAGTGGAGCCAGTAAATTGAACGTGGCTGATCTACTTACCTACAGCATTTATACAGTGGAGACAGTATACTGAACACGGCTGATCTACTTACCTACAGCATTGATACAGTGGAGACAGTATACTGAACATGGCTGATCTACTTACCTACAGCATTGATACAGGGGAGCCAGTATACTGAACACGGCTGATCTACTCACCTACAGCATTGATACAGGGGAGCCAGTGTACTGAACATGACTTATCTACTTACCTACAGCATTGATACAGTGGAGACAGTATACTGATCATGACTGATCTACTCACCTACAGCATTGATACAGGGGAGCCAGTATACTGAACGTGGCTGATCTACTCACCTACAGCATTGATACAGTGGAGACAGTATACTGAACATGACTTATCTACTTACCTACAGCATTTATACAGTGGAGACAGTATACTGAACACGGCTGATCTACTTACCTACAGCATTTATACAGTGGAGACAGTATACTGAACATGACTGATCTACTTACCTACAGCATTTATACAGTGGAGACAGTATACTGAACGTGGCTGATCTACTTTCCTACAGCATTGATACAGGGGAGCCAGTATACTGAACGTGGCTGATCTACTTTCCTACAGCATTGATACAGGGGAGACAGTATACTGAACATGGCTGATCTACTTATCACAGCATTGATACAGTGGAGCCAGTATACTTAACATGACTGATCTACTTACCTACAGCATTGATACATCCAGTATACTGAACGTGGCTGATCTACTTACCTACAGCATTGATACATCCAGTATACTGAACATGGCTGATCTACTTACCTACAGCATTGATACAGTGAAGCCAGTATACTGAACGTGGCTGATCTACTCACCTACAGCATTGATACATCCAGTATACTTAACATGACTGATCTACTTACCTACAGCATTTATACAGTGAAGCCAGTATACTGAACATGGCTGATCTACTCACCTACAGCATTGATACATCCAGTATACTTAACATGACTGATCTACTTACCTACAGCATTGATACAGTGGAGCCAGTATACTGAACGTGGCTGATCTACTCACCTACAGCATTGATACAGTGAAGCCAGTATACTGAACACGGCTGATCTACTCACCTACAGCATTGATACAGTGAAGCCAGTATACTGAACATGGCTGATCTACTTACCTACAGCATTGATATCATGGAGATAGTATACTGAACATGGCTGATCTACTTACCTACAGCATTGATACAGTGGAGCCAGTATACTGAACATGGCTGATCTACTCACCTACAGCATTTATACAATGGAGACAGTCTACTGAACATGGCTGATCTACTTACTTACAGCATTGATACAGTGAAGCCAGTATACTGAACATGGCTGATCTACTTACCTACAGCATTGATACAGTGGAGCCAGTATACTGAACACGGCTGATCTACTTACCTACAGCATTGATACAGTGGAGCCAGTATACTGAACATGGCTGATCTACTTACCTACAGCATTGATACAGTGGAGCCAGTATACTGATCATGGCTGATCTTCTTACCTACAGCATCGATACAGTGAAGCCAGTATACTGAACATGGCTGATCTACTTACCTACAGCACTGATACAGGGGAGCCAGTGTACTGAACGTGTCTGATCTACTTACCTACAGCATTGATACAGTGGAGCCAGTATACTGAACATGGCTGATCTACTTACCTACAGCATTGATACAGTTGAGCCAGTATACTGAACATGACTGATCTACTTACCTACAGCATTGATACAGTGGAGACAGTATACTGAACATGACTGATCTAATTACCTACAGCATTTATACAGTGGAGACAGTATACTGAACATGGCTGATCTACTTACCTACAGCATTGATATAGTGGAGCCAGTATTCTAAACATGGCTGATCTACTTACCTACAGCATCGATACAGTGGAGACAGTATACTGAACATGACTTATCTACTTACCTACAGCATTTATACAGTGGAGACAGTATACTGAACATGACTGATCTACTTACCTACAGCATTGATATAGTGAAGACAGTATTCAACGTGACTGATCTTCTTACCTACAGCATCGATACAGTGGAGCCAGTATACTGAACATGGATGATCTACTCACCTACAGCATTTATACAATGGAGACAGTCTACTGAACATGGCTGATCTACTTACTTACAGCATTGATACAGTGAAGCCAGTATACTGAACGTGGCTGATCTACTCACCTACAGCATTGATACAGTGGAGCCAGTATACTGAACACGGCTGATCTACTTACCTACAGCATTGATACAGTGGAGACAGTATACTGAACATGACTGATCTACTTACCTACAGCATTTATACAGTGGAGACAGTATACTGAACATGGCTGATCTACTTACCTACAGCATTGATACAGGGGAGACAGTATACTGAACATGACTGATCTACTTACCTACAGCATTTATACAGTGGAGACAGTATACTGAACGTGGCTGATCTACTTACCTACAGCATTGATACAGTGGAGCCAGTAAATTGAACGTGGCTGATCTACTTACCTACAGCATTGATACAGTGGAGCCAGTAAATTGAACGTGGCTGATCTACTTACCTACAGCATATATACAGTGGAGACAGTATACTGAACACGGCTGATCTACTTACCTACAGCATTGATACAGTGGAGACAGTATACTGAACATGGCTGATCTACTTACCTACAGCATTGATACAGGGGAGCCAGTATACTGAACACGGCTGATCTACTCACCTACAGCATTGATACAGGGGAGCCAGTGTACTGAACATGACTTATCTACTTACCTACAGCATTTATACAGTGGAGACAGTATACTGAACACGGCTGATCTACTCACCTACAGCATTGATACAGGGGAGCCAGTATACTGAACGTGGCTGATCTACTCACCTACAGCATTGATACAGTGGAGACAGTATACTGAACATGACTTATCTACTTACCTACAGCATTTATACAGTGGAGACAGTATACTGAACACGGCTGATCTACTTACCTACAGCATTTATACAGTGGAGACAGTATACTGAACATGACTGATCTACTTACCTACAGCATTTATACAGTGGAGACAGTATACTGAATGTGGCTGATCTACTTTCCTACAGCATTGATACAGGGGAGCCAGTATACTGAACGTGGCTGATCTACTTTCCTACAGCATTGATACAGGGGAGACAGTATACTGAACATGGCTGATCTACTTATCACAGCATTGATACAGTGGAGCCAGTATACTTAACATGACTGATCTACTTACCTACAGCATTGATACATCCAGTATACTGAACGTGGCTGATCTACTTACCTACAGCATTGATACATCCAGTATACTGAACATGGCTGATCTACTTACCTACAGCATTGATACAGTGAAGCCAGTATACTGAACGTGGCTGATCTACTCACCTACAGCATTGATACATCCAGTATACTTAACATGACTGATCTACTTACCTACAGCATTTATACAGTGGAGACAGTATACTGAACATGGCTGATCTACTTACCTACAGCATTGATACAGTGAAGCCAGTATACTGAACGTGGCTGATCTACTCACCTACAGCATTGATATCATGGAGCCAGTATACTGAACATGGCTGATCTACTTACCTACAGCATTGATACAGTGGAGCCAGTATACTGAACATGGCTGATCTACTCACCTACAGCATTTATACAATGGAGACAGTCTACTGAACATGGCTGATCTACTTACTTACAGCATTGATACAGTGGAGCCAGTATACTGAACATGGCTGATCTACTTACCTACAGCATTGATACAGTGGAGCCAGTATACTGAACATGGCTGATCTTCTTACCTACAGCATCGATACAGTGAAGCCAGTATACTGAACATGGCTGATCTACTTACCTACAGCACTGATACAGGGGAGCCAGTGTACTGAACGTGTCTGATCTACTTACCTACAGCATTGATACAGTGGAGACAGTATACTGAACATGACTGATCTACTTACCTACAGCATTGATACAGTGGAGACAGTATACTGAACATGGCTGATCTACTTACCTACAGCATTGATACAGTGGAGACAGTATACTGAACATGACTGATCTACTTATCCTACAGCATTGATACAGTGGAGACAGTATACTGAACATGGCTGATCTACTTACCTACAGCATTGATATAGTGGAGCCAGTATTCTAAACATGGCTGATCTACTTACCTACAGCATCGATACAGTGGAGACAGTATACTGAACATGACTTATCTACTTACCTACAGCATTTATACAGGGGAGACAGTGTACTGAACATGACTGATCTACTTACCTACAGCATTGATATAGTGAAGACAGTATACTGAACATGACTGATCTTCTTACCTACAGCATCGATACAGTGGAGCCAGTATACTGAACATGGATGATCTACTCACCTACAGCATTTATACAATGGAGACAGTCTACTGAACATGGCTGATCTACTTACTTACAGCATTGATACAGTGAAGCCAGTATACTGAACGTGGCTGATCTACTTACCTACAGCATTGATACAGTGGAGCCAGTATACTGAACATGGCTGATCTACTTACCTACAGCACTGATACAGGGGAGCCAGTGTACTGAACGTGTCTGATCTACTTACCTACAGCATTGATACAGGGGAGCCAGTATACTGAACTCATCGTGGTTTGGGTTGCCAAAACTGAAATAAACATTCATCAACTTATTAGTATAAGTTTTTTTATTCCTGATGTAAAGAACATTGTATTTTCTTTTGAAAACTAAAAGACTAAGAATGAGAAAGTGTCCTTCTATTATGTTTTGATTCATATGTCCCATTACCTCAAAATTTTGACTCCATCAGAAAATCATTGATTCAGACAAAAAAGCCTCAAAGTGCAGTCATTAGTGGCTATGTTGAGGTATTTAAAATAAGACTTGTCAGAAAACAACATTGCTTGCCATGTAGGTTTTGATAGTAAAATGTAGAGCTGAAACGATACATCAAATGGTCAATGTCTTTTTAGGACAATCTTGATCACCTCACCTCTTTCCATTATCAATCATCGTAACCATGGAATCAGACTGAGTTCCGAGGGTTTCTATAAGGTGTCTGTCTGCATTTCCAACCAAGTAGTCAATAATACACGTGTCAACCAGGTCCATTAACCGCGGTCCGGAGTGGTATGGCTCCGTTACTTTCACTTTATCACAGTATTCTGGATCTTTCTCCCATCTGTCAAGATTTAAGGAGGTATTGAACACTTGGACGCCAAATTCAATTTTTCTAAAAACCTCTGAAATTATATATTTCTTGTCTGTCCTTGACTTTACAAACTTACATTTGATTCTATCCACAGGAAATTTTTCTATGAGACTTTGAAATATGCATTAAGCGACATTTTCGTGAATTTCTTGATGACGTCATATTATTGAAAGTGTCATTCCAGTTCTCGTAAAGCTATTGAAAATTAATTTTGATTTAACTTCCAAAACATCCATAAATATATTGCACTTAAATATGGAAAAGATAAAATGAATTGCGTTTTAAACGCAGGCAGGATACTTGAATAATAGATGACACTGTCGCTAAAAAAATATAATTTCGAGCCAATTCCTTGTAATTGCTAGTTAATTATTAGGAATCCTGTGGATGAATCTTTGTCAAAAACTATCAAAATTATCAAGAATGTCCAGAGATGATTTCATGATTAAATGGGAAAAAATGAATTTAGGATGAAAATATTACAAGGCTTTATATTTTTCAATTTTTTCTTCCAAAATCGTCCATTTTCAATGAAGTGACATTCGCTTTCCTGTAACGTAAATTTGTCAACGAATACACTGTGATGAAGATTGGATTTTCTATTTTATACATGCTAAGTTTCAATTCAATACGTTTATTAATAATGTTTTATTGCATTTTGAATGTGAAGGTTTGTGACGCCATTTTCCCTGATAACGTCGAAATGACGTCGTGGTTTGCTCATAAATAAAACCCCCAAAGTCCTAAACTTCGAAAATCGCCATAATTTCTTCAAATGACACTGGAAACTATTCAAACTTCATCAGGATACGCAAATGCGTATATCAATCAGAGTATCAAATGTTTTTAGGGAGTTAAGACTGTACTTTTCCTAGGAAGCGAGAAAACAAATAATGGCGCCGCCATCTTGGTGTTCAAACCCTCCTTAAATATCAATGACCATTCAAAACTAATCTAGTATATGATGAAGTGAAAGGTTCAAATCAAAACAAACTTTGCAAAATAATTCTGTGAATCTGAAGATACAAAACCCTAATAGATTATAATTTAAGTGCCGGTCTTTATGGGCCTCAATACCACTTTTAAAGAACCCCTAATCTTGACAGGACAGAAAGCCATCCACTACAAGTATGACGTCACCATCGGACTGAAATTGGGTACCGGAAATAGCTGCTGTTTTGGGAATAGATGAAAATCTGAAGGAGCAAGATCAGAGGAAAAAGGTGGATGCTCAATCAAATAAAGCCACAATCATGAATGGCAGCCATGGCAGTGACAGACTTGTGAAAAGGAGAACTTTCCTTATGGAACAACACGCCTTTAACTAGTGAGTTTTCTGCATCACTTAAGTTTAATATTTTCCCGTAACTGTGTCAGAAGTGAAGCATAGTATGTGACTTTGATTGTTTGTACTTTTTGGAGATAATCTATTGGCAGAATACCTTCTACATCCCAGAAAACTGAGGCTGACAGCATATCAATCAGTCCTCATATATGATAGGACACCTGCATCTACAGAATTTCAAAATGAAATAGCATATGCCTCATCACTGGCAGCTGTTTTTTTGTGAGTAGGAATAGAGTTCTTAGCTAGGTCAAGTTCACAAGGTCAAACCTTGGTACAAGAGGACAGGTCTTGTCACATGTAAAATATGAAAACCCTATCACTTGCTGTTCAAAAGTTATTAATTTTGTTGTAAATTTTTGAACATACACACAAACAGAAAGACAGACATATAAGACAAAAATAATATGACTATTAGGATCTCCAATACAGGGACATAAAAATCAACTTATTTCTCTAGAATCAAACTACATGTATACCAGTACCGTACTACAGACAAATAAATTTAAAATGCATATCCTCAAAACCCTGCCAACTCCTTTCCATTATCAAAACCTGTCATCTCCTATTCCATACCTTGCCAGTTTTCCTTTATGATAACTGCGTGCCCATGGGTGTTTGTACATCTTTAGTTTCCACTGTTTTGGTAACCACATTACTAATGCCCCCTCCATGATGTCCCCGTCTGCACACACCCCTGTAGTATTGTCCTTACAGTAATAACATCTACCATAGAAACAAGTACTACCATCTGAAAAGAACAAATGAGGGGTAAACATTTTTTACAAGCTTAAAACTTTCTATACCGTGCAAATTCTAAAACTATATATTCAGATGGTGAAATTGACCCTTATGCAAGAAAAGTACAAGTCTTCAGGCTAACTTTCCAATTTGAGGTTACCATAGTATAAATTAGGTTATCAATTTTGGTAACCATTAGTGGAAATGTCATATTACTGTTTAGAGAGAAAATATCGAGGGAAATTCAGGATTCATCTTGTACCGGGCTTCACTTTATAAGTATTACAGATCATACCAGAACAACTAACAAAAGCATGGGTCATAGGCACAGCCTCTAATATAGGTATATTTCATTTGGAAATACAGGATTAAATATCAAAATTTTTTAGAATTTGGCAGAAATTCTTGCAAACCACATTTTGTATATAATTGAGTTTTAGATGAAGCAGAAAAAAATTGGAAATGATTTTTTTTTTTTTTTGACAGTTGAGCTTAAAATAAAGGATTTATCACAGGTGCCTGCAGATATGATCGTTCCCCCCCCCCCCCCCCTCTTTCTTTCTCAGAATCATGGCTAAAATGGCCGTGGAGTAAAGAAGGGAGTCTTTTTTCTCCCTTCTTTACTCCACGGCCATTTTAGCCATGATTCTGAGAAAGAAAGGAGGGGGGGGACGATCATATCTGCAGGTACCTGCGGGATTTATAGGACAAATTATTCAAATATAAAATTTTTATTATCCTATATTTTTTATATGAAATATAGGAATTATAGGACAGCTATGCTAAAGGGACACAGGATTCTGTTTACTATGTTATTTTAAAATAACTTTACCCCCAATGGAAAGTTACTAAATATGTGCTTGCTTACATCTTTTGGTGTTTTCTTTTCTTTTCTTTTGTCACAAGATAAAGTTCTCAGTTTGGGATATCAAAACTGACGTAAGGTCTATCTTCATGTTTATTAATTTTTTGCTCACTGAAATTTCTGATATGCTACAAACATAGCATACTTTTAAGTTATTCTAATAATGCAGTTACCAAATTACATTGACCAATGTCTTTTGATTTGCTGTTTTATGCATGCAAATCAAATTATGGCAACCTGCCTAATAGCATGTATTAAAAAAGAATTAGAATTCAGGTAACATATTATTCTCTGTATTTGAATAATTTGCAGGCATATATTCAATGATTTTATGATAGCAACGACCAGTTTTATTGCAACCCACAAAACCAAAACAACTCCCAGATCATACAATTTGTAAACCATTCAAATACAGACAGGTAATTCCTGTAATCAATAGATATATATATACATCTAGTTGCAGAAACCCCTATTAAATAGCCAAGTGTTGTAGGCTGTTTCTGCAGCTAATATACATCCAACCATGGCAGAAGAGAAGTCTACTCCTGCCATAGAAACAATCTATTCCAAAAGGTACTTGTACTTTTAATACTGAAGTCGAAAAAGGAGCAAAATTATGAGCAAATGGAAAATAAAATATACATTACAACACAGAAATCCAATGAATAATGCACTGTCATAAATGCCAAGAAGAAGGATCTCATTTGTAATTTTACGACACTTCATTCGCTTCAATTGCAAAAATGTGATGCAGCAAATGGTACAGCATACTTTATTGCCTGAAGATGAACTCTCAAGGGGCAAATCATTAAACACTGCATGACAAAGTCACATTTTCCTATGGCACAGTGGCTTGAATAGGACATCTGAATATCGAGGCAATATATACTCTGCTACATTCATTTATTTACAGCTTTACTTTGGAAGTTACCATGGCAACTTGTTAGACATTATTTCTTTTATGATAATTGTGAAAGATTGATTGAGCCTTTTTTTCACTTTTTCTTGCATGTATACAATTTATTTACATGATAGAGAACTGCCCTGTTCACAAGAGCACCCTGTTTTATTATTTTCAGCGAAATTAACTGTTGTCAGCTTTCAAAACATTGTCCAGACATTCTATGAAACTGTCTTAGTTTGGCGACAGATTACAATTGGAAACAGAATACAGGGTGCTCTAGATTAAATGTAAAAGGACAAAAGAGTGTTTAAGAAAACATGTTCATTGCTACTATGCTCAACCTTAAATGTTACAATAACCTTGAACTTGACTTCATAATTATGTTGACTTTTAATTAGATTGACTTTCCCTTTAACTCAGTGCTATATAATTAAGAAATAACAACTAGCTATCCGTGGTTTATTGTCCAGTAATTCCATGAGTCACATGAACCAATAAAATTATCACCGAGCCGCGAATTTAATTGGTTCATGTGACTAGTGGAATTACTGGACAATGAATCACGGCTAGCTAGTTGTTATTTCTATTCTAATATAGCACGTGAATGGGCGGAGCTTAGCGCACTGGAAGTTTGTTGGAGATTTTACACCAGCGAGTTCTATGGTACATATAGCTGTATAGGGAGAAAATTTCAACTCATAGTAGAATAAATAATAAAACACCACTACAGACCGTATGGCCAGAATGCAAAGTAAGTTTTTTTCACCAACTGGATCAAGGTCAATAGGTCAAATATTACAGCATACATTGAGAGTTCTTGTCAGAGGCATCCTACATGTATAATATAAAATTTCTACTGCATACAGTTCCTTAGATTTTGCTTAAACCAGAAATTTTAACCAAAATCTTCAACAAGGTCAAGGTCACAATGTCAAATGTTACAGCATACATTGAGAGTTCTTGTCAGAGGCAACCTACATGTAAAATATAAAGTTTATATTGCATACAGTTCCTTAGATTTTGCTTAAACCAGAAACTTTGACCAAAATCTTTAACAAGGTCAAAGTCCAAGGTCAAGATCACTAGGTCAAATGTTACGGCATAAATTTTGGTCTTGTCATGGGCACCTACATGTATAATATAAAGTTTCTACTGCATACAGTTCCATAGATTTTGCCTAAACCAGAAACTTTAACCAAAATCTTTAACTAGGTCAAAGTCCAAGGTCAAGGTCACTAGGTCAAATGTTACCGCATTAATTGAAAGGTCTCTTCATGGGCAATCTAAATGTATAATATTAGGTCTCTACTGCATACAGTTCCTTAGATTTTGCTTAAACCAGACACTTTAACCAAAATCTTTAACTAGATCAAAGTTGAAGGTCAAGGTCACTAGATCAAATGTTACGGCATAAATTGAAAGGTCTTGTCATGGGCAATCTACTGCATACAGTTCCATAGATTTTGCTAAAACCAGGAACTTTAACCAAAATCTTGAACTAGGTCAAAGTCCAAGGTCAAGGTCACTAGGTCAAATGTTATGGCATAAATTGAAAGGTCTTGTCATGGGCAACCTACATGTATAATATAAAGTTTCTACTGCATACAGTTCCAAAGATTTTGCTTAAACCAGGAACTTTAATCAAAATCTTTAACTAGGTGAAAGTTCAAGGTCAAGGTCACTAGGTCAAATGTTAATGCATAAATTGAAAGGTCTTGTGATGGGCAAGCCTCATGTATAATACTAAGTTTCTACTGCATATACATGTAGTTCCTTAGATTTTGCCTCAACCAGAAACTTTAACCAAAATGTTGACGGCAGATGGACAGACAGACAGACAGACAGACAGACAGACAGACAGACAGACAGACAGACATCGTCAATCTATAGACCAGAATTGCTATGCAATCTGGCCAAAAATGCAATTTAACCTTTCAGAATTCTTGAAAAGCCTTGCTGCAGGCTTATAAGATTAAAATTTTTGTTTTTGCATGATGGTTATGGACCAAATCATGAATCCTTTCTCTGCATATGAAAATCAAAACTCTACTTAGTCTACCTTAAACATAATGATCAGGTCAAAATCTGAATCAGAGTGCTGATGGACATACAGACAGACAGACGATGGAAATGACATTATAATTTCCTGCAGGACTCCTACATTAATCCTGCTTACTTCAAGGATATATGGACAGACCAATATCAAAGTTATCTACATCCACAGAATGAGCAGAGTACTTTCAGATTTTGGAATCTTAATTTCGACCTCTAAGTCATACTTAAAGGAAAGTGAAATTTGTAAAAGACAAGGAAGGTCAGTGCTGTAAGTGGCATTTCTAAAATTTTTAAGAGCAAATCCAAAACTTTAATACATAGGTGATGGGGAAGGGGTAGTGAGGGGCTGAGGATAGGGGAGGGGTTCTTTTCATCCACCGCAGATAAACAAAGAAGTCTCTAGTAGTGACAATGCGTATATTTAGGCAGAATACAGTCAGAGATTACAATACATGTACATGTATATTTATAAATGCTGCTTACTGATACTGTAGAAAGTTTGTAGAAGTCTGTCTGTAGCGACCGGCATTATTTCTTTCTTCATGCTCACTCTCCGCCCTACGACCAAGGGGGCCCGTCTGAACTCTAACAACCTGTAGTCGGGAATTCAGGGTAAAGACATTACTGTGACTGTTATTGGCATGTTACCATCAATTTCCTCAAATGAAATTTTAATACTTCAGAAAATAAGAACAATCAAGCATATTGATAGCATGTCCCCCATCGATTGCTATTTTAGAACATAGCAAAAATTGAATTGTAACTCATCACACGAAAGCTCTACACCAAATTATACCAATTCCTTCAGAATGAGAAATGCCAAGAAAACTTGTTCATCAAAGAATGAAAATTGGTTGACAACAATTATAAAAGAACTTGATCTAAATCTCATTTACATGTGTAGCTTTGAACTTGTAGAGTATAAACTATAAATATCTGTGGAAGGCTAAGAAAGTATCTGTAACATGCAAACTTACAGACAGATGGTTTACTCTTATTTCACCAATTGGGGGGGGGGGGGGCTTATTCACATGTATATTGGCCTTAATGCAATAAAAACACTTATGTTTTGAAAAAGCTGAACAGATTATCTTAAAATCTAATTATATTTGTGATAAAAACTGAATACAGACAAACAGACTTACATATTATTTATCAGATTAATATATGAGAACATAATTATGCCTAAAGAAAATCTCTTCTCCCAAAAATATCTTCAGAGGCTCAACAATTTCTCATACTATACAATGTAACTAGTCTGAATCAGCAATCAACACTAGGCTTAAATCTTCATATAATCTTACACTATCCAGGACCATATACACTGCCATCCATAAATAAATATACAAACAAGGAAATCATTCTAAAATATTTACATTACTAGTATATTCCCCATGTTGAACGCCCATTAGGCAACTAGAGTTATATTCCAATAACTTAGGTTGCTATCGCGACACCACGTGCAAGTTTTGCATGTAGGGAGAATTTACCAAAGCGAAGATACATTTGATGCTGTTACAGGCAAAATGTGCGATGTTCATGCAAATTAAAATGACCAATAATTAGGATAAATGTAAATATAAGTAATGACTGTCTTACTTTCGCGATTCATGGAATTTGCACGTGACCAACCAGAATTATACACCCATGAACACCAAAAGTAAGACAGTCATTTCTTAATTCTTTTTAAGTGTACCCTAATTTTTCAATCCTGAACTTGAAAGAATCAAAATAATTGGCTGCACATAATTCAAAATTATGAATTGTGGTAACAAAAATGTAAAAAGAAACTTTTCTCATCAAAGGTATTATGGGTCAAGTTTGTTACAAATGATTTCTACAAGGTTCATTATCAGAATCATACTGCATTGGATTTGAAACTGTTCATTTTATAACAGCAAAATGAGTAGAAATAGTGTATACTAATTTATGGATGGCAGTGTATTCTACAGTACCTGATTAAATGGAATGCTGCTATTTCTCCATTGTGTCTATCTGCCCCTCCGTATGGAGATCCTTTTATTACATGGTCCCTAGAAAACCTGCAAACAAATACCGACATACATATATGATCAGCCTTATCACCTACACAAGTGCATTTCCTCAAACTTGTCCTATGTAATACTACTTCTATTTGTTTTCACCTGTTTTTTTCTCAATATGTAGTTTTGTATACACAAATACATGATTCTGCAATACATTTCAATGATGCCATTCGATAGTTGAATTGATGTTGTTCAAAACTAGAACTGTGAGAGTTCTGAAACAGTACTGAACATTCCATAAACTTCAGACTCTGAGATGACTTGAAGAAGTACAATGAATCAAACTGACAGCAAAAACAGAAAACAACAACATTTTACTGCAGTTTTTGATGATGTCTCTCTATGATGTTTTATGTTTCATACCATTTAGGTTTAAAAATTGCCATCTGTCCACCCTCCAGTATGACGGACATCTTAAGCTGTGTACCCTTGATTCCGAAATCTGCTGACACTATTTTCTGAGTGGCAAGTGCATGGAGGATGCTTCCTGAAAATAGACATAATACAGATCTATTATACATGTATAAGTTTATACCATATGGCATACGGCACGACTGAGAGGATGTCAAATTCCTGTTACAGTTTACTCTCCTTTACTCAAACTCGGCTAACTCGAATTTCCGCTTTATAGCTAGTCCCGATTCTCTTCCTTTGATCTCTGTGCATTTCCTCTCCTGATAACTCCAATTCCGATAACTCGAACTTTTCGTTAAGTCGAACTAATTTTTCGGTCCCTTAAGTCATTTCACGCTGAAAGTTAAGCTCAAAAAGTCGAACCACAAATTAATTTCAATTCTTAAACAAAACCAATTCATTATAAGGAGATCGATGGACGGATTATTGATACTTTCGTGCTATGGAGTCGTAAATACAAACATTGAAGGTAGCTAGGTCATTAAAAGTGGACAACACAAACGTTTGTGAACGGTGATAGAGAAAGGAAAATAATTCTTCTAGAAAATCAATTGCTGATCATGTACTCACTACTCAATAAGTCGAACTCCTGATAAGTTGAACTATTTCTGATGGTCCCTTGAAGACTTAACGAGAATAGACTGTAGTTCAGACTTGGGAGTCTAGAATTAATACTCCTCTTCCACGATCTTAATTTGGTCTGCGACAGCTATATATAGATCCAAGTATAATTTGGGAAATATTATTTAGACTTTTTGTAAAAATTGGTACATAGTGACATATAGATCGAACGCACGAAAAAGGGGGAGGGGGTAGCTTTAAATCACTTCAAGTAAAATCCTATTTATTAAAACAGTTACAGCGCTTTAAGATTTCTAGAATTCAAGAGGACAAACTGAATCCGCCACTGGTAAAGACTATGAATCATGTATCTATTATATAAAATAAAGATATCAATATGGATATAGAAAGCCAAATCTGAAGATAGATAATCGAATTGACTCTTAAACATACATACAAGACGAACAAATACTCCGAAATCTATAAAATCATCTCGTATTCCTGCAGCAATCTTTACTTCAAAGCAACACAAGATTGTGGCGCCATGACATAAAAAAATATTATATAATTTGTCAAATTGTCAATCTGTTATAAATAATCCTTACGTAGTGTGCTGGACGTTGACCGAGCAATCTAATTATTCATAAGAAAACTCAAACTACCAAGACTTCAGAACTACCCAGCGTTTTATTTCAATACATTCCTTAAAGGAACATAAACCTACTCCCGTTGGCTCGATCTAGCTAATGTTAAATCTTTGGAAAAGTATCATACTGAAGCTTCTAGATTATTGAATTATGTAAAATTGATATCGTCTGGGATGAATCCTAACAGTAATGCTGCTTTGAGTGTAAATCTCCGTATAAATCAGAATGTTATTGCAAAGAAATCAATTAGTACATTGATCGGGAAGAAAACAATGTTCCAACATGTTTACTCGGAATCAGGAACGTAAACCGAATCTAAGCTTGATCTGCGGAACCAATTATCTCTTGTAATGCCGTCAAAAACCCCATATAGATCTGTTTTGTATGCAAAGATCGTGATGTCATTAACCATAACTCTGTCCCAGAGAAAATTGTGTCTGTTTTACAACCGGGACACCTCTATCTATTTGCTTAATTCCAAATAACAAACTTTTGTAGCATTCCATACGATGACAAATTCCAATCTATCCATAAAAGAGAGCTGAGCGAGTCAGTTTCTTGGTGGTCGATAAGGTTTCACCAATGCTTTTTTCTGGAATATGGCTTCAGGGGTTTACTTCTGTTTTCCTCCGGAGACCTATTAGGCTGACTATGTCACCAATGACTGAGGCTTGTTTTAGTTTCGTCGAGCTTTTTGGCTCATGTTTCATGATAATTTGGAGTCGAATCAGCAAATTTACAAAACAAATCGATATTGTTGCCCGGTGAAAAAACTTTGGCAGAGTTTTACAGGGAAAATTGATCATGTTAAAGAATGTCAAAAAGTTCATTTTCAGAGGTAAGTAAAAGGATCATCTCTCTCTCTCTTTGTCTTTGCGCAATTTGTTCAAAACAGAACTACACAAATTAACCCATTCATATCGGATAATATTCAAAGAGCAAACAATTTATACAGTATACTGATTGGTCTTTGACTTTATAAAAACATGAGTTTAAAGTTGATATTACATGTAACTGGTCGAACTATTGATAATATGTCGTTAAATTTAAGGAACCATTAACTCCTATCATAATGAAATAGATACATGTATGAAATTCACAAATCTTTACTTTGAGAACTTGCTTACACTAACAAACTAATGAAACAACTTCAACAGAACATTCGTTTTTACTGTTTATCTATGCAGTAAAAGTGAAATGCAGGAAACTGGGAGAAAGGGCTTTTGAAAACTAGGGAAGTTACATTTAAACCAAAAACCCTACAAGACGCAAGTCTGGTCGTTTTTTTCTTTTTCTTTTTTTCTTTTTTTTTTTTTTTTTTTCTTTTTTTTTTCTTTTGACAAATACAAAAAGGTGTTGTTAACCTGATTACAAGTTCCTATAAAATCTTCTTCTTTTCGTGAGCTTCAAGGGTTCGTATACTGTCCTCTATGTAAAGACCCTGTCCTCTTTAAGGAGGTAGACAAAAGAAACCGGACTTCGTATTTGATCAGAGATGACCGTTTCTGCGGCAAACTTCAATGGACAGTTAGATTCCTTCGAACTCTACGTATAGGTTAGAAGATATTTTGAAGTTTCTGGCGTAGTGGATAGCGCATCTGGTGTTTGGTGTTTCAGATTCAGAGTCAATATCGATATAAAATTCAAAATGAATAAAAAATGCAATCAAGAAATAAATATAGATGTCAATGTAACGATCGAATGCCAAATGCGTTGTCATCGTCACAATGGAATTTCAAGTTCCGATTTGCTGATGTACATGAGTTACAGACTGAAATGCATTTCCTGAGCATACTATTTGTGTGAAAATCAATATACATATCCCACTAACAGTCTCCAGATTTATTACATTTCTAATTGAATCAGCAATTACTCTAACTTACCACGACCGAGCACGGAGAAGGGTAAAAACGTGATTAATTCATCCTAGACGGCATGGATATATAATGAAATAGAATTATTTCTATCATGGTCATGGTCATTTTGAATAAGTAGTTTCATGTAAGTAGAATATGGAAGAATATTACAAACATGTGGGTCAAATTGTCGTCAAGGGAGTTCCAAGTTAAGGTCGTAAAGTGAGGACAGAGGTATAAGAATAATCATATACCGTTATCCATGAGATATAAAAAATATCCTAACAATCGGTAAAAGGAGACCAAAGTTTTGTTTACGAGCAAGAGCAATCGAAATTGAAACTCATGGGGCTAAGGCTAAAACAAAATATCAGTTGCACAACAAGATCATAGAACAACCAAATGCAAAAAGGAATCGATTTCTACATTCTTTTCAGAGGTGTTGAGTTCAAAAACTTCCAAAGGCAGACCACAACCTTTTACCAAGACCTTGATGGTTGGGAGCTATTTTAATAGCAGAAGCACAATCTCACTTCAGAAATCAGAAAATCGAAGTTTTCTCTACTTTTTTTCGGCAAATTTTGCGATTAAAATTTATATAGGAGGATATATCTCTAACTCTAATAACTAACGGTGTATGATATGTGTACCTACGATTAATACTACGCTCACAGTGAGAGATTAGCACGTTGCCGATGGGAGAACGTCGACGACGTTAATAAAATTAACATAGAAATCTCCCCATCTAAAACTATTTTCTCTCACTATGAGCATAGTATTGGTCGTGCAGACATATATCATACAACATTAGTTATGAGAGTTCGAGATCTATCCCCCTATCTAAATTTTAATCGGAAAATTTGCCGACAAAGTAGAGATAATTTTTTTTTTCCGATGTCTGAAGTGAGCTGCGCGGACAGTAACCTATATGCAAAGATAGTTAGGCTTCATTTAGTTTCGAAGGGAATGCGTTCGAAAAAAATTCTTCACAGGCAGACATACTGACGTGTAGACATGCAGACAGTCGGGAGGGGAGATGTATAGCATTAGCTCGAATGTTCTATAACCAATTGTATCTAGCTCAAAGGTTACGACTGACCTTCTTCAAAACACTGCTGCTTTATGAAAGTTTAAAAATCAAAAGTTTCTGAGTATATACCGGTAGGTTGACGGTCCTTCTGTGTATCAAAATATCTCGACAAACTATAGAGAAACGTATAGAATTATAGGCCAGCAATTAGAAGGACAGCTATGCAATGCTTCTTTTGCTACTCTAAACTGCTTCTTTTGCTACTCTAAACTGTCACACAGATGAAAGTAGCATTAATGCATTAAAATCTAATCATTTTGAATCCTTTGCAATTATAATTCAAATCCAAATCGCACAGATAGAAAGGGTTAATAGCGTTAGGCAAAAAGAATACAAAAGCCATGCTTTTATGTACTTATCAAAGCAAACTATTTACAAGTTTTCATGGCATTATAAAAGCAAAGTGAAAGGTACAGGTCTTACCAGTTGTTATTGGGTATCGATTGCCAATAGGCTTTTAAATTAAGCTTATAGCAATTCCAGCAGGGATGTTTTTCAGGCGAAGCTTGCATTGCTGGATTTTGCTTTTCATCTTCAACTTTGAGCTCGTAAAGAAATCGTGTTTTCATGATGTAAAAGTTCGTATTTTTGAATTGTTGGCCTTATAATTTTTCTTGTCTTTGTCACTGAATGGAGGTCATACAGGAAAGGGGATGATTAGATCAGGAAGTAAGTAAATTAATATATATTTATAACTGTATAAACCTAATCGATATCTTTGTTTCAAGTATACTATAAACAATCAATATGTTCGGCTCAATGTTAACGAGGAGAAAACTTCCAAACCATGGCACTCATTCTAAGGTTGTCTCGGCGAAGAGTAAGTTATAAAATACTAGTACAAAGTTAGAGAAATTGAAGGTATTTTTAAAAATTCTTTCTTATCCCTTACATGTAGGAAATTAATAACTTTCATCTTTATCCATAAAATGGAAGATGATGGGAGGGGATATAGGGGGGATTAAATGTACATGTTATGATTAGTTCGTATTTATGATATAGAACATCAATCACAGCAAAATTTCACTATCATGAACAAATTATTTTGGTAATACTAGTAGTACAACCTGAAATACACATCTAAGAATTTATCATCAATACATCAGACCAAAGTCTTCTAAAATATGTTTTTATTTCAAAAAATAACTGAACTCTGTACAGCTGCAGTTAAGCATGAAATTTGTTCTAATATACATAAAACATAACAACGATCTATTGTCCTTCACTTTTCTTAATACTTTCCCAGGGTCGAGGATATAATTTTTCTTTAAACACATCGGAGATGAGTGGAGTCTATACCAGAGGAAGTAAGGGGCGAATCCACAGAAAGTTCCACACTTTGCAATTTGTTACTATTTTAAAATTCACAAGGCTATATCATTTTACACCTATTTATCATATGAATTATTCATTAAGGTATCGCAAGCATTGCAGTTCTGGCGAAAAATGAAAAAAAAACCGTAAATCTTTTATTCAATCTACCCGCATAGAAGCATCCATCATGAGAACAAAATCGTGCTTTATATGATCATGCATTGTACATACAAGTAATGATTTGCAACGTAGAGTGCTAAAAACTGAAGGACGATCGTTTTGCAGATATTCTAAAATAAGTATGAATACTATTTGTGAATGTTACGCAGTTCGGTGCACTAAGTACAAAGTCATCTCGAAAAATTTGCTCAAAAGGATGAGAAAATTTAGTGATTGGGTAAGGAGTAATTCGTATTAAAATGGTTAAACGTATGCATCCATTTCGCGTAAGAGTAGATTTTTAGTTAAATATCAAATTAAGTACGACATAATAACTAATACATGTACATATGTAGCATCATTTAGCTAATTCTTCTTGAGTATGTTCTACATCCTCTTTTCTGAAGGGTAATTTCTAAACTTTATCATGTCGATACTTTTTAAGAAATGAGGGGATATCCAACAGCACCCGGTTGCAGTACAAGCAGCAAAACCTAAAACACCTACTGCAAAAACACAAAGCAGACAAACACAGAAAGAGACGCAAATGGTACAAGGAACGCCACATCAAACACAAACGACTACACATAAATCAACGAGACGAATGGGCAATCGGTGTTTTAAATTTCAAAACAATTCACTCAATCTAATCAATAACTTTAGAACGTTTGACCCCAATTCACTATTCTATGGTCTCATCGATAGTGGAATTGCAGATAAATCGACAGTGCTCAATCCTTTGACCTTATTTGGGACGTTTGCCTCCATGCCTAATAGTTGTATACGTCCTGTACATCTCGCAGAAAACATCCTAAGCAAATGTTGTAAAGTAGTAATTTTCCTATCAAACTCCATTTATTCATTCGTGGACAAAGACGTTTCGAATAAGCAAACTGTGAAAATTATCTAATTATTCCCTATCAATTGATTTTCTTATTCACTGAGATTCTTTCGGAAATATCCTCACTCTAGAACCGGATTCTTTACGTCGTAAAATAGTAATAGAATCTATTTCTCTCTGCAATTTCCAACCACCCTAAGATCTATTGATAGAGTTTATAGCTATTTGATAAGGAAAGGAAAGAGGCTCCGTGACCCAGGACGATTATATTTTCTTGATGATATATTCGTTATATCGCTGAAGATTTGTATAATATTGCTAAGAGATTTGCCCAGATGTTTCTCTTAATGGCAGTAAGGAATAATAGACGTTTAAAATTAAATAATTCTAGCGTCTTTTTTACTAAGTCTTGAGTGTTCGTAGTTCAGAGGTATCTATTGCTCCTTTGATGACCTTGACAAATCAAACAGAACGAATGTAGGATCAGAATGCATGTGGCATATCCCGCATATGTTGGTTAAAATTATCGAGGTGTATAAATTAATTCCACAAAATCAATATATTAATATGATCGTCATGTTCATTAACAAATCTATGAGTAAATGCGCTGGACATTGACAACTTTATCCTCTTAAAATAATAAGATATTCTATTTGTCAATCTATTTCTGTACAAAATCCTATATGTCGGTAGTACAGTGAATATAAGTACCATTGCTCACATGTTCATATTGACAGGGAAGGATATAGTCATCCTGCTGGTTACTAGACAAGTTCACGAAGATTCAGATCAACAATGTTTTAAACCTTTTATAAGGCAGCAAAAAGCAACATCATCACAGTGTAGTAGTATTTTTGCAACTCATGAAACTTGTAGGTCCCATCCAAAATCAAAAATGTGTTCTTAGAATGGTTTTGTTTGATGTTATGCATATATACATATGATATAGAGAAGTCCATCTAAGACTATAATTTAAAGTGTAACATCAACTGACACCAACTGACAGAAGCTACATGTAAGCTGGTGCAACTTGTTGGAAGCAAAAACAGGTCATACTCAATGCTGTAAAGTTATAAGTTATGAGCGTATTAAGGATTCATGGTGTATGGATGAATCAATATGTCTTCATACAAGACATATAACCATAAAGTAGCATGAATTTTTCATTGAAATTTCTATTTTTAACAATAACTGTACATATCAATGTTGGCAATATTTCATAATATGCATGTAGATTTGCCAAGTAAAATACAGAAAGATACCTGAACAAAAGCACATTGTAGGAATGATAATTTATATAATATGATCATGGTTATCAATAAGATTCTACTTTCTCCAAGGCATTGATAAGACTGTTCAGGAACAAATAAATTGTGTGTGGTATGACTGCTTGACCATCAACATGTGACCTTGACTTTAAAGGCGACCTTGACCCATGATTTGCATTGCGAAGTTATACATCATGTAGCCAATTGCTAGCCATATATGTGAAATTGTAAAAAAAAAATGTACAGATGGACAAAAAGGGAATGACACTCAGACAGATGGCGGATGTCCCCACTGAAAGAGTTTGACTCTCACAACAACAATCAGTGAAAGGTAAAAATTACCTTGACCTCTTGATCTTAAAATCAATTACCTTGACCTATTGACCTTAAAACCAATAAATGTCTTCCCCTACAGTTCATTCAGCATTCATATAATATCATTATTTTGTTTAAGTAGCCGGGTGACAGAGTTGTTGATTGAATATCTGAAATTCATATATGAAGTTTTTGTCAAAGCAGTGACCTTGACCCTCAGATCCATAGGCTATCTTATACTCTTCAAAAGTAAGCATAAATATCCAAATTTAATTCAAATAATGAAAACCATAATTTTAGGTCATTTTTCCTAACAGTGACCTTGACCTTTTACCTATTGACCCCAAAATCATGTATCCAAATTAACTTAAGATAGGTGAAAGGGTTCTTGAACTATAATAATGTTGCTTTAAGTATATTTATCCCAATAGTGACCTTGACATTTTACCGATTTACCCTAAAATCCCTCTTGCTTAGTAAGCATATATCCTAATCTTGTTTGGATAGGTGAAAGGCTTCTTGAGTTATCGTCATGAAACCATGATCTTTAAAAGTATATTTTTCCTATAAGGGACCTTGACCTTTTACCTATTGACCCCAAAATCAATAGGGTCCTTCAAAATTTTGTATGGATAGGTGAAAGGGTTCTCAAAACACATGGCGACTGAAAGTGTGATGGAATGATGAAATGACAGAATGACGGACAAAGCTGACTCCTGATACCCTTTGCAATCACATTGGGGGGGGGGGGGGGGAGGGCATGAAAATTAACCTCATGCCAAACCAACATTGTCCTGTACAATTAGGCATTATACGATGCAGATGTAAATGAAACGATTTTTATCTTAGAAAATTCATCAAATTATCAGGTATATTGATTTTCAGGGTTGAACATAAGCGGTTGTCCGATTGCCCGTGCGTATCAAAAATCGGTCGGGCAAGTCATTTCTGAATTCAGCTAGCCCGCGGGGCAAGTTGTTTTTCCGGTCGGTCTTTCCGTTTTTATCCGTGGCATTTTTGTTGTTTTTGAATTAGATCACCTGTATACACTTCTAAAGAAAATTAAGGGAGCAAGGTTTGAACTTTCCACGGACACTAAGTAGAAAAAGATTTACGCAAATCTATTATAACGGCTATATTCAGAAAACTGTTCGATACTCATTGTTCACGGACCAACGTCTATGTAAAGAGGAAATCATTTGTAATGCAATGTATTTTAGTACAGACTACAATTCATTGACATGCGTGTCTGTCTGTCGACCGGACGTACATTATAACCATGACAAAACCATAGTCCCAACGTATAAGTGCGCGATGTCTTAACTTGCAAAAACGTGGGCAAAATTTTGAGGATCTGTACATGTACGTACTTGGTCAGTACGTTATAAGCAAGTGGTCCGTATGGCCTCCCCTCGGATTTGGTAGCACACAGATACGCCGTAGCAGTTTATCAAAAGTGTAGCAGATTGCTGTGTCTTGTCTGCGTTTGATGTATGTTTGCCGTGGCCACCCGTATTTTTTATTGATTATTTTAATGCATGAATTTTTTTTCATCCAGGTAAACATGATAACAGAAAAAAACTCTAACTTTTTCAGGATTTTTTTGCCACTCTATTCCTACTACCAGCTAGAATAAGGTAGCGACCTCCCCCCACCCCCCACCCCAATGCCACGGTCAAAATGCGCACGGTGTATAAATGTGTTAATTGGTCTTAGCTTACATTTTAAATTGAGTGGATAGATATTCGTATCAGCATACTTGTTCTGAACTACATGTTTATTTTACGTTATTTTATATAATTCCGTCGACGTTATCGTTGCATTTGCTTTAATACGTCCTCAATTTTCAATTGTTCCACCGAGCTTGAAACTTGTTAAAATCAACACTGATACAGGATATGCAATTCTGAATGTGTGGATCGAGAGTAGGTCACGGGTATTGAGACAGCCTCACCCCACCCTGTAGAACATTACTACTTATTAGTTCCACACTAAGACAGGGATTAGGGGCCTCAAAGTTATATGTATAGGACCGACTTTTAAAAGACAGTTTTTAAGTCCTTGCTGTAGCACATCTAGATATTATTAAGAGAAATCATAGCTTTTTCTAAACATAATTTTCAACATGAAATAATCCATTGTATTATTGATAGTGGTCTTTGGATTAATTCAATTTGATTATTGATAGCGATTTTGGTTCCATTCAGAGTTCTGAAACACTACTGAATACCCTGTACAGCTTGAAAGAGACCTGTATAACATTGTACATACAGATACTGTATTTAAAAAAAAGGTTGCCATTATGCATATAAAAATAAACAAAAATTAGAAGAAAAAAATAAAGGGCAAGTAAATTTTCTGGGGGGCAACTTGATTTCATATTCAGGTTGCCCGCCGGGCAACTGGTTTCAAAATCCTTATGTACAACCCTGGATTTTGTTGTCTACCTTATTACAACATATCACGCTAGGGTTCAACAAAGGGCTTCTCCTGATTTTCATAAAATGGCTGATATGATATTTTTTAACATTTGCCCTAAAATGTTCGTAATCACTGACTCTTGTGTAAGTTTTCATGCTCCCTAGAAGCCAATACGTCTTACTGTTACATCATTATATAGAACACTGTTGGCACTATAACACTCAGGTCTGTTACTATTGACATGTTATGACGATCAGACAGAGAGGACGAGGTGATAATACAATTCCAGCAAAAACATTCAGTTCCACTTCTATTTCCCAGCGTAGCTCTCTGACAGATTAATCATTATTCCCTTGTAAACTCCCGTACCATAACCATACTAATAGATCAACTAAAGTGGGTACAGCTACAGAATAGCCTATTTGTGTGCTTTAATTTCCTGGAGGTTTGGTGATTTTGCATTGTTTATATATTTCCTAAATTTTCCACAGTGACCTTGACCTTTGACCTCCTACTTTGAAATCAGTAAGATTTATCAAGAATCATCCTCTCTTGTCAGCACTGTGATCTAGTGGCAAGGGCGTCAGGATGAAAGGTTGCTCATTCAACAAAAAGGTTGCTCATTCAACAAAAAGGTTGCTCATTCAACAAAAAGGTTGCTGATTCAAGCCTAACCAGGACCATGGATTGGTCGACATATATAAACCTCTATGCTACGTGTCTTATACAAAAATGTCCTTCTTGTCTGTGTATTGTTTACATGTCTGTGGTGTTAAAAAAAAGGAATCATCCTCTCTTACTTACAAACACTAGAAAGGACTATCCTCTTATAACAATCAACACTAGAAAATACTGTCCTCTTATAATGGTCAACACTAGAAAATGGCTATCCTCTTATAATGGTCAAAACTAGTGAAAGACTATCCTCTTATAATGGTCAACACTAGAGAAAGACTATCTGCTTTTAATGGTCAACACTAGAGAATGACTATCCTCTCCTAATAATAAACAATAGCAAATGGTTATCCTCTCTTAATGTTCAACACTAGAAAATGGTTATCCTCTTATAATGGTCAACATTTGAAATGGCTACCTCCCTTAATGGCCAACACTAGAGAAAGACTATCCTCTCTTAATGGCCAAAATTAGAAAAACACTAACCCAGACTTCTTGAAATTTTCCTATGAATTGTCGAACATTTGGGAAATTTTGTCGGTCGAAACATTACATATAACGTGAGTTTTTATCGAACCAAATAATTTTTTATTGGCAAATCCAATGAAACTGATACATTTCATGAACTCTGCTAACCTCTCTTAATAGACGTCACTAGACAAAACTATCCTCTTTATGGTCAACACTATTAATATATGATATGATCCTATGGCAAGAAAAAGACTAATAGTATCCTCTCTTAATAACTGAAACCAGAGAAAAAACACTACCTCTCTTAATGGTCAGCACTAAAAAGTCTTATGATATGAGGTTATTTCATTTTAGTTCTTCTATCCTTTTAAGAAAGTTCACAACACACACTAAGTCTAAAATTCATGAACACTTGCCACAAAGTAAGAACACATAGATTCATGCATGGGATATCTCCATCAAAACTTTGTTTCAAGGGGGTATCAACTATAAACTAACATCCTCTTAGATTATTCAGATGCTATTAGATTTTTGAATCCATGCAGTGATTTGGAGTAAACTTTTAGAAAGCAACCATTTAGAACTTGTTTGATCATGTCCTAGATCCATTTCTGCAGGAATTTGGTTCAAACTTTGTAGAAGGACTTCATTACAATCATAAATACATGTGTAGTGTATCAAGTTTCATCAAAATACTTACAGTTTCATTACAGACGACTATAAAATTGCAAAAAAAAATTGACAGATGGACAAAGAAGATGTTTGGACAATGATAACAGCTTATTTTGAGCTTTTCGATCAGGTGAGCTAAAAACCTGCTAAACAGACCATGGCAAAATGATGTAAGTAGATCCAAATCAATAAAAGGATTTAGGCAAAACAGAAATTTTAGCTGACTGCAAGATCCAGCTCTAATCATAAGCAGACATCTGCTTATAAATGGTCCAATACAGATCTCATGTGACATCTCTTTGATCTATCAAATTTCTATTATTGAAAAGGAGCAGAAATTTCTATACTGCTACAAGCACTGCACTTGTTTTTTATCTTATTATGTTAAAATAAATGCAGACAGAGGAGTGCCATTGGGACATTGTTATTATATAGAGGACTGAGACCTTCTAACTTTGATACAATCGAAAAACAGATCAGGTCAAAAACATGTTCAATATCAACCAGCATCCGGATATTTTGAGTTTTGTCCACTAGTAAAGTTTTCCTGGAAAAATCCAATATCAAACTGTGCAAGAATATTTCGTTTGGAATGTCATTGAATAATTTTCACTGTTTAACATGTTTAATTGAATGTTACTTGTATATCACCATGATTACATAGAGATTTTTACATCATCCATTCATGCTACATGATACATCTAGTTTTTGTGTTGTTTAATTAAATTGAGTCTTTTGGCTGATTGGACTTAATTTTGTCTTTGAGTCTTTTGGCTGATTGGAATTTATTTTTTCAACTGATTGGACTTTATTTTTTCTATAACAGAGTATCAATCTTCTGATGGAAAAACCAAGTATGAAATGACCGAAACAGTGGCCAACATCTCCGTGAGATACCAGTACCAAAAGGTCAAGGACAACTACCGACAACAACCATCTCTTTCCATCCAATCAGAGTCTTCCTTCACTACAGACATCAACTCAGAACGGTAAATTTCCTTTATGTTTTTATTACTTCAATTTTCTACAAAGGTGAAGCTTTTAAAAAGGTATAGGATGAATGAAAGAAAAATCTGCTAAAGAAGTACAAAACTTTTGAATGGATTAAAAGCGGGAGACTGTGTAGCAAGGCTGTTTGTCCAAAACTGATTAGAATCACACTTCATCACTGTATGAACAATTCCCTTATCCTTTGGATAGAAATTAACCTAGCTAGCATCAGGTGACCTGGATTCCCTGAAGACTGCTTAAGACTTAATTTCATTTCTGATAGACTTCGATTCTTTTTATTTTTTCCTTTGTAGACAAGTATAAAGGAGGGGAAGGGGGGGGGGGGGGGGGGGGTAGGGGGGGTGACAGTTACCTTTATGTTCTTAGTGGCAATTGCTTGTACATTTGATAAAAAACTTCTCTTGTTTTTCAACATAACTTATAACATGATGGGTGAATGGCATACTGTTTTTACACTATTATAATTTTGAAAGCAAAATCAAAACTCATGGTTGGCTGGCTTACCATGTGCACCCACAGATCCATGGTTTCATGAATTCTTTATGATGTGAGTGACTGACCTAATCATGCTACCCATACATATCAATATTGCAATTTGAGCAACTATAATAAGTTATCTCTGTACAATGAACATATATAATGCATCATGTAACCATCCTCTTACCAATCAAGCTAATTGGCATATAATACATGTATTCCCGCTTCAATGTAAAAGCTCTACTGTCCGCGCGGCTCACTTTGGAAACTGGATAAACGCAATTTTGATAACTTTGTCATGCAAAAAATAAGATAAAATCTATATCATGGAATAGATCTCGCTTAGTCGTAAATTTTGGTACATGTATATGTTACATGGTCGAGGGTTTATGCAATCAAATTATACAGACAATATAAATTTTAGATGGGGCTTTTTCAATGTTAAATTTCAGCGTGATGTCGCCGAGTTTAACAGTGAGCCTATGGACAGCGTCACGACGTCACGGGAAAAATTAGCATGGGAAATGGCCCATCTAAAATTTGTTTTGTCTATTAATTTTGATTTCGTGCACTGACTATCATATAACTTGTACCAAAATTTACGACTAAGCGAGATCTACTCAATGGTATCAATTTCATTCAAAGTTCTGCATGATGAAATAGTCAAAATCGCGTTTATCAAGTTTCCGAAGTGAGCCGCACGGACAGTAGAACACATCACATGTCAATGACAAAAAAGAGAAAAAATAATATACATGATATATTGCACAAAGATATGTAATTGAATTTTTTAGACAATTGTATGAATAGAATGCTGAATGAGAGAGCCTGAAATTGTGCATTTCATGAAGCATTGGGTATCAATTGCAATAACATTATATTCAGTTGATCAGATAGACATGTCTCACTGACTATCAATTGAAATAATTTTTTCACAACTTGAACTGAGTTACTGACAGTATTATTATGAGCTGCCCATAATTTTTATCTGACAGACTTCTTTAGAGTACCATTTGATTATTACCATGAAACAATTGTATTATATTTTTTTATGTAATTTCATATAATTTTTTTTTTTTTTTTTGATTTTCGATTAAAAACTGTCTCAAATGAAAACATTTGAGAATATTCTGTTCAGTGATAATCAGAAAAAAAGTAAAAAGACAAAGAAAACATGAACCGTAACAATATAAACAATACAAGTGGACACTTACCTAGTTCTGGGGCGTATTCAGGATGTATTTCTCTCTGTTTGACCCATTGAGCAGCAACTTCCCATGGCGTATCTTGCAGCGGAAAATCAAAATTCAACCTGTATTTACTTTTCAATTCTGCAATAACAGCATCTCTCATGGTCCAATTTCCATTTTTAAAATCTTGGTTATCTCCCCCTAGTCTTCCAACAACGCTATCAGAGTTGTCTTTCTTTGACTGTTCATCCTGCAGATACCCAATCCTGTCCTCATTAGCAGCATTACTGTGGAGGGAATATTTACTGCCAAGAAGGATTTTGTATGACACAAACAACCAAACAATGGCAAGTGCCAATATAGCTACCTTCCAAAGTTGGAGTTTTCTCATTATACGTAAAATAAGCTTGTCTACGGCAGCCAAGTTCCGTTCCCTTACTCATCGTGTTAAATTATTTCTCTCATAATTGCAATGTAGTATTGATTCTGTTACACTGGGCTGTGTACAGCTAGGCTTCCAGGCTGGTTTCTCATTAGCACCTGTGAAGTGATATTTACATGGAATTAGATTTAGCTAATTGATGTTAAGGTTTAATTTGATGAATACTGAAATCAATTACTGACAGAATTTATCATTTCTTCATGCTTGTTAACTTTCTCTATAATTAGTTTTTTTTTAAATGTCCTTCGGAACAGAAAAAAGTTTTCAATGATATTGGCTGTATATATCATGTATACATGAATAAAGAAAACAAGTTAGTATCCCTCCATCCTTACCAATTGATGGTTTGTAAATCAGTTGGATTAATCTGATAAGCCATATTTATAACATTATGTTTAAAACATGAAGATACTAACCCCTAGTACAGTACAAAATGTACCATCATGCAACGTGGAAAAAAGGGGAAAATCCCTATGGTTTATAACATTCCTTAATATACAATTCAAACATTTAAAATGAGGAAGTTGCCTGTGTGTGCCTTTCCCATGTGGGAAAATATGTGACATTTTGCTGAAATTTGGGGAAATTTAAATGTAACTTCTCTGCAAAATACAATCCTTAGTGTTTTTTATTCACACTACTAATCCATGGATTTATTGAACAGAACAAATGATGAAGAAAAGCCTACACTGAGAAATAGGACATTTTGTGCTGACTTGTCGACTTTTGAGTCATATTGCTGCAAGTGATTCTATCAAAGTTGATAAAAACTTGATTTTATCAAAGTTCCTCTTTGGGAATTTCAGAGTGATTTCTTGGGGAAAAAAAGAGAAATTTTGGCATTGGGAAGGGGCAAAATTTCAGCCCCAAAATAAGGAAAACAAAACACTGGCAGTGTCCACCCAATTCATCAGATTGTTGGACCTGCCAGACAAATTTATTTATCTGTCTAATGTGCCTCATTTTGAGCAAGCCCAGATAGTTCGAATGTAAATTCATTTCTTTTAAACACTTATTTTACAATTTTGAAAATTTCACAAAAACTGTAAAGGGGAGACTTGACATGTATATTATTTTCAAAATCTAATAAACTTTTATGAAGGAAAATTTTAAACACATTTCATTTTCAGGAGAAAATAAACATAGGTAATCACAGATTACAAAGCTCACCTTGTGGCAGCAAAATTCAATTCAAACATATTTCTAAGTACATCATGTACATGTATATTGGCTTTTAAAGGCAAAATCATTCAAGCGGAAAAAGTAGGCCAAGGTCATTTAATGAAAGTTTGATCAAAGATACATCCAATATGCAAGTTTGGTACATGTAGCACTTATACTTTGCTCAATATTGGCTTTTAAAGGCAAAATCACTCAAGCGGAAAAAGTAGGTCATGGTCATTTTATGAAAGTTTGATCAAAGATACATCTATGCAAGTTTGGTACATGTAGCACTTATACTTTGCTCAATATTGGCTTTTAAAGGCAAAATCACTCAAGCAGAAAAAGTAGGTCAAGGTCATTTTTGAAATTTTGATCAAAGATACATCTAATATGCAAGTTTGGTACATGTAGCACTTATACTTTGCTCAATATTGGCTTTTAAAGGCAAAATCACGTTTTTTATTTTTTCATTTCTTCTTCGTTTTCTTCAGATTTTTCATCCTCATTTCCTGAATGACTCGTTAATCTATTTTTTTTTTTAAATCCCTCTTTGATTCCTTTATCTTTTAAGTGAGCTTTTTTAATATGACACATTCTATGAATCTTAAAGAAGAATAGAAGGAAAAAAATGTATCGATATGATAAACTTGCCGTGTGCAAGGAGAACGTTCACTACAAATTCACGTTGACCCCTATCTTTGAAATGACCGCAGGGCGATAACACGCTCTGATGACTTTCACACCTAGCAGGTTACGACACTTACATGGTTAAATGACACGTGTGTACTTGTCAAAACAACAATTTATTAATTGGGATGTTAGTTTTAAAAATTGCCTGATTAGCGAAATATAAGGTTTCAATGTTTTTTTTCATGGTTTACCCGGCCATGTGGAATCTTGTTAGGTTCGATCATGAAAATTGGATTATTCAAAATATATAGCATAGTAAAAATTATCAAGTTATATAATCTATATATTATAAAATCCATAACAAGAGCCCCAGGGGGCACAACGCTCACCTGATACCCATGCACGCTCTAATTGACATACTGACATTGAATACTGATAGTGCCACTACCAGGATTTTAGCCCACAACCTTTCTAACAAGATTTTTGCCGGATGCAGACAAGTTTTTTTTTTCAGACAACCTTTAAAAGTACAAACAAGAGAAAATAGTCACATTTCAAAACAACAACTTTTTTACTGATTTGAAAAGATGGATTATGCGATCCAAAGTCATATGCCCAGCTAGTATAGTTTGCAACATCAAAAATAAAATCATTTTGTAAAATTCCACATTAATGTGCAACAGAAACAGAATAAAACAATGAAATGATTTCATAAATTAAGTTTATTTAAAATTGAACACCAAACCTTTCATTATTAATAGCTAGTATGCCAGAAAATAATAAAGCCTGTGTTTGTGAAACACGAATGCCCCGCAGTGGCATCTTTGTTGGTATAAACACCATTTTCTGTTAAGTATGTGAGAGGTCAAGGTCAGAGTAATGTTGGTATCAATGGAAAGATCTTGTCACAAAGAATACACATATACAATATGAAAGCCCTATCACTAACCATTCAAAAGTTATGCCCAATGTTAAAGTTTTTGAAAAGTAGGTCAAAGGTCAAGGTCACGAGGTCAAAAATTTTGGTATCAATGGAAAGGTATTGTCACAAGGAATACACATGTGAAATATGAAAGCTCTATCACCTTCCATTCAAAAGTTATGCCCAATGTAAAGTTTTTCGGACAAACAGACAGACGGACAGGCCAAAAACTATATGCCCCCGTATCTTTGATTCCGGAAGCATAAAAAACAAAGACTTTTCGGTTTTGCCTTTATTTATATTAAATTATACAGAAATCTATGAATGAGAGCTTTTGAATAGTACTGATTTCATCTTAATACATGTAACGTACAGTCAAAATCGTGTTAATCCAATTAACACAGACAAGTTGTTAGCGGACAATATTAATTCAAGTGAGTTGTGCAGAAATTGAGCCAATCTATTTTCCAAACAGCAGTGTACGGTGTATCAAACATCATGATCCAGTGAAGCCACTTGGACAAATTATTTTCGGTAAATATGCTGAAATGCGGCGCTTGGAAATGTATTTTTAGCATATTGAATCAATAGTCGTGATAAATTTAACTTCGAACTTGATCTTGTCTTTTATGCAATCTACAGATAGGTTTGAAAATATGCAAAATTCGGAACATTTTCGTTAAAAAAAGTGAAATTTGCGAAAAAAAGGACATGCATGACCCCCCCCCCCCCCTTTTTCTTTACATTTTTATGCGTGCCAAAGATTCGCAATCAAAAAAGACCAATTTTACAGACTTCCAGGCATTTCAAGTCAGTCAAAATTTTTAGTGTGCACCTTTTTATTTCCTGTAGTTACCCCTATTAAAGGGGCAAGGAGGTATTGAACCAATCAAATCTGTAACACAAGATATATGGCGGCTATGTTTACCATAGATACAGAAATAAGACAGAGAAAATAATCAAGTACATGTATATTGGCTTTTAAAGGCAAAACCACTCAAGCAGAAAAAGTAGGTCAAGGTCATTTTATGAAAACTTGATCAAAGATACATCCAATATGCAAGTTTGGTACATGTAGCAGCTATACTTTGCTCAATATTGGCTTTATAGAGCAAAATCACTCAATCGGAAAAAGTAGGTCAAGGTCATTTTATGAAAGATTGATCAAAGATACATCCAATATGCAAGTTTGGTATATGTATCACTTATACTTTGCTCAATATTGGCTTTTAAAGGCAAAATCACTCAAGCGGAAAAAGTAGGTCAAGGTCATTTTATGAAAGTTTGATCAAAGATACATCTAATATGCAAGTTTGGAACATCTAGCACTTATACTTTGCTCAATATTGGCTTTTAAAGGCAAAATCACTCAAGCAGAAAAAGTAGGTCAAGGTCATTTTATGAAAGTTTGATCAAAGATACATCCAATATGCAAGTTTGGTACATGTAGCACTTATACTCTGCTCAATATTGGCTTTTAAAAGCAAAATCACTCAAATGGAAAAAGTAGGTCAGATGCTGCATCCGATACATGGGTCCATCTCGGCATCCAAAGATGAATCACTTGTGCAAGTCTGGTTACTGTAGCATTAGTACTTTGTCAGATACTGAGCTACCCAAAACTTCTTATCCAAATCACTCAAGCGGAAAATGTAGGTCAGATGCTGCATCCGATGCATGGGTTCACCTCAGCATCCAAAGATGAATCACTTGTGCAAGTTTGGTTACTGTAGCATCAGTACTTTGTCAGATACTGAGCTACCCCAAACTTCTTAACCAAGTCACTCAAGCGGAAAATGTAGGTCAGATGCTGCATACGATGCATGGGTTCACCTCAGCATCCAAAGATGAATCACTTGTGCCAGTTTGGTTACTGTAGCATTAGTACTTTGTCAGATACTGAGCTACCCCAAACTTCTTAACCAGACGCGGACGCGTGGGGTTATAGCATAAGCTCACTCAACTTCCTCGAGGTGAGCTAAAAATGATGATTTGTGAAGAAAGGTCTTGTCACATGGAATGCACATGTGAAATAACAAAGCCTATCACTCAGCAATCAAAAGAAATAGCCAATCTAAGATTTTTTGAAAAGTAGGTCAAATATCTAGGTCTTGGTCATGAGGTCAAAAGTTATGATATGTGTTGAAAGGCCTTGTCACAAGAAGGAATACACATATGAAATATCAAAGCTCTATCACTTACCAATCAAAAGATATAGCAAATCTTAATTTTTTTGAAAAGTAGGTTAAATATCTAGGTCAAGGTCATGAGGTCAAAATTATGGTATGTGTAGAAAGGTATTGTCAAAAGGAATACACAAGAGAAATATCAAAGCCCTATCACTTGCCAATCAATAGATATAGCCAATCTTGGTTTTTTTTAAAAGTAGGTCAAATATCTAGGTCACGGTCATAAGGTTAAAAAATATAGTATGTGAAAAAAGGGCCTGTCACAAGAAATACACATGTGAAATATCAAAGCCCTATCACTTACCAATCAAAAGATATAGCCAATCTTAGATTTTTTGAAAAGTAGGTCAAATATCTAGGTCAAGGTCACGAGGTCAAAAAATATGGTTTGCGTAGAAAGGTCTTGTCACAAAGATTACACATGTGAAATATCAAAGCCCTATCACTTGCCAATCAAGAGATATAGCCAATAATAGATTTTTAGAAAAGTAGGTCAAATATCTAGATCAAGGTCACAAGGTCAAACATTTTATGTGTAGAAAGGTCTAATCACAAGGAATACACATGTGAAATATCAAAGTCCTATCACTAATCAATCAAGAGATATAGCCAATATTAGATTTTTAGAAAAGTAGGTCAAATATCTAGGTCAAGGTCACAAGGTCAAAAATTATGATATGTGTATAAAGGTCTTGTCACAAGGAATACACATTTGAAATATCAAAGCCCTATCACTTACCAATCAAAAGTTATGGGGTGTGACACCAAAGTGTGACAGACAGACGGAGGGACGGATGGACGGACAGACGAACAACGGACAAAGTGATCCCTAAGTGTCGCTGTGCTTCGCAGGCGACACAAAAAGTCAACATCTTAAAAATAAATTCAGAGTATATTTGATAGCGTATGTGGCCAAGTTAATTCGAAATATGAAAATAAGTACACAAAGCCAAACTAGCTATAGCTTGTCTTATTTAAAAAATCATTAAAAATCTAAAAGTTGATATTTTGACAAAATTCTTTCACAGTTTCATTTCTAGCGATAAATATAAAAATAAAAAGAGAAAAAAAACTGAAAAAGGGAAAAAAAAATTGTTGGGGTCCCGCCGGGGTTTGAAGCTACTCCCCATGGGTCCATTTGGCATGGAAAACATACATTATACCAATGTACAATCTTAAAAAATATTCCTTAAAAATCCAAAAGTGGATATCTTGACAAAATTCTTTCACTTGTAGGGTACCATGCATGAGAACCTCATACCTACAAATTGTCATGACAATCTGAAGAGTGGCTATAGAAAAGAAGCAGAAAATGTATGAAAATCAACCCCCCCCCCTTCCTTTTTACATAAGAAAAAAATTCATAAAAAATCAAAAAAATAAATTTTAAGCATAAAATACATATCAAAGCATTAAGTAAGTTACAGTACCTATCACGAGTTTTACAACGAGATCGCCATCGATGGAGTAAAAATTTAACGAGTAAAGGCCAATTCCTCCATCGACGGAGGGCTTTTAGGAGGGCTGATGAGGGGCAAAGCGGGGCTCAACGCGAACAAAATTTACCCCGAAAAACTCGGAGTGTTTATGGGCGGGGCTAATGAACGGAGGCGGCGCTTATGCATATTTAATTATTAGCCGGGGTAAACACCGAGTGCTTGTAGGCGGGGCTTATATTCGCTTGACGGAGCATCTCGGGTCGCGTAAAATCTCTTTGTAGAGAGTAAAATCGCGATAGGCTAGTCAAACAACTGTTTTGAAAAATACGCTAGATCTGTACGTAAATGTTTTCTATTAGAAGGATTCTATAAATGTTGTAACAATTTAAAGAATCATTAATTCATCTTACATATTCGCATAGATATACTACATTTATAACAATGCAATATTCAGGATTATGTACCTAGAGATAGAGAAACCCTAGATGTTAAAAAGGCAGTCTACACATGTCTGTAGTTTGAATTTCCTGTGATGTACGAAAAATGAATATGAATTAATAAACCAGCAAATAATGTAGGAAGCAAATCTGTAATAAAGAAAATAAGGGAAAAGAGAAATACATAATTGTTTATCCTACTCCTGTAGTTTATAAACACCTGAATATTGGATGTGTAAAATACATTATATCATTCGATGTATCTGATGGAAGGAAAAATAAGATTTGTTTCCTGTTAGACAGTGAAACGACTTTGCAGTAGGATGAATATTAAAAGTATTATGAGTTATGCAAATAATTTTCCCGATTATACGGAATAGCTTCTAAATCCGTACTCTGGATACTTCACATTGATATAATCTATTTTACATATACATGTAAACGATTGCACACTTATGTATAAAATTAAATTTAATGCTGTACGATACCAAGTAAATTAAATGTTTAATTCATTGATAGTTATTTTTTTATTCTATCGTGTTTGAACGATATTTTTTATCACGGAAGCATATTTTAGAAGGCGTCGAAAATATAGACCTTTGTTAATTTTTCAGCAATTGTTATAATCCGTTATCAGTAATAGCTGAAAATCTCGAGCAGGAACCAGCGTTCACCCCTGCTCCCTCACTTGTTAAATAAAATATGAAAAAAAATATAGACAATACAGTCAAGACAATGTTTATTTACGAACGTCATCATGGATGCACATGCATTATGTTTCTGGGGTCGCAGGTCATTTATAATATTCATGTACCAGTGGTGGATCCAGGATTTCAGAAAGGAGGGGGAGGGGAGTCCAGCTTCAAAGAAAATTGTTCACAGAAAAGCTCACAAGCAAAAGATAAATCTAAAAACAAAACAAAACAAAGAGACGATGATACAAATATTAAGACTTAGGACTTTATATTATTCAGGGGTCCTTAACCCCCCCCCCCCCCCATCCCCATTGGTCTTTTCCTTATAAGGTATTTGATCGTTTACCTAAAGATGTGCCAGTCGTGTGATTCTATAGACCCTACAGATTTGTAGTACCTTTAATTGACACTATACCACGAGCAAGACAGTCCCAACGCGTAATTACTCTTTGAAAGCGGAATTTCTCTTTTTAGTGGCGCATCATTATTAATCAATAATGCATATGAATGAACATGCGATTCCCATGGAATTGTCTCCTGATAAAGGACGCAATTTTTGTGATATGAATTGAAAACTGCGGCGAGCGAAGCCGGAAAATTTTCCGGAATTTAAAGCGAAATTTTATATTAATTCTTCAAATTCGGATTACTTGTAAGAGCAAGATTATTTCTTCTGTCATACCATAAGCAAATTCATTTTATTCATTAAAATTCAGTGCAAAATTATTTGTTTTCGAGCACCCCCACCCCCGAATATCAAATGGACCGTGCCTTACCTGTTCCTGTTTCATTATCATTAATAAGGGTCAGATTACAGTTTCGATTTACTCCGTTCTTGAACCGCACATACATTTTTTGCAAAATTAAAAAGAAAAAACAATCAGTTTTCGGAAGCGGATCAAGAAATTAACACCAAAAAGTGAGGGAGCTCCAGCCTCATTTGCAACCGAACAGGCTTACAATGTAAGTTAAAATGTTAATGTTCCTTTTCTATATGTCAGATTAATAATGAAAGTGATAAACGATTTTTGATTCGAAGCAGAGGAGAGGGAAGGGGTGGTGTTCGGTCATTCTTTATTCCTTCCCAAATCTTACATTTCCGACAAATTTCAGGGGGTCCTTAAACCACCCCTCCCGATCCACACTTATTATAGGGGAGGTAGGGCGGTGTTCGGTCCTTTATTCCTTCCCAAATCTTTTTTTCATTTTTCTAGGTAAAATTTCAAGGGGTCCTTAACTTCTCCCTCCATCCCCTCTTTCCCTCCTCTCCTCCCTTTTTCCCACCTCCTTTTCACCCTGTCCAACCCTTAAAGTTTAAAATGCGAAGTCTTTATTCAGGTTAGTGAGAAGCGTTTAATCTAGACGATTCCATGAGAGTCGTACAGTATGTTTTTTCAGCTTAATAATAATGCAACGCTTAAAAGCGAAATTCCGCTTTCAAAGAGTAATTACGCGTTGGGGCTGTCTTCCTCTTGATGGTGTCAAAGTAAAAACAAATACTGTAGTAAACTTTATAAAATCAGAGAAATTCCTCCATTTAAGAATTATTGTTGTGGATCCCTCATTCTTTATTCTTACATTTGTCCTGGTGTTATGACAAATTTAAGGGGGGGGGGGGGTCCTTACCCCCTACCTTCTCTCACCCCTTCCTCCAACCTCCCTTTCACCATGTCCACCCCCTTTAGTATTCACTAAAATGTGAAGTCTTTATTCAGGTTTATGATAGATGCGTTTACTGTACACTGATATCGAATGTTCATTCAAACCAGATCTCTACATGATCCCGATTTTATTTATGTCGCGTGGAATTTGTCGCTACGCGACATAAAACAATCAGGAGCACGTAGAGATCTGGTTTAATCAGATTGGTTCATTCGCATGAATAATGCACCAGTAAAAAGAAATTCCGCTTTCAAAGAGTAATTACGCGTTGAGTACCATTTGCAGTAACTCCTTTGGCTGACAAACACAGTACATTTTGTAAACCGGTACAAATTATGGGATTTTTTTCATTCGAATCTCCATTGAATGACAAATAAATATACAGTATAGTACAAATAATGCAGTTTTAATTTTTGAAGACACAATAAAAGAACATGTATTAAATTAACCCGAACTGTAGTGAAGGTTGAATTTGGACTGAGGCCTTTCATAAATATTTTACGGGAGCGCCGCACCTCTATGTAATAAAGAGGAAAGTAATCGAGATGATTATAATTACGGAGCAACTCACCCACTAGCGTCAGCCATTACCATTTTATCTTGCCTCGGACACGTTCTGACCAATCAGAGTGCATAAATCTCATCACGAGCACGCCGTCTAAAAAGTGTAGAACACCAGCAGCACCCCCCCCCCCCCCCAAATAATAACCCGGAGGTTTTGGTCCTTGACAAAATAAAACAGTTATTATGTTTGTCAGAGATTTGTCAGTTTGATCAAGTTTCGCCTCGTCCTGTATTAGCATGACTTATCCGAAAAACTATGCTTACCTAATAAGTAATATCATAACCCCTTTCTGTCAAATGAGTCCTTTATCGTTCCATCTTATATAATCAAGCAGAAACCTTAAAGATAAACATTATTTCTTTTTTTTTTTTTTTGCACATGTCAACGATTTTCTTCTACACATTCCTACTTTTCATAGGGTCCCTATAAGTGTGAAAAGAAATTCAGAAATAAATCGTAACGAAACAAAACAGACCGAAAGGAAACGAAACAGAACATAAAACTTAAATTTATTGAGGAATATAAAGTAAAATGGCTGAGAACGAACACGAAAAGACAAGATCTACATACATGTATATTATTGTCTTAATCAATTCTACTGTCTATAGAGAATTTTTTTTTAAAAAGCAAAAAGAGACAATTAGGCTTAAAAATAGGTGTGTTTCGACTAACCCGACCCTATATGTACCTACAAAATCATGCCGAAAAAAAGGTCTAACATTTGATTGTTTTTGTTTTTTTTTTTTTGTCACGAGTCATGTAAGAACATGTTCACGTTACCGTGGTACTAAGTATGAATTTTTAGTTTACTCTTTCACACCTTTGTGACCGCAAGGTAGGTTTAATCTGTTTCGCATGAGTGGCTTAACTGTGGGTATCTCTCAAAGGATTAAAGTGATTGTCTGATAAGTAAACGTTACCTGTATGATAATAACCGGGAAGGAGTAGAATATTTTTTTTTGTTCGTGTGTGCATGGAATGGTCCATGAAATAGTTTCTGTCATTTTTATGCAAGCTGCTTTCTTTCTTTCTTTCTTAAGTAAACATTTCTATCAAAACTTTTAATAAGAATGAGTTTCAGTCATCATTAATTTCAATAAAAAAAATATATAGCTCCTATCCTAGCTCCTACAGTATAAATATGGCTTCTTGATTAGTATCTTGCCTATGAAGTCATGTGATCGGAAAAAATAAAAGTTATTTACGATTAGACTTTCAGAGAAAACCAAAGACCATCCGATAATACAAAAAAAAAAGCGTGCTCCTTGTTCAAACGGTTCCAAACAAGTCCGCAAAAAAAAAGGTTGATTCCAGAAAGATGAATCCTATAAAAAAAAGTAAGATAATTAAAAAAAAAAAAAACCCGGCGTACAAAGAAAAGCAAATCGATAAACAAAGACCAACCCCCCCCCCCCACCCCAAATAAAAGCAAAAAAAAAAAAAAGAAAGAAAAAAAATTATATGACTCTTATGAGGATAGCCTAATAATAAAATAAAATAGCAATCCAAGGAATGCTTGTGTCGCCTGCGAAGCGGTTTGATCATTATTCTAGAAAGTGGATCAAAATTATTGGTATCAGTAGAAAAGTCTTGTCAAATGAAATTCATTTGAAATATCAGACCTCTTAATTGCAAATAAAAAGATATGGTCTTTCTCAAATTAAAAAAAAAGTCAATCATCTAGGTCAAGGTCACTATGTAAAAATTGGCAACAAAAATGTCTCATCATAAGAAATATTAAAGACCTATCACCTACCAATTCAAAGAAATATAAAACCTAATTTCTTAGAAAAGAAGGTCAAATAGCTAGGTCAAGGTCAAAAGGTAAAAAATTATGGTATGTGTAGAAAGGCATTGTAACAAGGAAAAAACATGTGAAATATCAAAGCCCTATCACCAACCAATCAAAAGATATAGACAATTTTACTTTTCTTGAAAAGTAGGTCAAATATCTAGGTCAAGGTCACAAGGTCAAATATTATGGTCTGTGTAGAAAGGTCTTGTCACAAGGAATACACATGTGAAATATCAATGCCCTATCACTTACTTATCAAAAGATATATACAATCTTAAGTAATTTGAAAAGTAGCTCAAATATGTAGGTCAAGGTCCATAGGTAAAAAATTATGGTATGTGTAGAAAGGCGTTGTTACAAGGAATACACATGTGAAATATCAAAGCCCTAACACTTACCAATCAAAAGATATAGCGAATCTTATCTTTTTTTCAAAAGTAGGTCAAATATCTAGGTCAAGGTAACAAGGTAAAAAATTATGGTTTGTGTAAAAAGGTCTTGCCACAAGGAGTGCATGTATGACATATCAAAGTCCTAACACTTACCAATCAAAAGATATATCCATTCTTAATTTTTTTGAAAAGTAGGTCAAATATCTAGGTCAAGGTAACAAGGTCAAATATTATGGTTTGTGTAGAAAGGTGTTGTCACAAGGAATACACATGTGAAATATCAATGCCCTATCACTTACCAATCAAAAGATATATACAATCTTAAGTTTTTGGAAAAGTAGGTCAAATATGTAGGTCAAGGTCAATAGGTAAAAAATTATGGTATGTGTAGAAAGGTGTTGTTACAAGGAATACACATGTGAAATATCAAAGCCCTAACATTTACCAATCAAAAGATATATACAATCTTAAGTTTTTGGAAAAGTAGGTCAAATATGTAGGTCAAGGTCAATAGGTAAAAAATTATGGTATATGTAGAAAGGCGTTGTTACAAGGAATACACATGTGAAATATCAAAGCCCTAACACTTATCAATCAAAAGATATAGCGAATCATATCTTTTCTTCAAAAGTAGGTCAAATATCTAGGTCAAGGTCACAAGGTCAAAAATTATGGTATGTGAAGAAAGGTCTTGCCACAAGGAGTGCATGTGTGAAATATCAAAGTCCTAACACTTATCAATCAAAAGATATATCCATTCGTAATTATTTTGAAAAGTGGGTCAAATATGTAGGTCAAGGTCACTAGGTCAAAAATTATGGTATGTGTAGAAAGGTCTTGTCACAAGGAATACACATATGAAATATCAAAGCCCTATCACTTACCAATCAAAAGTTATGGGCTGTGATACCCAAAGTGTGACAGACAGACAGACAGACGGACTGACGGACGGACGGACAGACGGACAGACGGACAACGGACAAAGTGATCCCTAAGTGTCGCTATGCTTCGCAGGCGACACAACAAATGTAATACAATCGCCGAACGCCAACCAAAACCAAATCAACACAAATGCTTCACAAGTTGTTCACACCTTTTCAGTTACCATGCGCTTCTACCTGTATAACGATCATCCTCTGTACAGGGGAGGCGATGTCTTCACACCTTGTAAGACCAGGCATATGGGCACGCCCAAACAATGCTTCACAAGTTGTTCACACCTTTTCAGTTACCATGCGCTTCTACCTGTATAACGATCATCCTCTGTACAGGGGAGGCGATGTCTTCACACCTTGTAAGACCAGGCATATGGGCACGCCCATATAAGGTCATGTGACAATAACCGTACGGAGTGTTTCACTCCCTTTAAAGGTTCTTTACATTATCATTATTCTACACATATTCTCTACGATCTGACAAGCGTGGATCTGGAGGATTTTGAGGGGGCTAGGACCCACGGAATTAAAAAAAAACTTTATTTTCAGGATTGTACCTTTTTCAAGATTATAGGCTGAATCCCAAGCCCCCCTCTTAAAACAACATTATTAAAAATTTAAAAATTGCATATTTGTAATCAAAGTATTTTTAAAACTATTACAAATTAGTCAATGATTTGCAGCGATAAAAAACTTTAGCATTTAAAGGATGGGGTTGTTAAACTATGCCAAAATATGTACATGTTCAAACTATGAAATAGTTGTTAAACTATGTCAAAATATGTACATGTCAAACTATGAAATAGTTGTTAAACTATGCCAAAATATGTACATGTCAAACTATGAAATAGTTGTAATTCTTAGGATATTTCGGGGTATATATATATATACTTTTTAGCTCAGTAAGAAGGACCCCTACCCACCTTATCCAATACTCCCCATCCACGCAATCCCTGCATTTTTATTTATATTTTCATTGTTTTAAAGATACAGTGTCCTTTAAAATAAATCTTATATAAAACGTAAAATTAATAGATATAGGAAAAAATAGCAGTCCAAGGAATGCTTGGTCGCCTGCGAAGCGGCCTATTTTCAAACATAGGGTAATCAAAGATAACATAGCTCGCCTATACAGGTTTTTGTCAGAAACCAGATTAAAGTTTTTGAAAAGTAGGTCAAAGTCCAAGGTCAAGGTCACTAGGTCAAAGGTCATGGTCTCAAATGAAAGGTCTTGTGACGTCACAAGGTATCTTCATATGAAATATCAAAGCCCTACCCCTTATAGTTCAAGAGATATAGCCCAGGTTAAAGTTTTGTCTACGGACGACGACGACGACAACGACGACAACGACGACAACGACAACAACGACGACAACGACAACGACGCCGAGGGTATGGCATTAGCTCTCCGGACCTTTTTCGTCCCGGCGAGCTAAAAAGTTGATCAAATATGTAGGTCAAGGTCACCGTCCCTTTAAGTCTATTTTTTTATATGAGTTTCAGCTGCACATAAATAACATTGAATTTCTCTTTCTGTACAGAAAGCAAACCAAAGAGTGCAAACTCATTAATTTAGTAGCCAATTCATTAATAATGTGTGTTAAAAAGAAAGGGAAACAAGTTCAAAGACCTGAATTCGCCGATTACTCAACTTTGAGTGCAATTCATATTTTTATAAATACATTTTAAACCAAATCTGGCTATTCTTTTATTCGGAAAGGGTATTTCTACAACTCCTGAAAATCTCAGCGGGTTTTTTTGTGTCTGTCCAAAATGGACGACGAATTGTTTACTCAACAGTTTGCTGGTCTGCGAGGATCGGCGAAGCTTTCACAATACGTGCATCGTGGTCAAATTCTGTACAAAGGGGAATCACTTACAATGAATACATGCTAAGGATTTTTTAAAAGCAATGGCGTAGCTCTGCTTGAAAAAGTGGAGGGGCACAACATCCCAAAATTTCTAACAAGCAAAAAAAAAAAAAAAAAAAAAAAAAAAAAAGGGGGGGGGGGGGGAGGAAGTGGAAGAGATTAAAAAATAAATATTGGGTTTTCATGTTCTGTATGCACAAATTTCAATTCTAAATTTTAAGTACATGAATAAATGGCTGGCGAGCGGTAGCGAGCCAGGAATTTTTTTAAGCGAAATATTGACTATTCAGAAAATACTGTCTGTGTCCTCTATCATTAACATATACATGTAATGATATTCTATATAGTTTGAGTTAAAGGTATTTTGCAGTTTTTTTATATCTGTATGACCAAAAATTACGTCATAAGTGGGGGGCACAAACATACTTATGCCCCCCCCCCCCCACTTTCAAAAGTGGGGGGGGGGGCACGTGCCCCCCCTGCCCCCCTTGTCCTACGCCAGTGAAAAGTTTACTAGTCCGACTTGCAGACCTACGACGGTGTTATCTGTTTTTTCGTCTTCGAAGACGAAAACACAGATAACACCGTCGTAGGTCTGCAAGTCGGACTAAAAGTTTACATGCCCGACAACAGCTTGTATATCGCCTCCTGACAAGAGTTATACACATTTCTAAATGTAGTTACCGCATTATAGATGGCGCCACTTGCTAAAGAATATTCTGTACGATATTTGGTAAATAACTTGTGCCAGGATGTGACATACAAGCTGTTGTCGGGAAAGTACACTTTCTTTTGAAATTCTTGATGAATAATTGTTGTGTCCAATTCCCCTTTGTGCAGAATTTGACCATACCATGATTCACAGCAGCAAACAGTCGAGTAAAGAACATGCAATGGCGTAGCTCTGCCTGATGAAGTGTGTGTGTGTGTGGGGGGGGGGGGGGGGGGGCACAACATCCCAAAATTTCGAAACAAAACGAAAAATGCAATATTGAATTTTTCTGTGCACATCCTTTTGACAATGTCCTAATCATTTTTACTTAGTAAAATACTATTGGAGTGCTCATAAATCATGCCATTTGTCCCGATATTTTTTTTTTCAAAATTTACAGATGTATCTTATACATGTTATTCAAACATTGTTTTTGAATGTTCGATATATATTGATAACCGACTATACGAAGTCAATGACTTTTAATGTAAACAGTGGATGGTGTTTATAGGAGTGCAGGGGCAAGTCCATGGAACCTCGATCTGCACTTGATTTTTAAGGAGATATTTCTGCTACAAAAGGGGGAAAACCCAGTAACAATTGGCAATATGGGGTTATGAATGCGTCCCTCTCCTAAATCCGAAGTTGGTTTGATATGCAGTGTTTTAGCCCCACTTTTGCTTGAAGTATTTGATTTTTGTGAAATGTATTAAAAGAAGTAGTCAGCAGAGACTTCGGAACCCCCTCTTTTTTTTTTCTTGTATTAAGAAGAATAATTAATTTCCATTTTAGGAGTATTTATTGCTATCGAAAAAAAGTAGACCGTGCAGAAATAATTTACTGGGATTTTTAGCTCTACTGGTCTCAGACCAGTCGAGCTTATGCGATCACCCTTCGTCCGGCGTCCGTCCGTCTGTCTGTCTGTCCGTCTGTCCGTAAACAATTCTTGTCCGGACAACTCCTCTGAAACTGTTAGAGATAGAAAGTTAATTCTTTTTGCATTTTACTTGGTCCAAAGTCTAGTTGTGCATCTGACATTTAGTTCAATTCAATTCTTTATTAATCAAAAGCCATACGGCTTATAGACATATAATATGATCGAACAAAAATATATAAACATAAGTGAGTTATGACAAGAAAACAGTATGAGTGTACATATATAAATGCAATGCAATATGGGAAATAGATCAAGGTTGTGTGTAGCGAAGCAGGTGGTTACTAATAATATATCATATACATATATATATATATATCAATTTTTAATAATGTTACTTCTAATAACGAATGCTTTTTTAATGAAAAGTGCTAAATTACATAGTTCCTTAGTGTTATGAGAGCTAAGAAGTTGAACAATTTTAAAAACAGACGGACTTCGATAGTAATATGGTTTTATATACTTTTTCCTAATAGCCGAATAAAAGTTACATTTGACAAGAAAGTGAAATTCGTCTTCAAAGTCCAACTTGCACAGAGGACAAAATCTTTGATTATAAGGTATACCTCTATATCTACCTGTTTCAATGAGTAAAGTATGTGCCGAAAGTCTCAATTTACATATCAGTTTCTTATATAATGTCGGTAAAGGTTTTATCAGATAAGTTTGCAAGGTAATGTGATCAATAATATGTTTATACAGGAGACATTTACTTGATGATTCAAAGCTGCCAAATACAAATTGTAAAAATTCATCGTGTAACCGTTGCCTAACTAAAGATACGACTCCTTTCGATACAGAATTAACTTGATTACTATAACGTACATTGTTTAGCGATACAAAAATGTCATATAAACCAATTTGTGCTAATAAATCTTTAACATTTGAAACCCAGTTTTTCTTATTTTGTCTGATTTCACATTGTGTGAGTAAAAACTCGTAGGCTGACCTTAGAATGTCGTTTTTTGAATTTAATAATTTTATCCAATATTTTATTATTCTAATTTTCCTGTGTATTTTCAGAGGGTAGCGCCCAAGTTCACAGTAAATCATGTTGTTGTTAGTTGACCTTTTGATCCCTAGAATATTCTTACAGTAATCGGTGTGTACTTTTTCCAAATCTGGTGCCGAGTGAAACCCCCACACTTCACAGCTGTAATTACCAATACTTGTAACATAGGTATCAAACAATGACAGTAAAGTAACAAAGTTTAAATTCATATTCATACATTTTCTCCTTAAAGCGAACATAGCCTTTCTACATTGTAACGCCAACTGTTTTTGTGCAATACTAAAATTACCATTATAATTTAGTTTAATTCCAAGATATGTGAATTCATTAACAATTTCAAGTTCCTTACCATCAAAATACCATTTATCTTTTATTTCTACATTATTATTTTGAAACACCAATACTTTTGTTTTGTCAACATTCACAGTGAGGGACCACTTTTTAGTGTATTTCAGTAATTCATTAAGCATCATTTGAAGACCTTCTGCTGTTTCAGAAAAAATGACCATATCATCAACATACATAAGCAAGAAGAGAGATAAATGTTGAAGTTCTGTAGGAGTTAAATTATTGCTTAAAAAATGTCTTTCACAATCATTAACATATAGGGAAAATAATATGGGAGAAATTATCTCCCCTTGCAAAACTCCAATGTCATTAGAGAAGAAGGTAGAATATTCACCCTTCAGTAAAACACTAGATTTAATATGTTTATATAAAGACTGAATCACATTTAAAATATTTCCCGCCAAACCCAGTTTCGAAATTTTGTTCCATAATTTAACTCTATCAACGCTATCAAAAGCTTGTTTGTAATCAATAAAGCAGCTGTAAAGCTTAGTTTTTCTTCCAAGGAATTTTGATACAATAGATGAAAATGCAAAGATGGCATCAACTGTTCCCAATTTAGGTCGAAATCCAAATTGCGCGTCAGAAAGTATATTTTCATTTTCTGCCCATGTTACTAATCTAGTATTTAAAATAGACGTAAATAATTTTCCAAAGTGGCTAAGTAAACTGATTCCCCTATAATTTTTTACTTCTGTATGATTACCTTTCTTATATACTGGTACAATCAGTGCATTAGAAATACATTTCGGGAAATATCCCTTTTTAAACATAGCATTAAATAATTTATGAATATATGGATTAAGGAGCTCTTTAAATTCTATGAAATACTCATTTAATGAATTGTCAAAACCTGGGCTTTTTTCGCGTTTAAACGTCCTATTGCCTTATTAATTTCCTCAATCGAAATTTCATTATTCAAGTAATCAAAATCTTCAAAATTTCCAATATTAGGTTCTTCAATATTACTGTCTTGATTATCTGTTTCTGTTTCATCTCGAGATTCTGATAAATGAAGATTCTTAAAATGTTCAAAGAAACTATCTATTTCAGGCATTTTAATCATAGTCTTATTCTTATTTGCAAATTTAGCGTAAAATAGTTTTGGATTACTTTTTCTTATCGTCTCAAGCATATCCCCCTCTTTACGTAAATAATCACGTTTTAATTTACACTCCGTTTTCTTATACATCTTTTTACATTGTTGCAGATTAGTGTGATTTTCGTGTGATTTTTCTTTGTTAAACATATTTAGTGCGTTTCTATATCTATGAAATAAATTTCTACATCTTTCGTCGAACCATGGCTTGCCATAGTCAAATTTTGGTTGATATTTTCTGTTTTGATTTTGTTTATAATCTTCCTTTTTATAAGTTTTCTTTTCAACCTTATGATAATCAGACATTAAGTCCTTAATGTTCTCGATAAAATTAGATACACACAATTCAATATTATCTGTGTTATTTAAATCATGTGAACATATCAGATTTTCAAATACATACAAATTTTCTTCAATGGCGTTTTTACTATCTTCACTAAAATCACTATTCCATCTAGATCTATCATGACTACCAGCTACATGTACATTCTGTGATACTCTTTCTATTTCGATTTCCAAACTGATTTCAAAATGTAAAGGAGAATGATCTGAATACATATTAAAACTACAAGTAATAAACTTTGTAATCAAATCAAACACATCAGGTAAAGTAATTACATAGTCTATAACACTAAACCCATTTGGACCAAAGTATGTGAAGTCATTAGAGAAATTATCATTATGACGACCATTTAGGATCCTTAACCCAGATTCAATACACAATTGAATTAATTTCGCACCAAAGGAATTTGACGACATATCGGGACAGTTTCCAGGGTCTTAGAAAATGGGTGTGGTCATAAAATTCTATGTAATCTTGTCCGGACAACTCTTCTGAAACTATTAATGATAGAGACATAATTCTTTTTGCAATATGATGGGTCTGCGGTCTTGTTGTGCACCTGATATTTTGTTTGAGCCCCTGACCCCCAGGGTCTTAGAAATGGGTGTGGTCATTTTCTCCTATATAACGCTATGTAATCTTGTGTTCGCAACTCCTCTGACACTATAAATGATGGAGACTTAAATCTTTTTGCAATATGATGGGTCTGTGGTATTGTTGTGCACCTGATATTTTGTTTGAGCCCCTGACCCCCAGGGTCTTAGAAATGGGTGTTGTCATTTTCTCCTATATAACGCTATGTAATCTTGTGTTCGCAACTCCTCTGACACTATAAATGATGGAGACTTAAATCTTTTTGCAATATGATGGGTCTGTGGTATTGTTGTGCACCTGATATTTTGTTTGAGCCCCTGACCGCCAGGGTCTTAGAAATGGGTGTGGTCATTTTCTCCTATATAACTCTATGTAATCTTGTGCTCGCAAATGATGGAGACTTAATTCTTTTTGTAATGTGGTGGGTCTCTGGTCTAGTTGTGCACCTGATATTATGTTTTAGCCCCTGACCCTTAGGGTCTCAGAAATGGGTGTGGTCATTTCCTCCTATATAAGTCAAGGTAATCTTGTGCTTGCAACTCCTCTGACACTATAAATGATGTAGAATTAATTCTTTTTGCAATGATTGGTCTGTGGTCTAGTTGCTCACCTGATATTTTGTTTTAGCCCTATACCCCCAGGGTCTTTGAAAATGGGTGTGGTAATTTTTTCCTATATAGTTGTGCTCTCTACCCGTTTAAAGCTATCAATGATGGGGAGTTAATTCTTTATCCAATATTATGGATCTGTAGTCTTGATGTGTCATTGATAGTTAATTTGAGCTAGCAGCCCTTGGCCCCTAGGATCTTGGAAAATGGGTGTGGCATTCTTTTTTGAAAGACTTTATCTTGGATATTATGAATTATATGAGTGCTATTATAGTTGCAGTCTAATGGATATGTAGTTTTGTCATGCTACTTATAATTTGTTAAAGCGCCTGCTCCCTATGGTCTTGGTTTAAAAAAAGAAAGGAAATTGATGTTTTAGAAAAAAAAAAAAAAACCAGGAGAGCTACAGTCTCGTCAGAGACTTCTGGTTTTCATACAAAATATGTTTAAATACCTGTTATTCTGTGCAAAATTAAAAAAAAATGTAAGAGGAATACATACGAAATTTATCATGAGCGTATCCCGGGAGAGGGAGAGAGGGGGTGTGCAAATTCTAAGAGAAAGGATATATCCTATACCGAGCCATTCCGCTTTCTGAATGGCCTCTCTCTCTCTCTTATTTTTACGGTTACATCATTCAAGTATGTTGGAAAGCAGGGTATCAAACCCCCAATTCTAATATGACTTGAGATTTTCTCCCTACATGCACCATAGAACTCGCCTGGTGTAAAATCTCCAACAAACTTACAGTGCGCTTAGCTCCGCCCATTCACGTGCTATATAAGAATAGAAATTACAACTCGCTAGCCGTGATTCATTGTCCATTTATTCCACTCGTCACATGCGACTCGTGGAATTACTGGACAATAAACCACAGCTAGCTACATGTTATATCTTAATTCTCGTACGGTTTCCACTTTATTGTACATATGTTTTGACAGTGAGTACCACCTTAAAGGATTCGAAAATGAGATTACTTCGGGATGTCCAATCATCGATTTTGTACTATGTATTGGGATGTTGCCATTGTCCATAATGAGATTACTTCGGGATGTCCAATCATCGATTTTGTACTATGTATTGGGATGTTGCCATTGTCCATATTTGTCATTATTATAGTCAGAATAATAGATTATTTTCCGAAATATATTAATTTTTGACAGGAAATAAACTAAACCAGTTATGAAAAATAAAAGAAATAATAAACAAAATTAATTTTATTGTTATACATGTTCTAACCAGTTCACGGGTTTACAAGTCAACCAACACGGGCGGATCTAGAAAATTCTTCATTTATTGATTTTCAACTGAATGTACATGCACATGTACATTTTTTGTAGTTTACTGACAATGTAAGTGTACGCAAAGTAAGGCCATAGTACGGTAACTAGCTCTTTTGTTTTACGTCCGCGGACGCTCAGAAAAAAAAAAACCACGCGCACACAAAAATGAATGGGGGAGGGTTAAAAAATCAGTATATGATCTTAAATCCCGTAAAATTGCCTGTACTATCGTTATTTTTAGGTGACAATAGTGGTTTTTATAAAAAAAATTAAGTTAGCATTATACATCTCTATTTTTATCTTTTATGTTTTCAGTCATCCTCTCCAAATATCTTCATATTGATCATGTGCTTATGTGTTTTCATGCCTGGCGGGAGGATACCTTTTAGGAAAAGTTTAGGACGTAAAACAAAATATTTAATTACTTTAGATTAAGATTTAAATTCTCAGTCTATTCAGAGTCTAATCAATTCTCCCGTATAATTGATATGAGAAAAATCGGAACAGTCAGTGAAGCATCGAAAAGTCGACACTCGTCACAATCAAAATTCATGTGGTTCAACAAAGTGCAACAGTCACCGTTCACTTCAAGAGTAAAGGTACTGATTTTTATTGAAATACTCACAGCAACGGCGAGAACTGCTGAGATATTGCTAGCATTGTTGATATTTTTAGAGTATCACATATTAAAATATGATTTTTTCAACGTATACACGAAGATAAATGTACTTTCCTGTGAAACCGGTCCTTCTAAATTTTCAAATGATTGCTGCAAGGTCGTGTTTCATAACAGCTGATATTTACATGTACATGAAAGTGGCCTTATTACAATGTCCAACGGCAAAACCATAGAATTGAATTCTTTGTGAAATATTTACACATCCATTCCTGATTATACCTAAAAATTTTGAACAGTTTACATCTGTTGCTCCAAGATGCTTTATAGCTGGTGTCTTTTCTTTAATCATGTTAATCGGGAAGCTTCATTGATAAATTTATTTGGCGCATTAAGTATGAAAATGTCCCATTATTTTTAAACGTAAGGGTCATTTGTCCCACGAACTCTTTAATATTCTTCCTAATCACTGATCATGTACGTGTGTCCCGGCGGGAAATAAATACATTTGTATATATCTTTGAGAAAAAGGGATGGGCAGAAGAAATTCATTCGATGTCTGAGAATTTATCTTAAAACTCCCCGCAAAAGAAACATTCTACGAAACGTTTTACCAAGGACTTATATAAGTCCTTGGTTTTACATATATGTAAACACAATGCATCTAAGCTAAAGAAAATAGACCTGCATGTAATGATGCTCCACTGAATCGGAGTAAAATAATTATAATTCCATGGTCATAATAATATGTTTATCTGGGTGAACCTTTACGGTACATTTGTACTTTGACCCTTTTCTCACAAATGTTGAATATATCTGTGACTGATTGAATATAAAAATAGAATGAAGATCTTATAGATATTGTAAGCATTGTCTAATATTAAGTAACTCTTGATAGTGGCTTATAATAATGTACATGTACGTTATTTAATATTTTTATGGGTATAAAGATTTTTTTATCGGTTTTATGTGCACTACCTGACCGGGCGGGGATAATTCAATTAATGAGACGAGTTAAAATAATTTACGGTAGGAGAGACTGTGCGTACATTAGTAATTAGAGTACCGGTAAATACTCATTACATGTCATTTTTATACCGGGAAGCTAGCTTATATCACCTGGTGAAAAGTAAACCGTACTGATGACCAGGTGAAACTGAGCCCCGCCCTGTCCGATCAGTTTGCCACGCCAATTCATGTACATGTAAGTTACATCCATTAGGTTTTTATTTCAAACGATCAATTTGTGTACTGATTTACGTTATTATATCTTATCAATATCCATAGAATGAGAGAATGAAAGTAAAACACAAATTAAAGCAGAAACCAGATTCCAAAATAACAATAGAAAGAATTAGAATACTGTACATACAGTGTAAAAGTTAATCTCTAATATCTTTTTGTCCCTCATTCAACAAGAACTGTGTCATTAAAAGATCGCGACTTTAGCCGATGATGAGGGAATTACGCATTCATGTTAGCTCCGCCTTCGATCCACTAAGCTCCGCCCATAAAGGCCCGCGCTGTATTTTGGAGGAATTCCTCGGCGGGCATGGCGTTTTCTATGGAGTAAACAAAGGGGGCAAGGAGGAAGAAAGAGAAATTACTCTGGGGAATTATGGAGTAAGCTTACTCCATCAACGCGATCTCGTTGTGAATCTCCTGGTACGTACTGTAAATATGATAAATATGTAGTAAATGAGTGTGTAAAATCATACACTTATTGAGTTATTTAAAGAAATAGTGCAAAAATGTGCATTTCTGACAAAGTCCGAAAAGACGTCAAAAACGCGTCAAAAATTTGACTTCGAAGTGGAACCAAAAATAACAACACTTCTTAAAACATCTCTCTAGATCATCCTGATGCTTTCGGTTTGTCGATACATGCTTCGGTTCTGAAGAAGAAGTTTGTCAAAGGAGGGTACCCCCCGTGACCTACTTTTGGCTGTGGTGGCGCCACCTGTTGACAGATCCGGACGAAAAACAACAACACTTGTAGGGGACCATGAGTACTTCATACCTACCAAGTTTCATCAAAATCCCTTCAGCCGTTCTGGAGAAGAAGTTTAAAATGTGAAAAGTTTACGACGACGACGGACGACGACGACGACGACGACGGACGACGGACGCAACACTATGACAATAGCTCACTTGAGCCTATGGCTCAGGTGAGCTAAAAATCATACATGTACTTTAACTATAAATTTAAAAAAAAAAATTACAATATATGAAGTGATTCGAGCTTTCTCGTGTTTGTTTACAGTGCCCAGCGCTTCGTTTACATTGAACTGGAGCCAACTCTTGCCCCCACGATTTGCGCATGCACGGGGTTAAAAGTCAAATTCTAAAAATAACGGTTACTGTAGCCCGAAAAGGTCTATAATTTGATTGCATAAACCCTCCACCTTGTAACATATACCAAAATTTACGACTAAGCGATATCTATTCAGTGACATATATTTCATCTTAATTTTTGCATGACAAAGTTATCAAAATCGCGTTTATCGACTTTCCGAAGTGAGCCGCGCGTACAGTAGTTGCTGTTGAACAGATCAAATTGGTCGGAGGAAATTCGACATTAAAAATTTGTTAACTATCTACTACATGTGAAAAGAAAAGCTTCGTTGTTGAAAGTGCAACCTACGAGTGAAATAGTAAGTGAGTGAAAAGCTGTTGAGTTTGGACAGTTGGTTCTCTTCTTTGGATAGCGATAGCGGGTTAAACGATCGGTGAAAATTCAAATCCTGAAGTTTTCGTTTCCGGATGAGGAAAAGAAGTCTTAGACGTTGTGAATTAGGACTTTTCTAGCCTTTAGATTTTATTTTGATTATGGGTTAGCATCGTCATCATTTCGTCTAGATCTACAATTTCCTACAATGGTCACCACTGTGACCTGCGGTAACCCTTCAATGACATGCAGTGGCGGATTCAGGGGGGTGCGGAGGGCCCCCCCCCCCGGCACTGACCCAAAATTTTCCAAAAACAGGTATATTTTGGCCCATTTTCAGTCAAAATCGGAAAAATTCGCCCCTTGACCCCCGGCAAAGGGGGCGCTGGATCCGCCACTGACATGTAACCTTGAACATCTGCTCATGGGTAACATTTGTGGAGAGTTTGATGATTCTAAACCTGTTAGTTACACAAGGGCGGATTTAGGGGGGTTTGGGGGCCCCCCGGTTTCCCAATTTTTTTTTTTTTTTTTTTTTTGGTAACATTAACACTCGAGAAAAAAAAACCCCTGCAAACTGAGTAATAAAAAAATTGCTTAATGTCCACCAGAATTCACTATTTTGAAACAAAATTTCGAAAATTTTCTGATACATTCTATCGTATATCGATTCGATACCGTATCAATTGGCGTATTTGTGGATTCGTACAGACAATCGCGAAGTTTTTGTAATGTACGTCGCAGAGGGGGTTTTCTGTTTATTTTATTCACGAAAATTAACATTAACGTTAACAAATACTATAAAATGAGCATGTTCAAATAATTTGCAAAACATGTACGTGTGTCAAACAATCAATGTAAATGGTACGGGGATCGAAACCTACACGTTTCTGTCCTCAAATACCCGGTTTGAGTAATTTTGTCATCTACAAATTTTGTTAAAAACATACTTTGAAATAACCGAAAAAATGGGCAAATATTTAACATTGTATATAGCTCGAATATGCTCCGGGGGCCTATAATTAAGCATTCAGTTTTTCAAAGCCAAAACCCAATGATACTCAACATTTTTACTCGATATCGTACCAATATTCTAAGTACATGTTACAGAAAGGACACATCAACAAGCCAGGGGCGAAGCCAGGCGTACATTTGTACGCAAAAACGTCCACATCGTCTCGCGAAAAAAAGGAGAGCGCCTCCCCAGTTGCTAAAAAGAAGGGGAGGGTCTTTTGAAATAGTATTTAAAGCAAACTACTGTTCAGAAATAGATCAAAGACACTCCAGAAACCACCGATTTGAGTGCATTTGTCGTAATTTTCTCGTGTTTCATTAGAACTCAATACAACCATGCGCGGATCTAGAGGGGGGACCGGGGGTCTGGACCCCCCCCCTGAGATTTTCGGAGGTGAGGTCCAGCTTTGGCCCATTTCTAATTGAAATGGGTCTAAAATGCATGAAAGGGCTTTGAAACCTAAAATTTCGGCTCTCTTCGCTCGCCGTTTACAAATACAAAACTATTTTTTTCTGCAAAATTCCTTAATTATTATCAATCGTTCATACTAAGTAATTTTATATAATTGTCTTGGGTCTCAGGAACTCATATTTTGAACAGTCCCTTACTTCATAGTAAAACCTCCTTCATCTTTTTCAAGGTCTTGTCATTTTAAGATGTCTGATTATTCGGAAAATGACACATCTCTTATCTATTTATTCTCATGAAATTCGCTCCGCTCGCAAATATAAGGAGTGAAATATTCAATGTTATAAATAATCATTTCGATCGAATCAAGACAAATTAATATTTCATATCTAAAAAAAATTCTGGCTCGCTACGCTCGCCAATTCTTCATGAAAATAAACGTGAAAGGAAAGCTAACAAAATTGCCCCCTTCCCATCATGTGCACCGATATATATGTACCTACATGATAGGTAGACTTCCTTAAATTTTGGACCCCCTCTGACCAAAAATGCTGTATCCGCGCATGATACAACGATCGCTAACAAAGTGCGAGCGGTCGATTGGAAAGACTTTATGTGGACGTACATATATAAGTATTTAGGGAATGTCATGTTCACATCTAAAGTTTTCTTCGTCTTAGATACGGTTCATCGTCTGCTGACATCGAATCATATGCGTTATCCCATCTAAATTCAGCTCCAGAGGTCAGCAATTTGCTTCATTTTTTTCAAAATTTTCACGGGGACCCGCTTCAAGGGGACGGGTAACATATTTCCATACTGTCCCCACTTGACCCTTCGGGCCTCGCAAGTCATCCCCCAAAAAGTGTTTGTGCCCCCGGACAGCTGAATTAAGTTCTTGGTCCAACCTTTCTTTATAGACGTGCACATCGAAAACGCCCTGGCTACGCCCCTGCCATCAATAAAGGAGAAATTATTTCATTTAGAGATCTTTATTAACCACATATATTGAGTGGAAAAAATGGTCTGAATATTCGAGAAGGTAAGGAGAAAATGTGCTCCAGAATGCACCATTTTATTCCATTTTTTCAAAAATTTTCCGGGGGAGGCCCCCCGAACCCCCACCTACAGGAGGGGGCAACCCCCTCCCGTACCCTCCCCCGCTCGGCACTTCGTGCCTCGAATCGACCCTTTGGGTCGATACAAACCCCCCCCCCCCGCTTGCCACTCTGGATCCGCCACTGTTACAGTACTGATATCTTCCATTGTGTTCACGGGGTTTTCCTATAATTTCTGCCTTGACCTTTGTCTTTGACACCTGACCTTGATAAATCTTTGATCGCTGAGCGATATAAGTCCCCTACCGGCTTAATTCTATGTCCTGCTACGCTTCAATTAAAGTTAAAACACAAATTTAAAATTGACCTGTACATGCATCATCAAAAAATTAACGCCCCACACAGAAATCAGTTAATCATCTGCAAAATAACGGAATAGATCTGGGAAAAAAATCATGAAATAATGTCCTAAATTTGTAAATCTGTATAACACTACAATGTATTCACATACCAAAAATCAGTACAAGATATCTATAAGAACAGCCAAGAAAGGTCCGTTAAACTGAAAATTTCATGAAATTTGATCAGTCCAAGGGCCATAACTCGTTTAAAAATAGGTCAATCAAATCCAATCTGAATTTTGATCTGTATCACACTAAGATGTATTCATATACATGTACCAACAATCAGTTCAATATCTACAAAAGAACCGAAGATAAAAGTCCGGAAAACTGAAACTTTCGTGAAATTTGCTTAGTCCAAGGGCCATAACTCTTGTAGAAATAGGTCAATTAAACCCAAACTCAAACTTGATCTGTATCACATTGAGATGTATTCATATACCAACAATCATTTCAATATCTGCAACAGAACCGAAGAAAAGCCCGGAAAACTGAAAATTTCATGAAATTTGCTAAGTCCAAGGACCATAACTCTTGTAAAAATAGGTCAATCACACCAAAACTCAAAGTAGATCTGTATCCCATTGAGATGTTTTCATATAACAAAAATCAGTTCAAGATCTGCCATAGAACCAAAGAAAAGTCCGGAAAAATGAAAATTTCATGAAATTTGCTAAGTCCAAGGGCCATAACTCTTGTAAAAATAGGTCAATCAAAGTCAAACTCGAACTTGATCTGTATCACATCGAGATATATCCACATCACAAAAATCACTTCAATATATGCATTAACAGCGATTAAAGTCTGGAAAACTAGTGTGACAGACAAACGGACAGACACACAAACGGGGTGGAAACTATCAGTCCCCTCCGGCGAGCCGGTAGGGGACTAAAAATCAAAAGGATTCATCATCTCTCCCGTCCCGTCCATGACCAACATAAATGGAAACAGTCTGGAAATTCTACACTTGAAATCGTATTTGCCTTGTATTGTGAAAGGTCTCAGCGGTTGATTGCTGTATAGCTTGTCTTCTAAATTGTGTTCACAACATTTTTCACGGAATGTCCAAAGTAACCTTGATATTTGACCATTCTGTATCTGTAAAGTGCACGTCGCAGTATCCAATTTTGGCAAATTATGTAACGGGGAGAGAGCACCGGGTTATTGCTGGCGGTGCTCCTGTACATAGAGCTATTCTGAAGGCCTCTGGTGAGCAGGTGTAAAGATGAATAATGACCACCGTAGAATAATGACCGGGGGGTCATTATTCATCGTAGAAAAATGACCCCCGGTCATTATTCCACGGGGAAGGGGTCATTTCATGGTCATTATTTGTCTTTACACCGGCTCGCAATACTGCTTCGGGAAGGTGGTTCCAGTTAATAACAGTTTTGACAAAAAATGAATTTTGAAATATTGGTTGGTCCTGCCTGATGGTACGACTATAGGCCTCTAGTGTTGATACATGAATGTTTTTTACAAAATGTTATCAGATTCGTAGTTAATTTGTTGCTTAGTTTTTGAGAAGTTCACAAACATATCGGTTGGTAAAGACGGGACAATCCCCTGCAACCACTTTATACATGAGTGTTAAACGTAGGCTTGTTCTTCGTTCCTCTAAGGCGTCTAATTATAAGTTTTTCCTCATTTTGGTGATACCCTCTGGAGTGGATCTCTGCTTTTGCAGTCCTTTTTTATTAATCGTATCGCCCTGTTTTGTATTCTTTCGATCTTGTCTATGTTTCCTTTCATGTATGGGTTCCAGATGGTTGCTCCATATTCTAATATTGATCTTACAAGCGAGATGTATGCTATTTTCCTGCAGTTTGTTGGTACATTCCTGAGGTTGCTTCTTATAGAAAGCCGAGCTTTTTTACAGTTGCATGGTGTTTTAAATATGGATAGTCCATTTAACGTTTGATATTCGTAGGCCTATGATATAAGGGTTATCTTGGACCTCCTGCAGGATGTGCTTAATAACATTCAGTTGGTAGAACAGTGAAGATGATTTTTTGTTGATGGACATTATAGAACATTTTTGTTTGGCATTGAACCTCATGCCCCACTTGTTGGCCCAAATGTCAAAGCTACAAAGATCTTGTTTTAAAGCTGTATTGTCCGAATCGTTTTTAGTTTGGCGGTATAATAAACAAGGCGAACTGTTGAGTATACGCTGCCTGGGAGATCATTGGCGTGGCACAGGAACATGATTGGCCCGAGTACCGTCCCCTGTGGCACTCCTGAATCTACAGATGTTTAGTTGCTAGATTTTCCTTCGACTTTCGTTTTCATAGTGCGGGGTGTTCAGAAGCTGGTAACCCATAAATTTATGTATTGAGTCTGTTGTCCATATTGGTTGATTTATCGTGTGGTACTGCTTCAACGGCCTTTGAAAAATCTAGTATTGCTACAATGCTATATGTCAACCTGGTGGTTTTGATAGTGTTCGATGAGGAAGTCATTTACAGTTGTTAGTAATTGGGTCTCACAGGAAAAACCTGATCGGAAACCATGATGAAGGTTGGTGAGAACTCTGTTTGATTCCAGATGTTTCATTATTTGTCTACAGATGATTTCAGGTTACTGATGTTTTTGTCTGCCTCTTTTTTTTTTTTTTGTAGATGCTTGAGATGTTCGCACTGCGCCAGTCTTTCGGGAGCTCTCCTGTGTCGAGTGGTTCTCTTAGTATTATTGGTAATATTGGTGCCAGTGGTACTGCGCATTCTTGTAGTATTCTGTTTGGGATGTTATCAGGGCCTGAAGATTTTGTCGGGTTTACTTTTTTCAGTAATTTCTCTGAGCCAATTCTGTTTATTGTGATCGGGTTGATGCTCTGTATGACTTTGAGTCTGGCTCCCGTTGCTGGTTTCGTGAAAGCTGATTTGAATTAAATGGTCTAGTAGGATTTCCGCTTTACCAATACTACCCGATACTATATTGTTCCCTTTTCACTGGTGCCTTTCCTCCTGCGTCTTGACGTTTTGATTTGACATGTTTCCAGTATGTTTTGTGTTCAGTCCATCGATGATGTCTGAATTGACGTATTCCCATTCTGCCTTCCTTAAATTCCTTTTACATTCGAACATTTAAAATCATAGAGTTCATCCTCTCCCCTATGACCATCATTTAGGAAAGGTTTGTTTATTATAGTTACACTCGGTTTGTATTTTATCATTTTCACAATTTTAAAAGGTTCCTGGTACACATGCTGTATATACACACACAAACTTATAAAAAGACGAAACGAGGAGATAACAAATCGACCTAATTTGAAGAAATTACGTCAAATTTGAATTTTTTTTTTTTTTTTTTTTTTTTTTTTGCTTTTTAGCTCACCTGAGCCGAAGGCTCAAGTGAGCTATTGTCATAGCGCGTCGTCCGTCGTCCGGCGTCCGTCCGGCGTAAACTTTCACATTTTTGACTTCTCCTCCGAAACCACTGAACAGATTCTGACGAAACTTGACAGAAAGCAAGAACTCAACGTCCTCTATCAAGTTTGTGTTTTTTTGTGCCGATCGGTCAACAAATATGGCCGCCAAGGGCTCTGATTTGCTGACACATTTTCGACATCTCCTCTGCAACCACTTCACAGAATTTCATGAAACTTCACAGGAAGGAAGTACTCAAGGTCCTCTACCAAGTTTGTGTTTTTTGTGCCGATCGGTCAACAAATATGGCCGCCGAGGGCTCTGATTGGCTGACTCATTTTGGACATCTCCTCTGCAACCCCTGCACAGAATGTTATGAAACTTTACAGGAAGGAAGTACTTAAGGTCCTCTACCAAGTTTGTGTTTTTCGTGCTGATTGGTCAACAAATATGGCCGCCAAGGGCTCTGATTGGCTGACACATTTTCGACACCTCCTCTGCTACCGCTGCACAGAATTTCATGAAACATTACAGGAAGGAAGTACTCAAGGTCCTCTACCAAATTTGTGTTTTTCGTGCCGATCGGTCAACAAATATGGCCGCCAAGGGCTCTGATTTTCCGACACATTTTCGACATCTCCTCTGCAACCGCTGCACAGAATTTCATGAAACTTCACAGGAAGGAAGTACTCAAGGTCCTCTACCAAGTTTGTGTTTTTTGTGCCGATCGGTCATCAAGTATGGCCGCCGAGGGCTCTGATTGGCTGACACATTTTCGACATCTCCTCTGCAACTATTGCACAGAATTTCACGAAACCTTGCAGCAAGCAAGAACTCAAGGTCCTCTGCCAAGTTTGTGTTTTTCTTGTCGATTGGTCATCAAGTATGGCCGCCGAGGGCTCTGATTGGCTGACACATTTTCGACATCTCCTCTGCAACTATTGCACAGAATTTCATGAAACATCACAGGAAGGAAGTACTCAAGGTCCTCTACCAAGTTTGTGTTTTTTGTGCCGTTCGGTCAACAAATATGGCCGCCGAGGGCTCTGATTGGCTGACTCATTTTGGACATCTCCTCTGCAACCCCTGCACAGAATTTCATGAAACTTCACTGAAAGGAAGTACTCAAGGTCCTCTACCAAGTTTGTGTTTTTTGTGCCGATCGGTCAACAAATATGGCCACCGAGGGCTCTGATTGGCTGACACATTTTCTACATCTCCTCTGCAACCGCTGCACAGAATTTCATGAAACTTTACAGGAAGGAAGTTCTCAAGGTCCTCTACCAAGTTTGTGTTTTTTGTGCCGATCGGTCAACAAATATGGCCGCCGAGGGCTCTGATTTGCTGACTCATTTTGGACATCTCCTCTGCAACCCCTGCACAGAATGTTATGAAACTTTACAGGAAGGAAGTACTTAAGGTCCTCTACTTAGTTTGTGTTTTTCGTGCTGATTGGTCAACAAATATGGCCGCCAAGGGCTCTGATTGGCTGACACATTTTCGACACCTCCTCTGCTACCGCTGAACAGAATTTCATGAAACATTACAGGAAGGAAGTACTAAAGGTCCTCTACCAAATTTGTGTTTTTCGTGTCGATCGGTCAACAAATATGGCCGCCAAGGGCTCTGATTTTCCGACACATTTTCGACATCTCCTCTGCAACCACTGCACAGAATTTCATGAAACTTTACAGGAAGGAAGTACTCAAGGTCCTCTACCAAGTGTGTGTTTTTTGTGCCGATTGTTCAACAAATATGGCTGTCGAGGGCTCTGATTGGCTGACACATTTTCGACATCTCCTCTGCTACTGCTGCACAGAATTTTTATGAAACTTTACAGGAAGGAAGTATTCAAGATCCTCCAACAAGTTTATGTTTTTTTTGTGCTGATTGGTCAACAAATGTGGCCGCCGAGGGCTCTGATTGGCTAACACATTTTCAACATCTTCTCTGCAAAAAAAAAAAACGCTGCACAGAATTTCATGAAACTTTACAGGAAGAAAGTACTCAAGGTCCTCTACCAAGATTGTGTATTTTGTGCTTATCGGTCAACAAATATGGCCGCCGAGGGCTCTGATTGGCTGACACATTTTCGAAATCTCCTCTGCAACTATTGCACAGAATTTCACGAAACCTTGCAGCAAGCAAGTACTCAAGGTCCTCTGCCAAGTTTGTGTTTTTCTTGTCGATTGGTCAACAAATATGGCTGTTGAGGGCTTTTACCTGTAGAAGTATTTTTGTGACTTTTAACCCTTTATCTGCAACTCAGGTGAGCGATGTGGCCCCCTTGGGCCTCTTGTTTATATTTTTATCAGGATGCGTGTCCTGGTGCTATTGAAAAGTGACATTTCAACTCATCTCTTAAAATTCTAAATAATGCAAAAACAGCGATGCCAAATATTTTCACTGACGCTTCGCACATATATATATATAAATGTGTTTTTTTATGTACTTGTGTCCGAACGGAATGAAGGACGTACTGTCCCTTGTTCCGTCTGGATACAAGTACATATTCGTGTATCCTGAGGGCTCAAGGGATGTACTGTCCCTTCCGCTGGGTTTAAACACGTTTAGTGTCGTGGTCGCTTGTACCTTTTTTTGTGCTTTTATATCTTTTTTTTCCAAGCGACGTGCATTCGCCCTTTGTTGGGCTGATCCGACATTGTCTGAATAGTGAACGTGGTTGTTTTCACCTCTTTTATGCTATATATATATATATATATATATATATATATATATATATATATATATATATATATATATATATATATATATATATATATATATTGTCATTATCTCTGGTTGTTTGACGATATCACGTGACAGATGATAGTGTTTTCTATATCCTGAACTATATGGGGCGCCGTTTTACTATTTATTATAAAAAGAGATATCACCATAATGATATAGTGATATCACCCATTCGCAATAGGAGATATCTCTAATTGAACAGGTGATATCACCTATTCAATAGGTGATATCTCTATAATAAATTGGTGATATCTCTGTAACGAATTGATGATATCTCCATAACGAATAGGTGATATCTCTATACTGATATGGTGATATCACTATAATGATATGGTAATATCTCTATAATGATATTGTGATATCTCTATAATGATATGGTGATATCTCTATATTGATATCATTATAGAGATATCACCATATCACTATAGAGATATCACCATATCATTATAGAGATATCACCATATCATTACAGTGATATCACCATATCATTATAGAGATATCACCATATCATTATAGAGATATCACCATATCATTATAGTGATATCACCATATCATTATAGAGATATCACCATATCACTATAGAGATATCACCATATCATTATAGTGATATCACCATATCATTATAGAGATATCACCTATTCGTTATGGAGATATCACCAATTCATTCTGAATTGGTGATATAACTATATCGAACAGTTGATATCACCTACTCCAGTACCCATTAATTCAAAGAAGAAAATATGGATATGAAGATTTCTCCAATTTGATATAAAGATATCACTATAATAAACTTTTATTCAATTGGTGATATCTTCCATTCGATATAATGCTATCACTTAAACGAATTGGAGATATCTCAATATCAAATTGAATAGGTGATATCTCTATAACGAATAGGTGATATTTCTGTAATTAATTGGTGATCATATCTCTATAACGATATGGTGATATCTTTATAATAATATGGTGATATTTCCATAAGGAATAGGTGATATCTCTATAATGATATGGTGATATCTCTTTTTGGAATAAATGGGAAAACGGCGCCCAATAGAACAAATTGAGCTCACTGATGATCTAGATATTCGCGTCGTTTTCTCGCGAAAGTCACATGACAGATCTTATGAAAACATGAACATGAAAGCGGCTTTTTATTCTGTCAAGATTATGTTTAAACCATCAATACTTTCTTTGTTTTACTTGTATCGTAATACGGAAATGATTTCCTAAAACAGATAATTACTAAAAACTAAAGTCTTAGTAACTGGGTTGATTTCCTACAAAATCGTGCGAGGTACCTCAGACTTAATCTATTGAATACGAATTCTTTGCATGGTTCTGACTCAGTTACGTAAGAATTGTTCAAAAAAGTAGAAATTTCATATTTCACATCCTGCAGCAAACGAAATGCTTGATGAATTAGTCATATGAAAGACAAAATCTCTTACAACACTGCAAGGATTAAACACTACCAGTATAATGAATAATCGGCCCAAATCAGGTGTAATGATGGCAAATATGGACAATGACCATATCCCAATACGCAGTACAAAGTAGATAATTCAGGAAATCACAAACCGAGGGCATAGGAAATCAGGATAAAGCAAGAACCAAAGCAACTTGAATAAAACCTCCATCACATGAACAGAAGCGAACTCCCAAATTAGGAGTGAGACCAGGTGCCCAGGAAGAGTCAGCATATCCTGCTTGCATGCAACACCCGTCACTTCAACTCCGCAGAAATATCACATCCGGTTACTTCCATTTCGGAAGATACAAGTATAGTCTGTGGTTGAATGGTTCAAATGGTCTAAGACAGAATATCATTCACCATTCTGGACAATGAGACATCATAGTGTATGACGAGTTCCCCGTATCGACCGTATAACTTCCTCAGTGACGATGTTAGTCGATCACAAACGTATCCCTGACTGAGACTCTGATCTGAAAGACGCCTAGCCCTCTGAACAAAATCTGTATATATACTTCCTCTGGCATAACGTATTAATTGGGATATGAGCAAGGCTATAAGCAGGATGAGAATGTATCACCTCTTTTAATTTCTTTATATTGTGAACGATATTGTAGATTTCTAACTAGCAAAGTTATAAACAGAGTAAATACAGATTTTATTGGAAGCAGTGAACATGTAAAATTACAATATTGTTGTATGCGGATGACACTGTTTTACCGGCAGAATCCATTGAAGAGTTAAAAGCTCGTGGTCCCCAACCAAAACTGCTTTTTAAACCCGTTTCGAATAATAATTTTGAAAAAAAAATCTGTTTACCATTGATCTTTTGGATAAAAGAAATCAAGTTAACTTACTTTTGATCAATAATTATTGTACCACCAGTAATGACTAATGACTCCAGCCACAGGTATAGTATTTGAAAAAAATTACCTTGAAAATGTTATTTTCGTGAAATTTCATTTGTGCAATCTGGTGTTTGGATCAGATGTCCAGTATACTGCATAAAAAAGACATTGCATTGCATATACTAGTATATGTATGGATTTTCTACGAACCAAAGCTTCTATTCATAATGGTATGTAACGCCAACTGTTCGAATAGTTTTAAAGTGTAAAAGAGCTGTTCTACTCGGAATTTCGTTTATTTATAATTTAATCAACCTATTCCATACCCATGCTATACTCAATTAATCTTGCATATTATCAGATATTATATAGTTTGCCCTCTGGCCCGGAAGGCAACTAACTTGTTAAATGGGCAATACACTTATTCGAACAAGAGGCCCAAGGGGGCCACATCGCTCTGAGCAGACTGTATGTATGTTGTTAATCAAAAGTCAGTATAAGACCTGAAGGAAATAGCTTTTAGTGAAGCTTTAAGAAGCACAATGTGTATTTACTTCCTGTAAAGTTTGGTGACATTCTGTCCAGTAGTTTAAGAGGATAAGTAAAAAAAAATGTGTCATCCAAATAGAGCCTATGGAGGACATCATGGATATCCGATTGGCTCGAAAACCACAAACTTGGTAAAGGGCAATGAGTACTTGCTTCCTGTGAAGTTTCAAGAAATTCTGTGCAGCGGTTTCAGAGGAGAAGTCGAAAATGAGTCAGCCAATCAGAGCCTGTGGTGGCCATCTTGGATTTCCGATGGGCTAAAAATAACCCCAACAAACTTGGTAGAGGGCATTGAGTTCTTGCTTCCTGTGACGTTTTGTGAAATTCTGTGCAGCGGTTTCAGAGAAGAAGTCGAAAATGTGTCAGGTAATCAGGGCCTGTGGCGACCGTCTTGGATTTCCGATCGACACGAAAAACACAAACTTGTAGAGGGCATTGAGTACTTGCTTCCTGTGAAGTTTAGTGAAATTCTGTTCAGTGTTTTCAGAGGAGAAGTCGAAAATGTGTCAGCCAATCAGAGTCTGTGGCAGCCATCTTGGATTTCCGATCGGCTCGAAAAACACAAACTTGGTAGAAGAATTGAGTTCTTGCATCCTGTGTAGTTTCTAGAGATTCTGTGCAGCGGTTTCAAAGGAGAAGTCAAAAATGTGTCAGCCAATCAGAGCCTGTGGTGGCCATCTTGGATTTCTGATCAACTCGAAAAACACAAACTTGGTAGAGGGCATTGAGTACTTGCTTCCTGTGAAGTTTCGTGAAATTCTGTGAAGCAGTTTCAGAGGAGAAGTCGAAAATGTGTCAGCCAATCAGAGTCTTTGGCGGCCATCTTGGATTTCCGATCGACTCGAAAAACACAAACTTGGTAGAGGGCATTGAGTACTTGCTTCCTGTAAAGTTTCGTGAAATTCTGTGCTGCGGTTTCAGAGGAGAAATCGAAAATGTGTCAGCCAATCAGAGCCTGTGGCGGCCATCTCAGATTTCCGATTGGCTCGAAAAACACAAACTTGGTAGAGGGCATCAAGTACTTGCTTCCTGTGAAGTTTAGAGAGATTCTATGCAGCGGTTTCAGAGGAGAAGTTGAAAATGTGTCAGCCAATCAGAGCCTGTGGCGGCCATCTTGGATTTCCGATCGGCTCGAAAAACACAAACATGGTAGAGGGCATTGAGGATTTGCTTCCTGTGAAATTTCCTGAAATTATGTGCAGCGGTTTCAGAGGAGAAGTCGAAATGTGTCAGCCAATCAGAGTCTTTGGCGGCCATTTTGGATTTCCGATCGGCTCGAAAAACACAATTTTTGTACAAGGCATTTAGTTCTTGCATCCTGTGGAGTTTCGAGAGATTCTGTGCAGCGGTTTCAGAGGAAAAGTCCAAAATTTGTCAGCCAATCAGAGCCTGTGGCGGCCATCTTTGATTTCCGATCGGCTCGAAAAACACAAACTTTGTTGAGGGCATTGAGTACTTGCACTTAAGGATATAGGCCGTATTAATCCTCGCAGGGATTCAACCCGGAAGAAGTTCTAGATGGGCATTGAGTACTTGCTTTCTGTGAAGTTTCATGAAATTCTGTGCTATGGTTTCAGAGGAGAAGTCCAAAATGTGTCAGCCAATCAGAGCCTGTGGCGGCCATCTTGGATTTCCGATCGGCTCGAAAAACACAAACTTAGTAGAGGGCATTGGGTACTTGCTTCCTGTGAAGTTTCAAGAAATTCTGTGCTGCGGTTTCAGAGGAGAAGTCAAAAATGTGTCAGCCAATCAGAGTCTGTGGCATCCATCTTGGATTTCCGATCGGCTTTAAAAACTCAAACTTGGTAGAGGGCATTGAGTACTTGCTTCCTGTGAAGTTTAGTGAAATTCTATGCAGTGGTTTCAGAGGAGAAGTTGAAAATGTATCAGCCAATCAGAGCCTGTGGCGGCCATCTTGGATTTCCGATCGGCTCGAAAAACACAAACATGGTAGAGGGCATTGAGGACTTGCTTCCTGTGAAATTTCCTGAAATTCTGTGCAGCGGTTTCAGAGGAGAAGTCGAAAATGTGTCAGCCAATCAGAGTCTTTGGCGACCATCTTGGATTTCCGATCGGCTCGAAAAACACAAACTTGGTAGAAGGCATTTAGTTCTTGCATCCTGTGAAGTTTCGAGAGATTCTGTGCAGCGGTTTCAGAGGAGAAGTCCAAAATGTGTCAGCCAATCAGAGCCTGTGGCGGCCATCTTTGATTTCCGATCGGCTCGAAAAACACAAACTTTGTAGAGGGCATTGAGCAACTTGCACTCAAGGATATAGGCCGTATCAATCCTCGCAGGGATTCAACCCGGAAGAAGTTCTAGATGGGCATTGAGTACTTGCTTCCTGTGAAGTTTCATGAAATTATATGCTGCGGTTTCAGAGAAGAAGTCCAAAATCTGTCAGCCAATCAGAGCCTGTGGCGGCCATCTTGGATTTCCGATCGGCTCGAAAAACACAAACTTAGTAGAGGGCATTGGGTACCTGCTTCCTGTTAAGTTTCAAGAAATTCTGTGCTGCGGTTTCAGAGGAGAAATCGAAAATGTGTCAGCCAATCAGAGCCTGTGGCGGCCATCTTGGATTTATTATCGGCTTTAAAAACACATACTTGGTAGAGGGCATTGAGTACTTGCTTCATGTGAAGTTAAGTGAAATTCTGTGCTGTGGTTTCAGAGGAGAAGTCGAAAATCTGTCAGCCAATCAGAGTCTGTGGCAGCCATCTCGGATTTCCGATCGGCTTTAAAAACACAAGCTTGGTAGAGGGCATTGAGTACTTGCTTCCTGTGAAGTTACAAGAAATTCTGTGCTGCGGTTTCAGAGGAGAAGTCAAAAATGTGTCAGCCAATCAGAGCCTGTGGCAGCCATCTTGGATTTCCGATCGGCTTTAAAAACACAAACTTGGTAGAGGGCATTGAGTACTTGCTTCCTGTAAGGTTTGGTGAAATTCCATTCAGCGGTTGCAGAGGAGATGTCAAAATTGTTAAAAGTTTACGTCGGACGGACGACGGACGGCGCGCTATGACAATAGCTCACTCGAGCTTCGCTCAGGTCAGCTAATAAAAAAATTAATCAATCGGAATAAGTGTTTTCCACGGGTACTCCGGTTTCCTCCTGCTCAAATGACTCCCCTCACACCAACATCTACGCACGTTAATACCAGATTGTTACTTTTTTGTTAAATTTTGCAAAAAAAAATAAAGTTTTTCTTCAAAAATTGATGTGGTTTAGAAGAAACGGACAACGACACTTCGCTATTTGGATGGTTTGAGTCTTTGACTCTTTCTGTGGTTAAAAGAATTGGAGATCATCCTTAAATGTTTATCAAACCGCTTTCTGTATTTTTATGTCCCGTAATCGAAGATTCGGAAGCTTATATACCGTAGTTTTTAGCCTGACCGTTTGTCTGTTAGTCCGTTAGTTTGTTTATCTCTCTGTTTGTCCGCAAAAACCTTTGGCAAAAACTTTTAAATCGTAAGTTATAGGGCCTTCATATTTCACACGAGTATGATAACAATTCTTGACTTTGTGATCTTGACCTTGGAGTTTGTCCTATTTTTGAAAAACTTTAACCTTGGTCATTACTATCAATTGAATGGTTAACGAAAAGGCTTTAAATTTTTCAAATTTGTATTCCTTATATGGATACCAAAATGTTTCATCTTGTGACCTTGACCTACGTTTGAAAAGAAAATTAAACCTTAGTCATAACTTTTAAATGGTAGGTGATATCTTTCATTCTGTTGAAAAATAATGACTTTGCAGCATTGACATAGGAGTATGACGTACATGTACGTTTGACTATAAGCTGTTTTACTAACAAAGACGCCAACAGAGGCATTCGTGTTTCACAAACAGTACGTCTTTTTTCATTAAGTACAGTTCTCTGTAAAAATCATGCAATAGGTGCTACATGGGGGTCAATAGAATGTGATGAAACTTTGCATGGTATTAGGTTTCCAAGCACTTATTATTAATTCAAACTTGTTTATACCAAATTTTACTCGTGGTTGCTATGGTAACGACAAACTTATTTTGCCAGCCTTATAAGCTGCAAAAATGTGAAAAATGCAACATTTGAGCATAAACAAAAACAAGTAACATATTGAAGAAATTCCAATTATACTATTTATTCATTAAATTTGATACTCACATTTTCAAGATATATAATAATGAAATCAACAAAGAGTTAAGTAATTTGAAATATAGCTTATGGAAAAGAGTGGTACTCATATAAATAGCAAAAATGCATGAAATTGCTATTTTTTGCAAATTTTGACCTTAAATATTTGCTAATCCCAGCTTGATATAGCAAAAACTTCACAATCATAATAAAATATCATGATATGACTTTAAACTGATTCAAAAACATTTTTGTGCAAAATATTTTATCAGCCAGAAAAATAGTGCTAAAAAGGGGGATAACTCTTTAAATGTTTTTTTTTGCTATTTTTTGCAAATTTTGACCTTAAATATTTGCTAAACCCAGCTTGATATAGCAAAAACTTTACAATCATAATGAAATATCAGGATATGACTTTTAATTGATTCAAAAACATTTTTGTGCAAAATATTTAATCAGCCAGAAAAATAGTGCTAAAAAGGGGGATAACTCTTTAAATGTGTTTTTTGCTATTTTTTGCAAATTTTGACCTTAAATATTTGCTAAACCCAGCTTGATATAGCAAAAACTTTACAATCATAATAAAATATCATGATATTACTTTTAATTGATTCAAAAATATTTTTGTGCAAAATATTTCATCAGCCAGGAAAATAGTGCTAAAAAGGGGGATAACTCTTTAAATGTGTTTTTGCTGTTTTTTTTTTGCAAATTTTGACCTTAAATATTTGCTAAACCCAGCTTGATACAGCAAAAACTTCACAATCATAATAAAATATCATGATATGACTTTTATTTGATTCAAAAACATTGTGCAAATATATCATCAGCCAGAAAAAATAGTGCTTAATAGGGGGATAACTCTTTAAATGTGTTAATTGCTGTTTCTTGCAAATTTTGACCTTAAATATTTGCTGAACCCAGCTTGATATAGCAAAAACTTTGCAATCATAATAAAATATCATGATATGACTTTTAACATTTTTATGCAAAATATTTCATCAGCCAGAAAAATTGGACTTAAAAGGGGGACAACTCTTTAACTTTTTGCTATTTTTTGCATATCTTGACCTTAATTATTTGCTGAACCCAGCTTGATATAGCAAAAACTTTACAATCAAAATAAGATATATGATATGACTTTTATTTGATTCAAACACATTTGTGTGGAAATATATCATCAGCCAGAAAATTTGTACTAAAAAAAGGGGGATAACTCTGGGTTTTTTTTTTTTTGCATATCTTGACCTTCAATATTCGCTAAACCCAGCTTGATATAGCAAAAGATTTACAATCACAATAACATTTCATGATATGACTTTCATTTGTATAAGAACATTTTTATGCAAAATATTTCATCAGCCAGAAAAAAAATGGGCTATAAAGGAAGGTAAATTTGTAATTTATGCATTTCTTGACCTTGTATACTTGCTAAACCCAGTTTGATAAAACAAAAAATGTACAATCACAAAAATTTATTATGATACAACTTTAAATTGATGGATTCCTCTGCCTTGCGTTTATAGTATCTCACGGTAGATGGCTTGACATCTTTCATGTTGGTTTTTAACTGAGACCTTTGGGGACTGACATTTAAAGATTCCATGATAATGTTGATTTTTGGCAATTTTAACTCCACACAATCATCGCTCCAATTGGATTGTTGGGAAAATGACACAATGGTTCTTTACGAACTCTGAAAAAATAAGATGCAAATTTGAAAACATTACCAACATTCATAGAAAATTAACTAACTCATTATCCATCTGTAAACCCTATACTCTTTAATTTTTCACAAACATGTTTTGAGCAGTTATGTCACTAGAGAAAGTTCTGGTGTATAGTATCAAAGTAGTAGCCAATCAAAATCATTGAGCAGATAAGATGAGGGCCGTTTTTAGCCCTAAATCTAATGCCATATTTCTCCCGCATGACGATTCGTATGCAGAATGAGCTTAAAATGCATCAAAGATACGAAGTGCTGAGTTGCAAACTTAAATGTAAGCATGAATATGCAGACTTACAATATCCATGAATTGCCCTATGACCTTGACCTTTAACCTTTTGACTCCAAATTCAATAATCCTCGATTCATGGGAAACATTTTTGGCAACTTTCATGATAATAGGTGTAATACAGGCTCTAATATGGTCCAGACACCTTTTTTCAATCATCATATTTCTATAACCTTGGCCTTTTATTTTATTTTTTATTGATGGGAAACATCCAAAATGCAATAGGGGCTATCCTTGATTCATTGGTAACATTTGCGGCAAGTTTCATAATCATACTAGGTATTATATTGACTCAAATATTGTCCATTTTCAATTATGGAATTCCTGTGACCTTGGCCTTTGGACCCCAAAATCAATAGGGGTCATCTTCGTTTGATTCTTAAGATACATTTCTGGTCAGGTGCAATACATGCTCAAATATGGTCTGGAAACCATTTTCCTATGATAATGAACTTGACCTTTGATATTTGGACCCCAAAATCAAAAGGATTCATGGGAAACAAGTTTCATGATCATACATGTAGGTGCAATACAAGCTCCAGTATGGTTATGAAACCATTTTCAATAAATTTTTGAATCGCAAGCGATATAAGTCCCCTACCGGCATTAATCCATGTCCTTCAACACTGCCTTGACCTTTACTTACACCATAAGATGAATCCAACATCAAAATAAGTTCAATATGTGTATTAGAAAAGGGTCTGCAAAACAGGAAAATTTAATGAAATTTGCTATGAGGCCATACCTTTTGTAAGAACAAATACATCAAACCCAACTTCAACTTACTCTTTATCATACTATAATGTATCTGCGTGTGGAAAATCAGCTCAATATCTACAACAACAAACATGAAAGACTGGAAACTGAGAAGTTCATGAAATTTGCTAAGTTCAGGGGCCATAACTCATGTAAAAATGGGTCAATCAAATTGAAACACGAACTTGATTTGTATCACACTGAGATATATTCACATACAAAAAATGATTTCAATATCTGCAATACCATGGAAGAAAAGTCCGCAAAACTTAGAATTTCATGAAATGTGCTAAGTCCAAGGGCCATAACTCTTGTGAAAATAGCTCAATGATAAGCAAACTTAAACTTGATCTGTATAACACTAAGATGTAACCACATATAAAAAATTATTACAATATCTACAACAACAGCCGAGAAAAGTCCGGAAAACTGAAAATTTCATGAAATCTGCTATGTCCAGGGGCCATAACTCTTGTAAAAATAGGTCAATCGGAACCAAACTCAAAGTTGAGCTGTATAACACTTAAATGTATTCACATTTAAAAGATTATTTCAATATCTGCAATACCTTGGAAGAAAGTCCGGAAAACTGAGAATTTCTTGAAATTTGCTAAATCCAAGGGCCATAACTCTTGTAAAAATAGGTGAATCGAAACAAAACTCGAACTTGATCTGTATCACATTGAGATAAACTAACATGCCAAAATTGAGTTCAATATATGCAACGAAAGCAAAAAAAATAAATCTGAAACATAGGTAATCACAGACTAAACAATGACTGGTTTGCACAAAAATATGTTTAACAAAGCAAAATCTATTTGATAAATTCTTTTTATTCATATTATACAGATATTCACATCTATCTGGGTTTAACAGATATAAGCATGGTAAAAGGAGCACATTTCAATAGATTTATATAGAAATAATAGTAAATTTTAAAAGGGTTGCCATTCACAGCATGTGATTCAGATATGACTGAAAATTCACATTTTGATTTCTAACGTTCCATAGATTTGGAATATGGTCAAATTTACAATAATTATGAAAGTGCATGTAGCACGATGTTTGCAATTTGCATGATTCTTATAGAGAACTGTACTTAATAGCTATTTGCCCTCTCTCTCCTTTCTCGTCTGAAAAGTATAATGAATTAAATATTTTTATGATTTTCAACATAACAAAAGAAAACAGATGAAACAAAACAAGAGAAAAGAAAGAAAAGAAGAATTTGTCCTTTAATTAGCGCTTTGAATATCGATATACATAACACGCAATAGCTAACTCAGATGTGAAAACAATAAATACAGAACTTGACGCATCTGTATTATGATTCAAACTTTCCCTGCATTGCGAAATATATTTCTCTAGATCAGCTTTTAACCAAATACACTTCAGGTTACATCCCCTTTGGAACAATGTTCCGCGTACATTAATTTCCATGATATCAATCGATTGATGTACGGATCGGTAAACGTCCGAGTGATTTTATTCTTTGTTGTGGTGTTGAGTTTATTGGCTGCTGATGCTGAAATCGAGCGCACCTGCAAAAATGGTGACCTAGTTAGATTGGACGAACATGGACGATTTGAGTTCTCAGGTACCCCCTTTACCTCCCAGGTATAGGTTTAGGGACCTTGTATTAGGGGACAGTACTGCACACTTCAACGACAGGTATGTAAAATCGTCGTATGATACAACTTGTTATAATGGTACTGGTTCACGGTACAGTACAGGTAACAGTATATTTAAACTTTTAATTGGTCAATACATTGGTTTTGGTGTAAAGAAAACATCCTTTGGGACCATGCATGACAATGTTTTGTCATTGATTTTCCATACACACAATACCATCAGTAATCTGCCTGATCTATAATGTACTGAAATATCGTCAGATGGTATTCGGGAAGGGGGGGGGGTGTTGTATGTATGAATGTAGAATAACGTGTCTACAAAGCTCTTTTTTCAAAATTCATTGCTACGTACTAATATGCATGATGTATTTACATTGGAGTTACAGTGACATTTGTCAATGAAAGAAGAACATAATTTTATATCCGTTACCATGGTAACATAGAACAGTGAAAAATTTTCAAGCTTAAAGTCATGTGGAAACGCTTTACTAGTATACCAGCATTTGTTTTTCGTGATCACATGTATAAGTTTGAGAAAACAGGTATTGTCATGAACGTGAACTGAAACAGACACATTAATGAATACACCTCAAAGTACTTTGCTATCCAAAAAGCTAAGTGTGCGGTTAACTCCCACTCAACGAAATCCATAGCCACACAGGTAACTATGAAGGAAGAGAACCACCTTTAATAGGTACTACTGCTACAATGTCATTTACGAAATAAAGATTATAGCTAAATTTAATTTGATTGGGTACGACTCATCGTTCCAAAATATGTTTTAGAGGGTGACGAGTCGAATTCTACCGTTGTCTCTACACGCATTTCGGTAATCTTGAGGGTTTAGAAAAAAAACAACAACAAACAAACAAACAAAAAACAAAAGACAAAAATGAATAAGACAAACAAGAAACAAAAAGATACTTATGAGATAATCTTAACAGCACTCTTTCACTTGGTCGTTGATGTAATCCAGAACATTTCCAACCACTTTCAGCGATTTGTTATAAATAAACAACTACCAGAAAATGATACCAGAATTATATATTAAGATGATTAAGATTTGTTTAGATTGGTACTTATCCAAACATATGATTGAAGATAAAGGTCTCGGCTATCTCAGAAATCATTGAGTGCAGAAAAATCATTGTTTTCTTCCTCGTGCTTACCTGCGTTTTGCAAGAACACCTAGGAACACGCACGGATAATTATGATTTTTTGGCTCTTCTATGGCTTTGACGAGGAAGTCATATATTATATGTAATGCTTGAGATCTGGAAAAATGTTTTTGTGATAATCAGTAGGGATGTGTGCCCTTGGGCAAATATATAATGGGATACTAAGACCGAATAATCCGAAGAAATGTTCAGATATTGGATTGAATAAGGTTACTAAGAGGCCTACGTGTTAAAAATAAATGGTTATCCTGGGATGTCACTGACCCTTTAGCCCGCCACTCTTTGTATATCGATGGGTTATACTACAACAAAGTGAAAAGTAAGATATTTATAAACATGATAAAGGGCTTGTGAAATCGAATTAGGGTGGATCTGGACTCCTGTCCTGTCACAATCTACGCAGATGGGACTCGTAGGTTTTATTGCAAGTAATTCAACTTCAAATTTATTTTTTAAAAACAAAAAGTAAAGGAAGGTAATGACTTAAAGAATGACATCAGTGCAACATATGGATTTATGTAAAATTACGTAAAGTAGATAATGAGATACGAACTTTTTATGATTTTATTTTAAATTGGCATATATATATTTGAGCATCGAAGTTAATTACTAGCTCAGACATGATGGTATGATATATCATATGAATTATTAAAGAGTTTTTGCCATCATGGTAATGAAATAGACGGGATATCATTGTAGAAGTAATTCTATTACATTTCATTAGGAATGGAAAACAAAATAGACTTTAAAGAAGAGACCTTTCGGGGTATATTTCAGGGGTAGACCTTTATGGGTATTTAGGTACTTCTTTGGTGATTATCCTTTTATCTGATTAGATGTGTTTTGGTACCATGTTCTGTCACATTAGGAACTTTAGAAAGGGGGGGGGGGGTTAGTTGCGAGAAGGTAATTGTAGAAGGGGGAGGGGTCTGCAAACAGATATATGAATGCCGTAAATAAATCTATTAAAAATAATAGGTAAAGTAGTTGACTCTGAAAGTAATTCAGATGGAAAGATTTACATAAAATAATGCATTCAAATAGAATGTTGTAGTTGGGTATAAATGATCTGATCAATCAATAAAAGTCAAACACAAAACGCAGTCAGAAACCAAAAACCATTATTAATGGGCATACAAAATAATGATAGATAAAACACCGAACTAAACAACTAGATATTTGGCAAGGAAGCAAAAGTGAATCCCAAACGGAAAAGAGAGCAGGTGCCCGGGAGAGTAAGTATCTCCTGATTGCTTGAGAAATATGTCTCTTTAACTATACAAAAAAGATAAAAAACAAAACAAAAACAAAATACAAAAACAAAAAAAGAAAAAACAAAACCCAAAGCAAACCGACGAATCTGTCATATTCGGTATTTTTGGATGGTTCTAACCTGAGTCCTGAAATATCTTGAAATCGATATTGTGGAAGACGAGATGTTAACGTTACGAAAAAGAAAAAAATGGAATGACAAAGTCAGTCTTTCACAAATATCCTTAGTTTGTCGATTAATTTTTCAGTAAGTTGCCTTGCCCTCACGATGAAGACATCGTGTTTCAACTTGTTATATGTTATATAAACTAAAGCAGATGAAATTCATATGGATCATAATTATCTAAATGTATGTAATGATCAAATGTGTCCGCGGTACGCGGTCACAGGGTCACCATAATTTTTTCTACGTACTGATCAAGTTTCAGTAAACAGTCTGATTTTTACGAATGTTTACCTAATTCATGAACAAATTATCAGTACATGTTTTAAATGCAATTACATATGTGCAAACGAAAGCCAGGTTAGGCAAGTTTGACTGATTGACTGTGATCTACATCCATATGTCCTCCTTTATCACATATTGTCACATCTAAATGATCAAATAAGCCTTTACACGCTAATGGAGGACTATTCAGATTGCTCCGTTAGATTTTCTGTTTTCCTTGATCCCCTGGGTCCCCCCTTCAATACTAGGTTTGCTGATAGACCATCTAACGATCTAGAAATCTTGCATTTTCCTTCTGCCTAAAGCATACGAAATGGAGTGAAGCATAATAATGACAACACTCTGTGTGTAGAATACAGCGTTTAGGCACAAAGTCAAACATCTTTTGCATTCAAATTACAAAAATCTCCGGAAGATGCCAAATGTCAGAACGTGTTGCAGAAAGGCTTTGCTCTTGACATTTGTAAAACTTCCACAATCCTTTCAACATTATTTTTTTCTGCATCTTTCTGATTATTACTCAAGATATCCTTTATCTCGTTCTTTTGGTAAAAGAGATCAATAACTTACATGGCACGTACCCTCTTACATAGGTACATTTTGTACTGACTGTAATGCATTATATTTGTTTATGTCAAAGGTTCGAGATTTCATGGCTAGTATCTTTCTTCTTGTATCAAATCACAAAGTACATGGACATGTTCACCTTTATTGTGTGTTGTTCTTTACATCTTGTGACTTCTGTCTTGATGGCTTAATTTCTTTCTATTATGGAGTCCAAGTATTTCCCCTTTCCTAGTTCCGTCATTGTCGTCAGATCCTTAATTATGTCCCTTGTCACGTTTATCTGAGAACTCATCCAAGTTTACCGACATGATGTGACTTTTTTTTCAATTTGTCCGTTAGCACCATGAACAGGAAGTCAATTTCTGGGGAATCTCGTCTGATGTTTCCGCACGGAGCCCTGCTTCATTGATAAACGTGTCAAGAAATGTCTAAAATTCTATCGGAAATTAGACGTGTACTTTGCTTTGATTTCAAGAAATCAATTCCGTCAACTTACAGTAAATGTAGTCTTTTTATAAGGCTCTGTTACACCTTATATAACATATTAACCTAAGGGACGTCCAACGAATGGGAAAAAATCTGCCAAAAACCTTTGTTCCGTGGACGCTCAGTCATAAAAATCGACGCCGTTTGATTCTTTCGAGTATGGAATACGAATACCGCAATAACAACGAAAAAAAAAGAAGTCCGGAAACTAAAATTTGACAGACAAACGACGGATAGGCGAGTCGGCGAAAAGAAGAATGTAACCCCGTAGAATAATGACCGCGGTCATTTTTCGTCGCAGAACAATAACCCCCAAGTCATAGAAAATGAGTCCAAATCGTACAATATCACTTTTCGTCTTTGCACCAGCAGGATACGTCCATACGGATGATTTGTCACACATGATGACGATTCATCTCATTTGGTTCGTAAGGATAACTGTTATTATATAGCATGGGGAAGTTTCAGTAAATAGTCCAAAAGGTCACAGAACTGCTTCCTCAGATAACATTTGCTTTATAACATATGTTATATACAGTATACAGCTATTCGATACTGTAATTGGGAATTTCTTATACTAGGACAAGTTTATGACATGTAGACACGATGCCCAATCATTAATGACTATATATAAAATGTATGAATTATATATTAAGATTATATAGTACTATTGGATTATTAGGGTCCCGTACGATAATGCGGGAGCCCTATAGGATCGAGTCACGCATTTCGTCTGTCCGTCTGTCCTGTTGTTCTAACGCGATAACTCACGCCAATACGGTGTTTTTTTTGGGGGGGGGGGGATCACAACTTCTTAACTCATAATGATGCTATTGCAACCTACACATCAAAGATTATTCAGATGTCGGAGTTAACGTTGTGTTGATCAGTTTCATGGTTTTCAACTTTTCACTTTCATCCTCATCATTCATCATCGACGGTGATAAACAAAAATCGATGACAATCGGTTGATCATTAATGGAAATTTGGCGTCAAGTCAACCATGAAAATGATTGCAGAGATTTTTGTCTCTGGTTGTTTTAATGGGTGCTGTTTGAAAGTGGATAGAAACGATGAAAAATCCACACTGTGATTGAGAATATGGAAATATTGAAATGCTTTTATGATGTTTTGTACAAGGGATCGTTAATTGAAGGTTATAAAGTGTGAGGAATTGGAATCCGTGTGAAGCGACAGAACATTAAAAAAAAGGCAAACTTGATATTGTTTCTACCACATTACGCCTCCGTAAAAGAACTTAGTCACGAGTTTGATACAAACATTTTTGAATTATAATGTTTTCAGACTTCTGTGATCGATGCTGAATTCTAAGATAAATGTACTTTTAACACATGCAGTCAAGATGGCCGCCGTAGATCACTTTTGTCCACTCGTGTTCAACTTCTCCCATCAGCCGTTGCATTGACTTTTATGAGATTTTTCAGAAAGAAAGTTCTCAAGCATCGTGTGACACACCAGGAGTAAATCCTACCTAGTGAGGAACGATAAAAGTCAGGCTCGCGATGATACGGAAGGATCTCAACCAAAATTGTTTTCGTCCCAAACAAGAAGGCAAATTTTGAATCTGATTTGCTAAGACATTTCGACTTCTTCCCCCCAATTTGGCCAGAAATTCCCAATCAAATATTGAAAAGTAATTTTCAAATATTATTTAGATATCGAATTTTAGAAGAGTTTTATTATGACAGAAATTACTATTATTAGAAGAACGTGGAAGCAAAAGTAAGATAAATACAGAATGTTCTCAGTTATAGCAGGTCATTGTTACCCATTTTGATATCCTACTCTTTGCTTAAAATTCCCAATTCTGAGCAAAACACCAAAAATCCCTTTAAGTGTCATAGGCAGTGTTCCTAACAGGGAGAAAAAAAGCCCTGCAGTCGCTGTAATTTAAAATGTCTTGTTTTATTCATTTTGAAGACATTACAAATAAGCATGTGAAAATAGCCTACTTTTACATGAGTCGATTCATTCACTTTTGAAATTCGGTAGCTAATATTGGGTTGTAGTTCGTCAATGTCAATGGGAAATATGTAAATTATGACAATACAATTAACAAACTTGTCGATAATATTCGATCATCTCCCCCGGACATTGTATGTAACTTGGTTATCGATTTTTTTTAACTTAATCATTCCTATTCTCACAAGATTGAAAATTAAATGTACATTCAGTTTCCGATTTTGAATAATGAATATTAATGAACCGATCAGACTCTTCTGATAGATATTGATCTGATCAATATTAGTAGAAACTACACTATATTCAACTATGATTGTTAATTGCATAATTGCTACCTGAGAGATGAGACAACAGTCTGTAACCAAACAATTGGAACAATTATTATTTTGACTCGGTATCGAAACTAACGAAGAAAAATGTACTACAATGTTAACCAAAATGGGAAAAAACAACGAAGAAACGTCATGGTAACGTCCAGGTAGTGCTCACATATTTAGGCTATCAAAAGATATTTGCAGGAAGGAGCAAAAGTCAGTTATGCTGTGGATACGTTATCATATCTTTCTACTGGGCACCAATGTACATTTGCAATCCTGTCTGCTGGCACATTTTTAGACTAACCTTGAAGCAAACATGTGATCAAATCAAGCTTGTGAGGTCCTACCCGATGGGCCAACAAAATAAGCAGACAATGACATTGCCATTGGCTGACGCATTTTCCTCCTCTTCGCAACCACAGGTACTTGTAGAAAGAGCGTCAATATCCTGTGTGGTCATAAGAGAATACTGGTATCTGTATAGACTAAATAATCCAGTCTCTCCGCTGCCGCTAAAAGAGCGGCAGCGGAGAGACTGGATTGTTTAGTCTAGTATCTGTAGAAATACAAGGCTTCCGACGAATTTTCAGCTAGAAGTAGCATTTCTGCAATTTTTGCATTTGAAGGGGAAAACTGGGTATGACCATAAAGATTGATTTGTATACTTCCTAAAAACATCAATAATTAACCCAAAAAGATCTAATAACATAGCCTAATCGTCTACCAAAGTTGGACTGTTTTCTACTTTCTGTCTTGAACCTCCATTGCCAGATTAGCTAGTCTTACAGTAAGCAGAGTAAAGCCTCTGAATGAATCCGTATTTGTCCAATCTGGCGATGGAGATTCAAGACAGAAAAGTAGAAAACAGTCCAACTTTTGTAGGCGATTAGGCTATGTTATGAGATCTTTTGGGTTGAATTATTGATGTTTCTTACAGGAACCAAGTACTCAAGATCCTATACCAAGTTTGTGTTTTTCATGCCGAGTAGTCAACAAATATGGCGACAGAGGGTTCTGATTTGCTTACGCCTTTTTGGCTTTTCCTTTGCAACCGCTGCACAGAATTTCACAAAATCTTACAGGAAGCAAGTACTGAAGGTCCTGTACCAAGTTTGTGTTTTGTTGTCGCTGTGGTCTGGCTGATAGGGCATAGGGCTAGTAAATTTATAATTGCTGGTTCGATCCTAGCTAGAGCCATGGGTCGGCTGACATATACTCTTCAATGTTCTTTGTTTATATACAAAAAATGTCTTTGTCTATGTATTGTTTATGTGTCTGTGGTGTTTTAAAAAGTAATAATAACCCTCCCCCCAAGTTTGTGTTTTTCGTGCCGATCGGTCAACAAATATGGTGGCTGATTGGCTGACTTTTGACATCTCAAAAACTGATACTCATAATTTCACAAAACCTTTAAGGAAGCAAGTACACAAGGGTTTCTACCGAATCAGGTGAACGATGAGCCCCCCTTGGGCCTATTGTTTTGCAATATGATGGAGTTGTTGTCTTGTTGTGTAATTGATTGTTCGTGAGCTAACAGTTCCTGTCCCCTAGGATCTTGGAAAATGTGTGTGGCATTCTTTTTAGAAATACTTATAAATTAAACTGTTCAAGTTAGGAATTTGAGCATGTTGAATTAGATATGATTTTTGTAGATTTAAATTTTGAATTCATAATAGATTAGATATAATAAGTAAGAATATCTTAAATTAAATGTTGCAGTTTTAACAGTCATTGAGTAATACATATTGTAAATTATATGAGTGATATTGTAGTTGCAGTTTAATGGATATGTTGTTTTGTTGTGCTACTTATAATTGTTAGAGCCCCTGCTCCCTATGGTCATTGGTTCTAAGAAACTGGAAATTGATTTTTATGACATAATGTGTATGTATCTTATTCACTTGTCAGGAGAGCTACCAGTACAGTCTCGTCAGAGACTTCTCTGGTGTTCATTATTAGTTATAGGGTTAGTTCCTGTCATACTTACAATCATATTACACACATATGTGTGGTATATTGCACTTGGTTTAGTGAGAATAAAGATCAGAAACTGTTGTAATATTGGATCTTTATTATTTACAGCCCAAGTCAATGCAGTGTTTGGTTTGAAGACCAAAAACCCAACTCTCTTACTACCCAAAGTAGGTGTGTAAATTTGTGGGGGTGAGGCCGTAGGCCCCCTACATATTTACACACCTACTTTGAGTAGGAGGTATAACAGGAATAAACCCTATAACGAATTTATTATGCCGAGAACCATTTCGTAATGTTTTCTATGTAATTTTTGACGTTTGAAAATTTAGTGACCTACCTCAGCGTCAAGGTATGACACCACGTGACCGTCATACTGCGTCATTGGCTGGAATTAGTACGAGGCGTGATAAATTCTGATATAAAGGAAGTCTTATTGTGACGTCACTATACAAACAATCTAATGGCGTTACTTCTTCGGAGGTTTTGTCGGAAATATTAGAATGGCTAACATTTTCTAAAGTGTGAAATATGACGAAGACAAAACCATTAAGCCACAGACCCAGAATTTGCAGTGTTGATGTAGGCGGAGCCCGCCTTTGATTTGCCTTTGATCAAAGCATTTACGAAGTGACTGTTACAAATCCATTCTAAAAAAAAAACATTCAATCCAAAAAAAAAACCAGAAAATTAAAAAAAAAAAAAAAAAAAAAAAAAAAAACTAAAGAAAAAAAAAAAAAAAAAAAAAAAGAAAAAATTAAGAAAGAAAAAAGAAACATACAAGACAGGTTCTTTAAGCATTCAAAGGAAAATAACTCTAAAAAGTAATTGTGCATATATTGTATATCCTTGTTAGTTTTATAATAGAGCTGCTTTCAGCGCGACGGAAAGACCCAAGAATACGCGATTGTTGTACTGTAGGACCTATCGGTACAAAGACGTGTCGTTGGATCTTGCAGGAAAAAGAATTGATTCTGTCTGACCATGCCCCTAGAATCTTTAACCAACCTAATGAAAAGAGTCTAAACAACATAATCTTAGAAAGAATTAATACATTTCAATCGAAATTACTTATTTTAAATGTCGACTATTCTATAGAATCCATGCATGTATGTCAAGAGTGATTGCATCTAGTATACCGTCTTGTCTGACGGTAAGCACCAACTTGCACACAACGACATAAGCGGCACAGGTTCGTGGTGTACTGTAGTCTTTGACGGAAGTAGATAGTACGCTTGCGAGGAAGTTGGGTAAGCACGTGCGATTTTATGTAAGTTTGGCACTTTACCGATGGTCCTACTTCTCCGAGACATTATATTCAGATTCAGTTCTGAAATACTAGCTAATAAGTGCATGGAGAGTCTTGATTTTACAAAGATGTACATTGTACAACATCTTCAAACCGAAACGCTTTTAAATTTTATAAAAAATGAAAACGGATCATTTTGAAAAAAAAAAATGCTCTAGTTTAGACAGGGCACTTGAAGATGTCATGAAATGATTGTAGATCCGCCCATGCACGGTATACATGTATATGCACTGCACAAGCTTACATTGACTTCACACATGTAACAGATATACATCTTGATGAATACACTTCAAACACTACTGTAACATGTTTATGTCATTTTCTGGAAATATCTGCATATCTGTTCACACTGTGTAATTGTTTATGAAATGAAATGGTGAAGATGAAGTTTTACCGAAGAAATGATGATTCTTTAACATCTTTGACTTGTGACCATAGCCACAAGAATATGGACAAACTTTATCACCATGATCTAAATACTTACACAACTGAAAGGTAACTTTTTAATGTATTGATGTGTTTGGGCTCCACTGTTAATGATGTCGCCTCCCACACCGAAGAGTTTTTAATGGAGGGATATAAAAAAATATATATAACACTATATGTATGTAATCCTCGACAACTCAGTCGGTAAGGGTGTTTCCTTGAATACTGAAGGTCATGAGTTCGATACCCTGTCGATACCTTGTTTTTCTCTCGCCTATTGCCAACATATTCAGTTGAAGGTAAAATATTGAATCTATCCATTGTATCATGCCTTTTTAGTGGAAATATCCAGTGGTTCATCTATTTAACTAACTTTCAGAATATTTATATTTGAAAGGCCGCTTTTGTGCAAAAATTGGCAGATGTTCATCCTTTTTCCTAATTACCCAAGTATGACCTTAGTTTGTGTTTTGTTTCATGCGATAAATGCGCTTGCTGTGTGTTGCATACCCGTATCAAAACACATATTGAGACATTTATTCAATTTATAAGCACCTCAATTATCATTTTCATTCTTGTTTTCCCAGGTAAAAGAGTGACGTTAAAATTTAGGTCACCGTGGGTTCAGTTTGCTGTTTCGAACAGCCGTCTCTGTGGAACTTATGCATTGTGACGTCACGAGCGTTTACATGCGAACCTGCCTTTTTTCTTTCTTGGGAACTTACTAGTGCAATGTTTTTGTTTATTTCTTTGCCTAATTATGCTAAACCAGTAACCAATAATTTCATTTTTTAAATCTGTTTAAGCCTGTATAGCAAATGTCACGCAAGTCCAGGCTTCTTGCATGCGATCAAAGATAATATGACAATAATCTGCATTACGTCATATGTTTGAAAAGAGTGTAGTTTTAAAGTTTGCTGAAGCTGTAAATAACTCATTTTCATATATATTTCTACATAGAACAGTAAAGAATCTTTCTTCTTATACATTTGTTAAATTTTCGTGATGTAACCAATCATTTCTACGCCATGGTGATAATCACCCGTTATGTAAATTCGACTTAAAGATGGTTAGAGAACTACCATATTCTATAATCTATTATCGGGTACCTGTAACAGCTACTAAAACCTGTTTTATGGAATTGAAAGTGTAATTAGTTGACAGATCCAGAATTATTGCGGCGTGGGGGGGGGGGGGGGGGTTCAGACCTTCCTTTGGAGTTTGAAAACTACTTTTTTTAGGTCATAGTTATATTATGTGCATTGATACTCTATTATGTGAGGATGTAGTTTTCGAATCTAGAAGGTTAACATTGGGCTTAAATTATACCTCAAAAAGTTTTAGTATTTCATACATGGGTTTACTTTGACGTTAGAACATCGAATCCGGTACCCATAAATTTTAGATCAAAAATCAATAGTGCAACGTCTCTTCATCAGAATTCCACGTCTTTTTAATTTTATTAATGACTTCATTGCTTGTCTTTTCATCTTGTCTATAAGGTTATGGAGAGGAGGTATACATTTTAGATATTAATGGTACTGTTCCCATACTACCGGACTAGATCCACGCACGAACATATTCTCGGACCTGTTACACTGATATGATCGAACGTTTTCAAAGCATTTACTGGATTAACCCGAGGCGGATGTCGCGGGCCTCAATCTCCTGTGATATTTGGATAACATCGGCTGACGGTTGATGACAATGTAGAGAAAACATAGAGATGTGATTTATATAGGTCCATGGTTTACGTATTGATCACTTATCATAACTTAGTTTCTGTATGTACACCTGTGATATAGCCCGCCTAGCTTGGTCTGATACACGAGGCAGAAACTGTCGCATCGCGCTGTGTCTTGTTACAAACGTGCTCTCTCATCAATAAAGCATCCTTGGGAATTTGAATCATGGATTTTTCTTAATTTGAATATGATGGAAATTGTAGCTTAGGGATTTTAAATGGAATGTATTGGAACTTGAATGGTTTGTTTTTGGTCATTTATATCATTTCACCAGGGAGTATTAGTCAGTTCTCTGTCTGTCAATGCTATTACAGATTATTTTTTCCTCTCTCTAGGTAATATGATATAATTGGAATTAACAATTAGATGTAGCCGGGTAAAATGTGGAGGATATGTCAGGAATTAGAGAAATTTAGACTAAAATGGACTTTTTGAATGTTTATTTCAAGATTTTGAACATGGAAGTCTTTTTCATAGATTTTGAACAAGGAAGTCTTTTTCATAGATTTTAAACAAGGAAGTCTTTTTCATGCATGTAGATATTTTTTTACAATAAATTCAAAACTCTAAACTTATTCATAAACCAATATGTCGCCTGTTAAATACGGATCCAGATCGATTTGTGGTATATTTACTGTCAGATCTCAAATTGAATGGTGTTGTGTTCAAACACTGTAACATCTGGAACCTTATTCAGCAGATGACACGGAAGATACACTTCACAAGTTTTTATTTAGGTTTCATTCGTGTCTACAATACAAACATTGTTAAGTATAAATGCTAGTGACTAGTCCGACAATATGTTTCCTTGTTCGAATTTCGAACCAACCTTCTTTTGACCCTTGTCTCCATTTGTTGCCCCATTTATCTTCATGTTGAGATTTTGAAAGTTTAAAGATAAATGAAAACAACATAAACCTAAAATGATACAATGTAGATATCTTCAATCGCGAAATAGCAAAATATATGATCATGAATGATTTTGATATAGCCACAAGATACGAAGAGACATTCCAACCTAGCAAGCTGTATGCAAAGAGTAAGCGATATTTTCTCTTACATGTATTAAAGATACCTGCACTCGTACGAACTCTCGTCGTATTTTTTTTTTCTTCTGATGTATACTAAGTCAATTGTAAGTCAAATTCAAAGATGACAACCATTGCTTGAAAATGAAGGCTCTTGTGGTTAATCAGCATCTTATACATGACTGTACTAGTAATGGGCGATATCAAACATCATAGATTTCTGGTCAAGAATCATAAAGTAATAATCATCTAGCAATCGTGTGGCTATGAAGTTAATTCTTGTCTGGTGCATGCACGTCATTATTTCTCAAGATTATGTTTTCTGAAAGGCTTTATTATTATTTTTGTACTATAATACCAATTTAGATCTGATAAAAATACTTTTGTAGTCTGAACGCCAATTAGCTGACAAATTATAAAGAATTAGTTACGTCTCCTCTCCTAGTCTCACACTCACAGTTGCAATGGTTAATGTACAATGCCCTGAAATCACGATGAGATTCAGTGGCCTTTTGATTTTTTTTTTTTCATTTGGTCGGAAAAAAATCGACTCTCTACATATTTTAAATGGCTGTATCTGTCCTGCCCATGTGACCTTTCTAGTCCGTTTTGGTATCCGGGTGGAGAGTGTAGACAGGATGGATGTTTTAAGAAGCAGTAAGATCGATCAATCCCTTATTATACCCCATTATCCTTGGGACTTGATAACGTATTATTGTCATCAAACACCGGATTTCTTTGTTTTATTGATTAAAGCTCACTGATTTCACTCTGCGACAGAAAATCATAGCGAAGGCTTGTTAACGAAGGCTAATTTAAAAGCCATTATAAACATGATGAATACTGTTGTGTTTGGGTGTGTACCCGTACGTTTTATCACTACCCTATTGTTCATTTGCCTTGATAGAAGAATAAAAAAATGAGACGATATAAATCATTAGATGAAGGATAAATTACGGAGTACGAATTGGTTGGTTCGTGAAAGTTTAAAATTGCAGAGGTTATGAGACAACTGATTGCAGTAATTTTTTATTCTCAAGACGTTTCAATAATTTTCTCTCAAAAGTAATAAAATCCATTAGTTGGCTAGTAATTATTTACTTATTAGAGAATCAAATGATTTCACTAATAAGAGTTATTTGGTAAGGTTCATTTGCAAAAGACCAATCTTTTACTCATGAAGAATCTTAGTAATGAGTAGATAAATCAGAGCAGATACAGGATTTCAGTCAAAGCTAGGTAGTCTGGGATGTATCACTGGGTTGGGTGCACCCCTCCCCCCTTTTGATCCTCCAAAACCGGCCTAACTTTGTAGAATTTTTTGCGTTCTTTCAGATAAAAAATTGTCTCATGGAAATTTCCATTGCGAAAGTGGTGTTTTGGGGAAAAACATATTTTTTTAATAAAAAATCACTGAAAATAGGAAACAATTTATAACTTTTATATGCCCAATGTTAAAGTTTTTAAAAACGTCAAACCCCAAGGTCAAGACCACAAGGTAATATATTTTGGTATCACGGACAGGTCTTGTCACGAGGAATACACATATTAGAATATGAAAAGCACTATCACTTACAACTCAATAGTTATGCCCAACGGTTAAAGATTTCTAGGAAAATTCTATTAATTCAATATCTTTGCTAAAACTATAGATTTAAAGCTATTATCATAATAAGAGTAATCATCTTGTCAGATATTTGTGAATTAAATGTAATAATTCATTAAAACCAACATTTTTGGGTAAAATGTGCATTTTTTTATGCAAAAACCACTTATTTTGAGAAAATAAGTACTAGCTCTTTTAATTTGCCTAAATTGATATATTTTAGCTTTGATATTATGCTGTTTCTTATTATAAATGGATAGGAATGTCATTTGATAACTGAAATTTATTTATATCTTATTTTGGGGCAAAAAAAAAACTATGTGCAAAATTCACTTATTACTGTGAATATTATTTTTTAAATTTATATTCTTTTTTAATCAAAGCAGGAGAGGTTTCATATAATTGGAGGTATAAAAGTCAAGTTTAATGTAGAGGAAATATTTCTTTGATTATCTTGCTATGTTGGGTGGAAAATCTCTTTCTATTTAAAAATCGCTGAATTGTCTGGAAAATCTGTAATATAACTATGAAATGTGTCATTATTTATATTCAAAAGTGTTCCTGGGTATATCATAGTTTGTCCTTGTAAGTCATGTGCATTTGAAGTATCCTCTGTTAATTTAATTTGTATTTTGGGCCAAAATATGTTTTATATAAATATATAGCCTACATCAAGGAACTTACTATAGAAAGTTTCATATTTCAGACTATCATCTTCTGTATTTCCTATATAACTGTTTAGTTTATCTTAACTTGCTCATCATTTCACTTCAATTTTGTGTAATATTGTTATATATAGTCATAGTTTGAAATATGAGACTTGATTTGTAAGTGATAGGGCTTTTATATTTCTTCTGTTTATTCATTGTGGTAAGAGCTTTCCGTGGAAACCAATATTTTTTACCTTGTGACCTTGACCTTGGCATTTGACCTACTTTTGAAAAACTTTAACCTTGGGCATAACAGTTTAACTTTTGATTTGTTAGTGATAGGGCTTTCATATTTCACATGTGTATTCCTTGTGACAAGAACTGTCCGTGGATACCAAAAATTATCTTGTAACCTTGACCTTGGGGTTTGACCTTTTTAAAAACTTTAACACTGTGCATAACTTTTGAATAGTAAGGGAGAGGGTTTTCATGTTTCACATGTGCATTCCTTGTGTGAGAAGACTTTTCCATGGATATCAGAAGTTTTAACCTTTTGACCTTGACCTTGGAGTTAACATATCTTTAGATTTTGTATTGGGATTATACATGAGATATATTATGAAAAGTTAGGGATGGAGGATCTGAAAGCAATTTTTAAGACAAACATCCAAAGCGGGGGACCACAGTTTCTTGAATTTGATTTTTGTTAAGAAATTTAAACTGCAAGGATAATGGATATTAGTGCATCACATGATAAATCTTTGGAATTCCATTGGTTGAGCACGCGGGGACTACATGTATGCATGCGACCGGGCTTTATTGAATTTTGCTTTACAGAGTTAGAATGAGCTATAGGTGTCGCCACTTCCTTGTAAAACAGCTTTAGTGTAAAATCTGAATAGCTAAGTCGGTCCTTTTAAAAGAGCTATCGAGGTCATATATTAATGCCCGTTTGTGTGGGTACTATTCTCTCATAGTGTTGCTTTTGGATGGTAAATAGTGCCCTCGCTGACGCTCGGGCACTATTCCTTCCAAAAGCAACTAGTACCCACACAAACGGGCATTAATAGGTAAATAGAAAAGGGCAATAGAATGTTGAAATATCATTGAAAAAATAACTCTATTAAATCAAAACCGAAGTTTTATAGCCGTGTAGGAGTTAATATATACATGTATAACAGAAATGAGTGTGATTTGAGTAATTTCAGACATGAGAATTAACCCTGTATGTACAACATGTACAAAGATGTGTTTTCCTTCATTTACATATTAATACTCGAAATGACTCTGATAATCGATACTTCATTTTTCTCTCAACATATAATATATGAAGGCATGATTTACTACAGTGTTGTGGAATTAAGTTTTAGGTACAGGTTCTCCGTCGGACTGTGCATGTATTTGTTTCTGGAGAGGGAAAATAAAATCAACACCTAAGTTGGTATTTGTTATTAGTGATTAGTCGATGATGATTAAAGTTATGTAACTTATAGATATATATTTTAGTACACATGTTAAACTGGAATTTGTGCATTTCCCTGTTTTGGATAAACTGGAAGCATTGACAGGTATGATGTAGATGTGTGGGAAGTGGTATGTTATATTTTATTTTACCTGCTTCAAGTAGTCACGTGACCTTTCTGTGGTCATCTTCAGAGATGTTCGATATGATAGCGGCAGCGCCAGTTCAAAGTGCGGCTTCAAAAGCATATATAGAGAAACATTTTATGGTCATGGATGGACAGTTTAGTTCCATAGACTTTACCTGAAATATGTGATGAGTGATTTAAGGAGTGTTCGATTTTACTAGTATGTCGAATGTGTTTTTCCATCATGCGCGGCACAGAATGCCCATTCCAAGTCCTAAACATTCCGAAATGGATACCCGCAACAATAATCATTTGAACTTTCATCGAAATAGCGGAGTAATACGGTTGTCTGGCAACTCTGATAACCTACCCCCACCACCAAAGTAAGTTGATATATTGTTATATCGTGGTACATCTTTATAATTCCCTGTTGTGATTCTGGTACGAGACTGTCTTGTTGTACTGCTGTTGACCGTTGCTCTTTCTCAGATTCTGGTGAGGGCAATATTATAGTCAACAATATGTAGCGTATTTGTGAAAATAATCCCAAAAGGATTTCCATCTTTACAGATTCTAGCGACACTGAATTGAAGTTTTTCCGGCATTTATATTTATCCTGTCTCTATTTGGTTGTACATGTATGTCCGTTTGTTTGTTGTCCAAGAATTTCTGCTAATTTTTTTTTAATTATTACATCTAGATGTGTTTGTTCTTGTCAAAGAGGTTCTAAGGATAGTAGATCTATCATCATAATAAACGTCAAGAGGAATTGCAATTTGTAATACAAAATTGGTACACATTTGTATTTCTTTAAACAAATTGAATGCTTATAATATTATATTTTGTTAGGTTACTTTCATGCTTGTAACATTTCTTCAATTTGATGTAGTTTTCCATGCCTCTTCTCTTTATCGAAGTTTTTTTCATTTTTTTAATCTAACTAGGTCCTCGTGAATTTATGTCAGTTTCCTGGTGATTATCAAACCTCCTCTTTTCTCGAATTATAGCTTGTAAGTATCAAAGGAAAATGAATAAAATTGGGAAAACCGATGGATGTAGGAAGATTTGGTATAGGGCAGCGATCTTTTATTTACATTGTATGAGTCTGTTGCGCAGAGAAACTTATTTTATGCAATACTCATTACGCAACTTAATTGCTCATCACAAATATATTTTTATTGTATATGTTACATAAAGCACAATGCAAATTGAACCTGGGTACATGCTTAATTGAAGTTGCCAGGCTCTAAACAGCAACCGGGTAGCTTTTCGCTTTTTAGCTCACCTGAGCGTAGCTCAAGTGAGCTATTGTCATAGCGCGCCGTCCGTCGTCCGGCGTGACTTTTTAAATGTTCACGTTTGTGTTTTTCGTGCCGATCGGTCAACAAATATGGCCGCCGAGGGCTCCGATTGGCTGAGGTATTTTCGACTTCTCCTCTTCAACTGATGCACAGAATTGCACAAAACTTAAAATGTTTACAGGAACGAGTACTCAAAGTGTGTGTTTTTCGTGCCGATCAGTTAACAAATATGGGCGTCGAGGGCTCTGATTAACTGACGCGTTTTCGACTACTTCTCTGCAACCGCTACTCAGAATTTCTCAAAAACTTACAGGAAGCAAGCATACTCAAGGGCCTCCACCAAATTGTCCACTGTCATTCTTTTGTCTGCATCTCAAGTGAGCGATGTGGCCTCCTTGGGCCTCTTTTTACTTATCCAAAAATCAACGACTGTCATCACAAACTCAGCTCTCTAAAACCACATAGTATATAGTCTATGTAGATAACGAAATAAAGAGAGGTGAATTTTTAGCCGAGTTGCAAAACTCGGCTCTTAATTTGATGTGAGGCGGGCGGGCGGGCGTCTGGGCGGGCGGGAGGGCGTCAACAATTGGTTTCCGGACTATAAGTCAACTACGAAAGAGGCTATAACAATGAAACTTCATACACTTACTCACCATTAGTCAAGGATGAGCCCTATTGATTTTGGGGTCAAAAGGTCAAAGGTCAAGGTCACAGGACTCAGATGATTGAAAATGGTTTCCGGACCATATTTCAGCCTGTATTGCACCTATAATCATGAAACTTGCCAGAAATGTTTCTCTTGAATCAAGGATGAGGCCTATTGATTTTGGGGTCAAAAGGTCAAAGGTCAAGGTCACAGGACTCAGATGATTGAAAATGGTTTCCGGACCATATTTCAGCCTGTATTGCACCTATAATCATGAAACTTGCCAGAAATGTTTCCCTTGAATCAAGGATGAGGCCTATTGATTTTGGGGTCAAAAGGTCAAAGGTCAAGGTCACAGGACTCTGTTGATTGAAATTGGTTTTCGGACCATATTTCAGCCTGTATTGCACCTATTATCATGTAACTTGCCAGAAATGTTTCCTGTGAATAGAAAATGACCACTTTTGATTTTGGGGTCAAAAGGTCAAAGGTCAAGGTCACAGGACTCTGATGATTGAAAATGGTTTCCTGGCCATATTTTAGCCTGTATTGCACCTAAAGTCATGAAACTTGCCAGAAATGTTTCCCTTGAATCAAGGATGAGGCCTATTGATTTTGGGGTCAAAAGGTCAAAGGTCAAGGTCACAGGACTCTGTTGATTGAAATTGGTTTTCGGACCATATTTCAGCCTGTATTGCACCTATAATCATGTAACTTGCCAGAAATGTTTCCTGTGAATAGAAAATGACCACTTTTGATTTTGGGGTCAAAAGGTCAAAGGTCAAGGTCACAGGACTCTGATGATTGAAAATGGTTTCCTGGCCATATTTTAGCCTGTATTGCACCTAAAGTCATGAAACTTGCCAATAATGATTCCCATGAATCAAGAATGACCCCTATTGATTTTGGGGTCAAAAGGTCAAAGGTCAAGGTCACAGGACTCCGATGATTGAAAGTGGTTTCCGGACCATATTTCAGCCTGTATTGCAAATATAATCATGAAGCTTGCCAGAAATGTTTCCCATGGATCAAGGATGACCACTATCAATTTTGGGGTTCAAAGGTCAAAGGTCAAGGTCACAGGACTAAGATGATTAAAAATGGTTTCCCGACTGAATTTGAGCCTGTATTGCAGCTATTATCATGTAACTTGCCAGAAATGTTTCCTATTAATTTTGGGGTCAAGAGATCAAAGGTCAAATTCATAGGACTCGTTAATTGAAAATGGTTTCTGAATTATATATGAATGTGGATCAACCTGAAACATGCTAATAATGTTTCCCATCTGTCGAGACCATATTCAAATCATGTATATTTTACTTATATTCAAGTTTTGCAACTCGGCACTTTGCATCTTTGATGCATTTTAAGCTTATATTTAGATTGAAATAGGTATGACTTATAGACGAGAATCAGCACCATCTGAACACCTGTGGGTTTGGCGAGGACAAAGGGGCAGGGGCATTGAAAATTAATTTTTTTATACTTTTTCCCAGAATTTTGAACTGAGACACTTGAAATAGTTTCGTGGCCAATCATCCTTCCGTCTGTCTCGTCTGTCCTTATATTTGGCCAAACGACAATCGGAACACTTTAATGGTATAAACCATTCTTTCTTTGTCTTCGATATTTGTGCATATAAAATGACGCAGATGCACGGTGCCCGAAAGCACATGGCCTTTTATTAGTGTTGTGCATCTGAAGACTTTTATAGCAATCGATAATTTGAAAATAATCGGAAAGGGTAAACCGATAGAATATCGATTGAAATTCCATGAAAAATTAAACATAAAAGATAAAAAGATTGAATTTTTTCTACTTAGAATTTCGAAAAATTTGCTTACTTAAAACAAAAAATATATCATTCAATCAAAATTATCTGCCTGTTCACAGATAAAACAACATGTGACGTCACGGCTTATGAAACAGAGGAAAAGGAGGAAACTGTGACATTTCTTTTAGCGACAATCGATTGTAAGAAATAGAAATGGATAATTTTTAGCGATCGACAATCGATTGTCGGCGGCAATTAGTTCATCATATCTTTCATATGTAAATGTGAAGAGAGAAACTCTATTCTCTGCAGCATAAAATCGCTATATCTGAAAGGTCCTGTTACCGAAAAAAAGAACCTCGTTGTCTTACAGTTGCCTGATCACTCAATTTATTTGATACAAATGTTTTTAAAAAGCAAGAGGAAAGACTAACAAACGCTCTTCATAATAATTTTTGTAGTAAAGAAGAAGAGTTGACCAAAAACATTATTTTGTGTTGAAGGTTCATGTATCAGCAAATTCACGAATCACTGACTGTGAATTTATTTTTTTTTTCGCAAAACACCTCTCTGAAAACAATACTAGATGGGACGTGGTCTGGCTGTTTGTTATTGTTTTGCAATGTGAATTGACATTTAGAGTTTTGACCTCAAGTAATGCTTCTTCGATCATAATGTAGGATACCCTTATTGCACATGTGTTATAACATTTGATGTTAACTGTTAGGTCAATAGGTCAAAATCAAAGGTCAAGGTTTATTTTCGTTAGTGATAGATTTAATTGCTCTTCGAAATATGAAAATAAAAAGGTTGAAAATTAAAGCGATGCAATTAAACTTTTCACAATTTGGATTCACACCATCTTCTTTCTCTCCCATTTTTCTGGTCAATGTGAAAGGTGAAAAGAAGGTGAATGAAAAATACCATCAATGAATAATTAATTTCGAAAAAAAGTAATAAGTGTGATCTACTGACACAACGAAGCACTATAACTGGTCTTTAATGTGCATCAGATGACAAATTTTATCCGACGAATTTGATCTATGTTTTCAGAGTTCGCGTGGAGTTCTTTACCAATGAAAGATCACTGAAAGAGCGGCTTCAATTATACTTCATCAAAAATCAGAGATCAAGTAAGATATTTTCGTATTCTTAATTAGAAATTTCCCAGATATGAGATCTGAGATATTTTCTAATTATTTTGCTTTTGTGATTTGTTTACTCATTGTGACAGGTGGAAAGCTGTGACTTCTTTCTGATTATATTCTTGGACTATCAGGTTTCAGATTAACTTGACTAGAATGTCATTAATTTAATTAATTTCACGAATAATTTATAAGATGAAGGAAAAGACATTTAACGGCCATGCATATACAGTTATCAATATACTCGTTCACAGTAGTCCACAAAAATACAACGTTCATCTCTAGGTACCAATCTCTATATACAAATAAACAGTAACTACAAAAGAAGACAGAGTGCACAAGACATGCAATTGTAAAACACACTTTCACAAATGTCAATTAAAAAAGAGTGAATAGATCATGGTCTCTTGGCACATGCACAGGATTTTCTTGTTCTATGAAATATTCAAACTCGATTTCTATAACACTACATGTATGTTTTCCCTCTATTTAGGTTTAAGGATACGAATCTTCAATTTGGTGCTGAAGTTGTTGACATTTTTCCTGTACATCGGACGTGTACTTACAGATAGAGTACCAATATGGTAGGTTTACTGAGTACTGACAGATTCAGTACCAATATGGAGTACAAATATGGTAGGTTTACTGAGTACTGACAGATAGAGTACCAATATCGTAGGTTTACTGAATACTGACAGATAGAGTACCAATATGGTAGGTTTACTGAGTACTGACAGATAGAGTACCAGTATGGTAGTTTTACTGAGTACTGATAGATAGCGTACCAATATGGTAGGTTTACTGAGTACTGACAGAGTACCAATATGGTAGGTTTACTGAGTACTGATAGATAGAGTACAAATATGGTAGGTTTACTGAATACTGACAGATAGAGTACCAATATGGTAGGTTTACTGAGTACTGACAGAATATTAATATGGTAGGTTTACTGAGTACTGATAGCATACCAATATGGTAGGTTTACTGAGTACTGATAGAGTACCAATATGGTAGGTTTACTGAATACTGACAGATAGAGTACCAATATGTTAGGTTTACTGAGTACTGACAGAGTACCAATATGGTAGGTTTACTGAATACTGACAGATAGAGTACCAATACGACAGGTTTACTGAGTACTGACAGAGTACCAATATGGTAGGTTTACTGAATACTGACAGATAGAGTACCAATATTGTAGGTTTACTGAGTACTGACAGACATAGTACCAATATGGTAGGTTTACTGAGTACTGACAGAGTACCAATATTGTAGGTTTACTGAGTACTGACAGATAGAGTACCAATATGGTACTGTAGGTTTACTGAGTACTGATAGAGTACCAATGTGGTAGGATTACTGAGTACTGACAGACAGAGTACCAATATGGTAGGTTTACTGAGTACTGACAGATAGAGTACCAATATGGTAGGTTTACTGAGTACTGACAGACAGAGTACCAATATGGTAGGTTTACTGAGTACTGACAGATAGAGTACCAATATGGTAGGTTTACTGAGTACTTATAGAGTACCAATGTGGTAGGTTTACTGAGTACTGACAGACATAGTACCAATATGGTAGGTTTACTGAGAACTGACAGAGTACCAATATGGTAGGTTTACTGAATACTGACAGATAGAGTACCAATATGGTAGGTTTACTGAGTACTGACAGATAGAGTACCAATGTGGTAGGTTTACTGAGTACTGACAGATAGAGTACCAATATGGTAGGTTTACTGAGAACTGACAGAGTACCAATATGGTAGGTTTACTGAATACTGACAGATAGAGTACCAATATGGTAGGTTTACTGAGTACTGACAGAGTACCAATATGGTAGGTTTACTGAGTACTGATAGATAGAGTACCAATATGGTAGGTTTACTGAATACTGACAGATAGAGTACCAATATGGCAGATTTACTTAGAACTGACAGATAAAGTACCAATATGGTAGGTTTACTTAGTACTGATAGAGTACCAATGTGGTAGGTTTACTGAGTACTGACAGATAGCGTACCAATATGGTAGGTTTACTGAGTACTGATAGAGTACCAATATGGTAGGTTTACTTAGTACTGATAGATAGAGTACCAATATGGTAGGTTTACTGAATACTGACAGATAGAGTACCAATATGGTAGGTTTACTGAGTACTGACAGATAGAGTACCAAATTGAATATGGTAGGTTTACAGAAAACTGACAGATAGAGTACAATATGGTAGGTTTACTGAGTAATGACAGATAGAGTACCAATATTGTAGGTTTACTGAGTACTGATAGAGTACCAATATGGTAGGTTTACTGAGTACTGATAAGAGTACATGTACCAATAGCGTTTACTGAGTACTGATAAGAGTACCAATATGGTAGGTTTACTGAGTACTGACAGATAGAGTGCCAATATGGTAGGTTTACTGAGTACTGAGAGACGGAGTACCAATATGGTAGGTTTACTGAGTACAGACAGGGTACCAATATTGTAGGTTTACTGAGTACTGACAGATAGAGTACCAATATGGTAGGTTTACTGAGTACTGATAGAGTACCAATATGGTAGGTTTACTGAGTACTGACAGATAGAGTACCAATATGGTAGGTTTTATCCTTAATGTTCTCTGCAAGATTTCAGGTTTATCAGTAATAAAAAAATCGATAATCGATAATCGGTCACCTAAAAAGAATCCATTCCAACTTCGATGTCATTTTCAATCAAATTACTTGTTCATTTACTGATTATTCCGCTAATGCAGTATAACAAGAATTTTTCGCTAGTATCAAATTTCGCGATTTCAGTGCAAAATGATTTGTCTATATTTTCGCTAGTATAAATCTTTGCGATTTGAAAAAAAAGAAATGAACGTGATATGCATTTCATTTTGTATGAATATTTTCATATTCTTTTCATTCTACTTATGATATATGATATAATAATATTTAGTCGAGATATAAACACAGTTTTGTCAAGTGAATTAAGAGCTTATTACCTTCAGTGAGCAACTGAACGTGCTACTTATGAAAAATCTTGGAGGGGCAAATTTTTTTTCGAAACTTAGTAAAATTACTCGCTGAAATTAGTACCTCGCGAAAATTTCTACTTAATATACGGTAATGAGAAATGGATAGATAATCTTAACAATTTTCCCAAATCTCTCATACAGCCAAAAAAAACTAGATTCTTCCAGTAAGGTTATTCCTATTCAAAATTAAATAGAAGAAAATCAATGTGCAGTACAAAGCTGGAAGTTACATGTACTTAATTTTAAAACTTTATAATTAAAATTTATCAAGACGAAGTGTCAAGAACAAATAATCAACTCTGTACATGTCATTCGGAGATTCGAATTTTAAATTCACATTTTCAAACTCTGGACAAGACTTCCTGTTGCAGACGATTATGATTATAATCAAAACTTCAAAGTGTCGGTTTCATTAACTACATGTTTTACGAAGCTTTACAAAGATTTTAAGATCGCCTTTTCCTGATGCATATAGACCTTCATTGGTAACATTAAGTCTTTGATCCCTTTGTTGTAAGGTTTTATTTACAAAGTCTTATATGAAAGCTACAAACTTTGAGTAATTAGGAAAAGAGATGATTTCGTTTCGAATAATGCAGGAAATTCCGTAGTTTCAGAGCAAAATCATTTCTGCAAATTTCCTGTAAAAACCGAAATTTCGTAATTTTGTGCAGGTAATGGTGGTATATTTTTATGATGCAAATTGCTTCCCACAAAGGACGACCCTAAAAAACACTGCTTATGTAGCAATACGGTCGGATATTATAACAACAAGAGAGGATGGATCTGGTGATATCCTCTGATTTAATAAAGGTTTTATGGCGTATCAACAAAAATGCCAATGGCTTAACTTTTCCAGAGTCCCTCGTTAAATGTGAGGTATTCGCCCTAGCAGACAAATGAAATCAAAATGATATTTCTGATGTTCCTTGTTGAATAGAGCCGATGTATAAAGACAAACCCTTACTGAACTCCGGGCATCCGTTATCTGCTATATTCAGCCATAAATATACATTCCCCCGAGGTTTTGTATTGTCTTGGTGAACAAATTCACAAATTAGACACTTGAAATGAAATCCCTAATAAAACAGGGATGTCTGAAGGCATGGGAAGGCACTGAATGGAGAAGGTCAACGGCCCCTCACAGTCACTAATTACTGCCATTATGTCTGAGAATCCATTTGAGATATAAGTAAGTGAAATAATGAGTATAGGATTCATTCAAAATGTTCAAAGATGTCATAATTGTATGATATACAAGAAGCGATGAATTACATTGTCATATGATCATTAAACTATTGAAAAACGAAAATAAGCTCAAAATGCATCGAAGATGCAAAATGCCGAGTTGCAAAACTGGAATGTAAGTATGAATATGCAGACTAACATGAAATGTGTATGGTTTGTAACAACATTTTGTGGTCCTAAATGAAAATTTCTGGATCAAGAAATGGTCTTCTCTTTATTCTATATCAGCGTGTAATATATTTTCAAGGATACAGATTTTCAGGCTCAAATATGGTTGGGAAAACATTTTCAATCATCTGAGTCCTGTGACCTTGATCTTTGAGCTTTTGACCCAAAAATTAATGGCAAGTTTCATGATTATAGGTGCAATACAGGCTCAAAAATGGTCTGGAAACCATTTTCAATTACCTAAGTCCTGTGACCTTGATCTTTGACCCTTGGACCCCTAAATCAAAAGTGGTCATTTTCTATTCACTGGAAACATTTCAGGCAAGTTACATGATTATAGGTGCAATACAGGCTCAAATTCAGTCTGGAAACCATTTTTAATCATCTTAGTCCTGTGACCTTGACCTTTGACCTTTTAACCCCAAAATTGATAGTGGTCATCCTTGATCCATGGGAAACATTTCTGGCAAGCTTCATGATTATAATTGCAATACAGGCTGAAATATGGTCCGGAAACCACTTTCAATCATCGGAGTCCAGTGACCTTGACCTTTGACCCCAAAATCAATAGGGGTCATTCTTGATTCATGGGAAACATTATTGGCAAGTTTCATGACTTTAGGTGCAATACAGGCTAAAATATGGCCAGGAAACCATTTTCAATCATCAGAGTCCTGTGACCTTGACCTTTGACCCCAAAATCAAAAGTGGTCATTTTCTATTCACAGGAAACATTTCTGGCAAGTTACATGATTATAGGTGCAATACAGGCTGAAATATGGTCCGAAAACCAATTTCAATCATCTGAGTCCTGTGACCTTGACCTTTGACCTTTTGACCCCAAAATCAATAGGCCTCATCCTTGATTCAAGGGAAACATTTCTGGCAAGTTTCATGATTATAGGTGCAATACAGGCTGAAATATGGTCCGGAAACCATTTTCAATCATCTGAGTCCTGTGACCTTGACCTTTGACCTTTTGACCCCAAAATCAATAGGCCTCATCCTTGATTCAAGGGAAACATTTCTGGCAAGTTTCATGATTATAGGTGCAATACAGGCTGAAATATGGTCCGGAAACCATTTTCAATCATCTGAGTCCTGTGACCTTGACCTTTGACCTTTTGACCCCAAAATCAATAGGCCTCATCCTTGATTCAAGGGAAACATTTCTGGCAAGTTTCATGATTATAGGTGCAATACAGGCTGAAATATGGTCCGGAAACCATTTTCAATCATCTGAGTCCTGTGACCTTGACCTTTGACCTTTTGACCCCAAAATCAATAGGGCTCATCCTTGACTAATGGTGAGTAAGTGTATGAAGTTTCATTGTTATAGCCTCTTTCGTAGTTGACTTATAGTCCGGAAACCAATTGTTGACGCCTTCCCGCCCGCCCGCCCAGACGCCCGCCCAGACGCCCGCCCAACCGCCCGCCCAGACGCCCGCCCGCCCGCCCGTCTCACATCAAATTAAGAGCCGAGTTTTGCAACTCGGCTAAAAAGAAAAAATGTTTGATGTAGATCTACTTGTACGTTCCCTCGAATTTCTTTGTCTCTTGAAGTAATTACCCACAGCAGTCTAGCACATTGTTCGTTACCCCCACCCCCGGTCAGATATTCCCTTGCGTAGAGCCAAGCAACTCTAAAACGCTCTATGTGACTCGGAGGTTAATGTTTTCATAATATAGCCAAGGTGTCATATGACATATGGCTTGGCAATGTTGAAAGGATCTTAAGTTTTCAAGAGAATAAGAGATTAAAGACCCGGCAGTGTTCCCTGAAATATGGTTCCTCTGCAGTGAATGAATTCCGTTTTCTACACAAAAAAGTAATAAATTAGCAATTAAATGTGAATGCCAAATAATTTTTACAAAATATTCAGTAAACATTGCCCTTATATTTTGTTCTACAATCTCGTGCATATTTTATAATACAGTTCAGAAGAGCAAGCGGTGAGTGGAAACATCACAGACTGCCATCACGTGATTCCCTCAGACGAATTCAGGGAAAATCCTGTCATCAAATGGTATGTTAATCAACTCTTTTTCTGTGAAGTGACAGAAGTATGTATTACTGATATATTTCGTTTGGTTGCCGTTCGTCTGTCTGTTAGTCGATATCGCCAATTACTTGCTAAGTTCGTCACGTGATACATATTACACAGTACTTGACTGTCTTTCTCAACATAGTAACATTACAGTTACTAGGTAATAGCGTCGTTATCCATTTATTTAACCCAGCGATATGAACCAATTCAATATCCCCAGGAAAGGATTCCATGAAATGTTGCTAAATGTACATGATTTTGACAGTATGCAGAGTTAGAGGTGACCTATTGTCATGTAATAGAAAAATCGCATTCAAGGTCATATTCGAGGTCAATGAATCCACTCATGATATGGTTGCTGTGTATTGTAAAGATAAAAGTTCCAGCTTACATGTGTAATCAATAATTTGTTTGTATAGGAAAAGATACAGTAAAATCTACTTTTATTAAAAAAAAAAGTATTTTGAAAAAAGTGCGGTAGAAAATCACCCATCTTGTAGATTTTAGAACACTTTCTACGGGTTCTATAGGTATGTAATTGCCAAACGGTTAAAATCTCATGAAAGATGTACCGGTATAAGGCAAAGTGTTCATCGTTGTTTTCTGGTTCGTTTTCAGGAATCATATAGTGTTTGTAAACCGGAACGAGGGTTTGTGGATCGCCCAGGTGACGGCCGCCATTATCAGTTTAGTGGAGACCATTCTTGTCCAGTATCTCAGTTACAAGGTGAGTCGGATTTACGGTGACTGATTTCACCCTAGGAAAACCTCTTGCTTCGCTTATATGTTTGGTTTTTTTTTTCGGTTGACTCGCTATATTTAAAAAATATCTTTTATTGTGAACCAAATCTGATTTATGTAGAAGGACAAATACGTATCAACAGTTGGACTACCAAGGCACTATAACAAGGTCTCGAGCGCCTACAGACAAAGGTACTTTTAAGGAATTGCTGCGTGGCTTTGATACCGAACCCCAAGAGATTTGCCTAATCTTGTACTCTACATCTAGAAGAACAATTTGCTTGATTTGAGAAACAAAACATGACAGCTACACAGAATGCACTCTTACTGATTGTAATTGACAAACGTATAAAGTTACTTTTATGTTCTGATGTCTTCAATAATTGTTAATCACCGGAGATAAACGAGTTTTGTTCATTCTGTTATATGAGATGAGAGGGGCATAATTTGAAGATGTCCCACTGAATAAAGTCCGTTGATTGCTTACTTGGCTATTGTATTGTTTTGTCAGGTTGCGCTGAGACTCTGTTGTTCAAGGAACAGTCTACAAAATTGGATTCTATGGGCTGATTTCATTATAAAGTACTGGGTTTTTGGCTTGTCATCGAAGAAATTGAAACATGTACATTTCTACACAAAGCCTCTTTTAACCACAAGGTATGACCATGCCTGCATGGTCGATAAATGCAAACCACTCAAAAATGTCCCTTTGTTCATGGTCATGATCTGTCCGTCTTTTATAGTCAGTAAATATAGAAATATCTGATATCAGCACATGCAGCCGAAAACCTCTATACTATTTTCTGTATATTTGATAAATATGTACCTTGTACCTTACCACTGTAAATGCTTTACAGTCATAAGGCATAAGAGAAGGGGAGCCAGTCGGGGCATGTGTGCCCCCCCTTTGAAAATTGGGGGGGGGGGGGCACAATTATGGTTTGTCCCCCTTACACACACACACAACCTCCCACACACACACACATTTTCGACCAATGATTCTATACATTATGGTTTATTTAACAAAATCTTATTCAAAATATATAATTATTTTATTTTGAATTTCACGGAAATTAATTACTTTCAGCATTGTGATTATTTTGTAAATTCATATAAAGGACACGGTTTTTTGTTTTATGGCACGTATCCAAGTGTCTGGAAATAGTTGATCTGAACGAAGTTGTAAGAAATTAGTTTTAAAACATATGATATGGGATAAGTGATGTGGGAAAAAAAACCTGCATATGAACATTATTAAGAGGAATGCGTGGATACCCGTATTCATATCAGATATTTTATTATACATTAATGAACAACATGAGCCAGTTCTTTTGTAAATCACTTTCCTCTGAAAAGTAAAGAAGGAAATGCTACTTTATGCCTAAAAAGGAATACGTCTGTCTGTGAGAAAATCATCAGTATTTCATAGTATCCACACTGAAAATCTGTTGATGGTGAATATTTGATGTTTAATCTCGGTATATTTGATGTTTATTTAATAATATTTGAATATTTGATATTTAATCTCGTTTTTTTACAGCAGAAATAATGATTTAATTTAATTGTAAAGTTCATATACTACATGGTATGATAGAGTTCTCACGACAGCTAACAGGAGCTGCTGAATATTTCATAAAGTTGCACGGAAAATGCATCAATCAATAATATTATATCATCTCGACCTCCATTTCAGCTTTATATTATTATTACAAGGCCTTGACTTATAATACAGTCATTCCGTTCACATTGAAAATTCACCTTCACGCACAGTCAAAAAACAATTTACAAGTAAATTTTACAATATGAAGATTCAATCCAGCTCGTTTTACTCAATTGTTTAGAATAAGCCTCTTTATAGTTAAGTAGTGCTGCAAAATGTTTTTTCTTCAATAAACCTAATATAGAATCAGTTGCCAAGGCGCATGCGATAGAGGCACTATCATCCTATCACTTGTTTCAAAACTAAAATCGAAAGGGTATACAAACTGAATTATATAGAATAGGGTCGTATCTAATAAAAAAAAGTTTTACTTAACAAAACGATTGATTTTTACATAAATTTGGTGTTTATACTGCTTCAGATTTGTTGTTGTGGATTCAGCGTTTCGAACGTTAGAGAATTAAATCTCAGTAGTATAGAATTACCAGATTTTAGACATATTGCATCTTTTAAAGTCAATTCCCATGAGAAAATGCTCTTTCTAATCAAGGTCCTTTCCCTGCATATATATCATTTTCGCATTGAAGATCATTCGGTGCTTAATCGATATAATTATTCCCTTCTCATTTGATTTGAAAATTACACGTCTTTGATGAGCGATTAGATTCTATGGAGTCTATTACAAGAATCATTCTTCGACATCAAAATGAATCAAAATGTGGAATAATTCGAACAGTGTATTCAAATTAAGGCAAACTACTTTTAGAGATTTTATGCAAAATTTTAATTACGTTGCATCCATGAGGGAGTAAACTGAATCAGTCTATGCCAGTCAAATAACCTCATTTTCAATCAATGAATTGATAGGGAAAATTCTGACAGGTTTATATTTCCACAAATGAAAATTTAATCTTGTATTGGGCGTCCGATACAGAGTTTGTAGTTCTCAAAAACCTTTCCCTAATCACACCTCTTCAAGAGCTCTTGACGCAATTTTTTCTTGGTATCTCTGTAATCGCTTTATAATTGTATGTATCCGGATAACTACACCATTTGCTATTGATGTGGCAGATGACCGTCCTAGGTCGGCACTTGTTGCTCATTGGTATCGTTTGTTTATGTTTAGTCATTTGTGCCTTTGTCTTATTTGTCCCTTTTGGTGTCTCTTGTTGTGTTTGTCAACTCTGCGTATTAGCAATTGCGTGTTTCACGTTTATTTGGGTTTTTTTTCTTTTTGTTTTTGGGTTTTTTTCCTGTGAGTACTGCGACTGAGTCATGTTCGAGATCCCCTCCTTTCTTTACAAAAGAATGTAAATTTCTACGTCCAACATATTGTGTATCCTCCTGGTCGTTTAATTTTAGTCTGTTTTGTTCATATATCTCATGTTACTTTGCTTTGCGATGTAGATTTATTTGGGCTCCTTTTAAAGTTCGTCATATCCTTCATTTATATTTTTTTATATTACGAGGGCTGATTGATATGTTGTGAGCCTCTTATTGAAGGAGATACGAAGGGATGTTCTTTTTAAGTCCTGCTATTCTCTGACTATATAAGACCATGTACCCGAGAACTGGCCTCATTCGACGAGGTAACACTCTAAAGTAAACAAGACAAGTTGCTTTTGCAAAATGGACAAAATCGGTGAAAGGGACGTGATCCAATATATGCATAAAAAAGGTTGAACACTTAAGGATATCAATAATGATATGGTAACAACACTAGGGGAAAATGCGCTTTCATATTTTACAGTGAAAAGGTGGATGGCGGAATTTGAGCGCGGCAGACAGAGCCTTGAGAATGACCCCCGTCCTGGAAGGCCTGTCACTGTTGCAACCCCAGAAATGATCAATAAAGTCCGTGATATTGTTAATACTGACAGACCAGTTACAGAAAGATATATATCCAGTACAGTTGGTATTTCACTGGAAAGAGTACATTCCAACCTGACTGAAGATCTTGAAATGAGAAAGCTTTTGGCCCTTTGGGTACCAAGACTTCTGACAGTTGATCAAAAGCACACCAGGCGCACTTTATCGCGTGCTTATCTGAACCTTTTTGAGGGAGATCCTGTCAATTGTCAATTTTCTTCAAAGATTTGTAACTATGGATGAAACATGGGTCCATCATTTAACCCCGTATTCCAAACAACAGTCGGAACAGTGGAAGCACCCTGGCTCACCCCGGCCAAAGGAGGCAAAGACTGTTATGAAGAAGGTTATGGCCTCGGTTTTCTGGGATGCAGAAGGTATGCTTCACTTATGACACAGTTAAGGGAAATATTTAACATAAGCCGCGGAAAGCACACTAGTTAAAGGTGTGTTGATCCATCAGGACAATGCTCCTGTTCACAAGTCTGTCACTGTCATGGCTGCCATTCATGATTGTGGCTTTAATTTGATTTAGCATCCTCCTATTCACCAGATCTTGCTCCATCAAACTTCCATCTATTCCCAAAACTGAAAGCAGCTATTTCTTGCACCCACTTTCAGTCCGATGATGGCGTCATACTTGCAGTGTATGGCTTTATAAGGAGTTCTTTAAAAATGGTATTGAGGCCCTTAAACACTGGCGGCAAAAGTGTATAGATACTGAAGGGGATTATGTAGATAAATAATGCAAAATGTATGATAAAATTTAAATCCTTCAATACGAGGCTCACAACATATCAATCAGCCCTCGTATGTATCATGTTCAGATACATATACAAATCATTATGGGGAAAATTATCGTTCCTTGTTCCATTGTAAATAATCACAGACGATTTTCTTTGCTACACAAGAAATTTGCTTTTCTAATCAAAATGAAAAAAAAGTATCCGTATCTATTCATATTCATAAAAGTATCCGTTCAATAAAGCTGGTAAACAAGTAAAACTCTGACAGCAGGTTACACATCATTCCATATGTTCGTGTCATCTGGACGATAACCATGTGGGACAGTGCAGCCTAATGGACATCAATAGGATTATATCATCTTCGAATGGTTATTGTCACGCAACGTCTCGCTAAAAATTATCTGTTGTGTAGCATTTTCCATTAGGCTTTATTTGAAGATTTATACTGATTGGTACCGAGTTATGTAACCTCCATGAAGTTTAACAGAGGTGCCTCTACAACGAGCGTAACGAATGTACAATTATTGGCTAATCAAAGTTAAACAAAGCTTTTTCCCAATGCATAAAGAAAATATGTTTTTCAATCTCAGGCCTGGGCACAAGCATTCGCCCCATGATGGTAATTTCGTGCATGTCATCAAATGGTTACATCACGTTAATATTCTGACAAACTGTTACAGCTTTTCATCCGTCTGTTTGTCTGTCTTCCGCATAAAAACTTAACTCATTGGAATTTGATTTTTCATTATTTGATTAATTTGATTTTTCAACGTTTGTAAATATACTGCGCTAAAAAGTTAAGGATATTTATTTAGAGTTTGTATTGGATTACCATTGTGACAGGGACTTTGTTTTATTTGCATAGTTCTATTGTAATAACTGAGATAAACATCAATTTTTAAGTAAGTTGTCAGTATTTGTACAACTCTTGGGTACAAAAAAGTCAACGGAGCCAAGTGTCTATCTCCTACCAATTTCTGTAAAAATACAAATTTCAGAAAAATAGAGTTTTGACTCAAAATCTACACGGAATAAATCATTCATAATTAATCAGTAGAAATTGCATGTCTGATCCAAAGTACACAATGATATTGTTTTGAAAATCCGGTATTCAAACTGAGCTCATCACTGTAAACGAAAATCTGACATAACCCTTGCAATTTTTGAAAACGTAAGAAAAAGAGTGACAAAATTTTTACATTATTAAAAATGAGGGGTTTTAAACTGAACAGGAAAATTAAAAATAATCCCCAACTGTCACAAAACACCAATGATTACAAAAAAAAAAAACGAACAAGAAAACACAGACAATAACAAATCACAAATGATCACAAAAGCAACAAACCAGGATAATATGATCATGAAAACAACGAACCAGAATACACCAACAATCACAAAATACCGGTACAAATAATCAGGAAAACAACCAGAAAACACAAACAATAACAAATCACAAATGATCACAAAAACAACAAACCAGGATAATTTACCAACAATCACAAAAACATGATCATGAAAACAACGAACCAGAATACACCAACAATCACAAAATACCGGTACAAGTAATCAGGAAAACAACCAGAAAACACAAACAATAACAAATCACAAATGATCACAAAAACAACAAACCAGGATAATTTACCAACAATCACAAAAACATGATCATGAAAACAACGAACCAGAATACACCAACAATCACAAAATACCGGTACAAATAATCAGGAAACAACCAGAAAACACAGACAATAACAAATCACAAATGATCACAAAAACAACAAACCAGGATAATTTACCAACAATCACAAAAACATGATTATGAAAACAACGAACCAGAATACACCAACAATCACAAAATACAAATATTCAGGAAACAACGTTCGAGAAAACACCAACAATAACAAACAACAAACAAAAAACAAAAAACCCCAAAACTCTAAAAACCCTTATAATCATGAAAAAGGAAACTAATAGAAAACATTTTAGGAATTTTATGATGAGACCTGATGCTGACTTAGAACGACCATTTGATACTTGGTGAGGATTTGCGTCCAAAATAAGAATATCCATCAAATGGTGACTTTACTCGTAAGCTATTTTATTTTAAGATGTTATATTATTTCTCTTAATTCTTTCAAGAGCTAGACTGCTTTGTGATTACTCTGCATGTCAAGCTGAAAATACATGTAGATGAATTGTATTTATAGGACATTTATACGATTGTCTCATTTGAATGAAATATTTGCTGTCTATATCAGGCGCATTAGTGCGACCTTTAACGTTTAAGATGAAATATCTTCAATCTATGATATTGGCGTCTGTGAGAGCAATACCCTGTTGACTTCAGGGTAAAAGGGGACCAAGATACATATTCCATTACATAATAGATTGCATAGAAATTTTTATGTGAGCATGAAAGAATCAATATTAGAAAACTTAGAGAAGTGTACTTATTATTTCTTAGACTACCTATAATTTAGTTATGTTTCAAAGATGATTTTTTGGGTATATTCAATGTTTTAAGAATATTTTTTAACATAATAATTAGCTCTAAACTGTCAAAATGTCCCCAAAAAAGAGACTGTACAAACCGAAAACAAATTTTAACCCCCCCCCCCCCCAAAAAAAAAAACCAAAACCAAAAAAAAAAAAAAAAACTGACACGCACGTTTTCCATACACAGGACAATTTAATAGTTCTGCTTTCATTATACAATGTACATGTACAATATTCGCTGAAACAAATTTCACGGTATATGTGGACGATCACGTTATACACAACGAATGTACCAGTTCGACATGGGTATCTATACTATAGAGCAATCTGGTCTTTTTTTTAACACCACAGACATGTAAACAATATATAGACAAGGACATTTTTGTATATTAACACAGAACATTGAAGAGTATATGTGACCTGCCCATGGTTCTAGCAAAGCTCGAACCAGCAATCTTAAGATTACTAGCCCGACGCCCTATCCGCTAGACCACTGCGCCGATAAGAGCAATCTGGTTTTTGCTCATAGTTCGAAAAGGAGAGATGGTAGAGGGTTAGTTCTATAACATTTAACCTCGCAGTGAGATAGTGTACCGGTGTCAGGACTATGTATTGAGTGTGAAAACAGTATTAAAGAAGATGATGCACAGATGGTGGTATTAATTAAACATGTTAAAAACTACTTCATATTGTCTTTATTTTACAGGGGAACATCCTCCAGCAGATTTTGTCCATGACATTTTTAGTGGAGCTGCTGACCACCGTACCGTTTGTTATCACGGTAAGTTACATAATAGGCCAATGATGATGATCCAAAAGTCAAATGTGATAATTGATTGGTTCATGCAACTTAGGGAATTACTGGACGATAAACCACAGCTTGGTAGTGGTTATTTCTTAAGTAATATGTGACGTAACCTTGGATGTCCATAGCAGGCAGTTAACGTACACACCAACTTACACATGCAATTGTAGCCACAACCCCTCCCCCCCCCCTTCTTGTATTGTAAAGAGACTAAAAAATATGGGAAGTACAGGAAATATCACGAGAAGAAAGTAAAAGTCAATAGTTGTATAATACTGAAAGTCAGATAATCCAACCAGATGCAAACAGCTCTGAAATAGTAAACTCTTTCTTCTCTCTGGTTATCCAGCGTATTAGCTACTGTTCTCTTAACACATAATTATCATGATGCTTTACATAATATGATGAAAGCTGAGACAATTACAACACAATATGACAGAGAACTTATCCAATTCACTCAGATTATGGCCATGCATGTGAAATAGTATATTATTTTGAAATATCCAATAATGCATCATTAGCAACATGGTATCTGGATCAGGAAGTTGAATTTCATGGTAATCAGTTGAATGAGTATTAAACCACAGAAATTCTGCAGCTTTTGGGAGAAAAATTAGAGGATTTATTTTACCTGGAATATCGTACGCATGTCAGAGGGTCATTTGAGATCGTCAATCTACTGCGTGACACCCTACATGATAATACATTGTACCTATTCATTAAAATGATCATTTATATGATTTGAAAAAAAAATCTTATAAATACATGTACCTCATATATACTTATCAATGCTATCAATTTTACAGATTTTCTGGAAACCACTAAGAAATTTATTCATTCCTGTTTTCCTGAACTGTTGGTTAGCTAAGCAGGCCATGCAGGACATGTTTGTATGTAAATCTTGTATCTGTTGCGCTGAGGTTTTTTTTCATCAAAATTTGCCAAGCTTTCAAGGAATGAGAGATTTTGTACCTTTTAAGATTGATTTAAAAGAAAGAGACATGCATGTTTTTATTGAATTATTGAGCTAGATATCAGAAATATGTATATTTTTTTCCAGTATGAATTATATCATACGGCCTAAAGATCTCGGGATTCTGGATGAAATTTATATTTTGTTATTCACATCTTCGCCAGACCATATTCATAACAAGGTTTAATCATAGTCTAAATACCTTATAAAAAAACAGAAAGAGTGATTTAATCTTGGAAAGCCCATATTCCCACAGGGACATAATTATGACCAGATAATTGTCTGGTTTCAGAGATTATATTTGAAAGCATCGTATAAACTAATACAATACAATTAAGAAATAGGCAATAGTTCATTGAGGTACAGGGCCATAGGCTTTTATATGGATTAAAATATATTATTCTGTCATTTTGGTAAATGTGATGATTACATAAGGGTTAGGTGATATTTGAAGATGAAGCTAAACAGATTTGTCATTTCAAATTTGATATTTTTATATCGGCCCTTCAAGCTGAATGGAAATAAGTGTTTTAAAACTTTTTGATGTATATACTTGTCTATGCTATATAATGGTTGTTATGAAAACAATTTTCACATACCCTAGCTGTGGACATATGAAAACAATTAGATCGAGAGATCATAAAAATTATATATATAATAATTAATAAGTGTCTTGATTTGTTACGGTATATGCAACACTTAGCAAGTGCATTTATCTTACATGTGATGGTGTTAGCCTTTACAATTAAACACAAATTATGACATTTATTCAATATATATATGCACCTCAGTAATGTCACTTTTTTATGTGAAATGTCACACATATCAATTCAATAGTTTCAACTGTCAGGGAATTACATTGGTTGTGCATTTATAACATTTTACTTGCAAACGTAAATTACCTTTTCAATGTATAATTCTAATGAATAATATTTTCACCAGTTTTGTCATGTCATAATATACAATGCTTTTAAATGTTGTTTATTTTAGAATGACCTACACAGAGTTATGATGAAGGCTCAGTCAGCATTAGCACAACAGCTCATGATCCTCTTAGCTACCATATTGTGCCTTGTTACGTTCAGGTAAATATCATAAAAATAGCAAGTTGAAAAAAAATATTGTGAGAAAGTTCTATGATCCTTTGCACCTAATGTTGTAAGTTGTTTCGAACAAATTATTTGTCCACCAATAAGATCAAGCTCGAACTTAAACTTTCAGTAGAAATATCCTTTTTATCCTTGACTTCTACTGTTCCGGCATGACCATTTAAATGTTTGGCCATCTCACATGTTTATAAATATAGTTATAAATAATGTATATATAATTGTGTTAGCTAGTGTACATAAAAATCAAAGAAAGAAACAAAGAATTCAATTAAAGAATATGACATTTATTCAATACAGAAGAAAGATTTTGAGATTTAAACTTTTTTTTTCTCTGCAGTGTCCTTGGTATTGAGCATTTACAGCGGGGCGGCAATCAGCAGTTTGACTTGCTCAGATCTTTCTGGTTCACGGTTGTAACGTTTTCCACCGTTGGTTACGGCGATATTTACCCAGATATCTGGATATCTCAGCTCTATATGATCATGATGATTTGTGCCATACTTATTGTATTACCCACTCAGGTATGTTAACTTTCTGTCTTTGCAAATTCTGATAATTTTCGTTCGCCTCTTTTTTCATAAAGTGGATATATGTATATGTTCTATCTGTTTGCAGTACCATCTTCCCTTTATTTTTTCTTTCTACATAAGCCATGATAAACAGAAATTAATGATTTTGTCTCAGCATATGAAAGGTATTATGACTTCAAGAAATTGATCTATATGTAAAAAATGAAAAATTAGTGTATAATGAATCAAAAGGAATTTGGTGATGGGGGTTCATGACCCATTGTCACCTCTAAGGATTGTCTGCCCTATGCATCATCCAAATTAAGCTGTCATTTTAATATTTCACTTTTTCTATACATTTATCTTACATGTAGCTGGAACAGTTAGCTTACACATTGTTAGAAAGACAAAAACAAGGTGGTGCGTATAGCAGCCATAGAGCCCAGATGGAGAGGCATGTGGTGGTTTGTACAACTGTATTACAGGCGGATACTCTGCTTGATTTTCTCAACGAATTTTATGCTCATCCTAAACTTCAGGTTAGAGAATAAATGAAAATTTCAAGTGTATAGATTTATATGAGTGTATATACACATGTACGTATTAAATTCAAGCATAATTAATGGTTTAGCTGGCTACTTCATTACATGAAAATTGCAGATTTCATATAAAATTATTGGAATTTGATTTTATATTGAAAATTGCATATATTTCATATAAAGTTGTTGGAATTTAGTATCAGCTCTATCTTTTAGGATTAGTATTACTATCTTCCTGCAAACTGGACTTGACAATGAAGGTTTTACTACTTTAAGTGTTATAATTAATCATATCATATTTAACATCAGTTTTATATTTTAGGACTACTATGTAGTATTACTGTCTCCCTGCGAGCTGGACTCGACAATGAAGGTTTTACTACAGGTACCTATCTGGGCACAGAGGGTTATATTTATACAGGGATCAGCTTTAAAAGACTTTGATCTGACACGATGCAGGTATATTTTGTACTAATGACCATGTTCAAATTTTTGAATGAATCTTATCTTTATGTCAATAATGTCACTCAATATGTTTTTTTTTATGGACTAATTAAAGCTTTAGATGTGAGTTTTAGTGCTGAGTTGTTTAGATATGAAGGAACTATCCATAATAAAGAGTTGAGACAGTTCTTAACCTAGATTGCATACAATGGGCACAGGACATCACATCATTTTGAAAATTTTTCATTGTAATGTCACATTTTATCCCAATGTCTTGATGCATCCAGATGTTTTCTATTGTGATGTCGCATTATGAAAATATCAAACTACAGGTTGTCTGGCGTTCAGTCTGACAAGATACATGTAATTGGCAAATGAGCTACAATGGTTCAGATTCTATTAGAGAGAATCGTTTGGCAAACTTTATGTGTAATTTGAACATTGAAAACAACACAATAAAAGGGATCACTGCAAAGTTGAGTCAAGTCCTATTGGTTTATTGAAATAAACTACCCTCTGGATTTTCAAGGTCACAAGTCAGATATCAAGGTCATAAGGCGAATGCTATGATAAACCTCTAAAGGTCAGTTCAAAGGTAAAGTTCTTAAAAGAAATTCTGTGAAAAAAAAATCTCTTTGAACTTTGTGTAAATTTAAGTCATGAAACTTTTTACAAGCAATATATATATATAGAACATATTTCCAAGAGGATGAGTTCTTTAAATTTTCAAGGTCACATGTTTTAAAAAGTTACAGTTACAAAAGAAAGCATCTATAAAAAAAAAACGTTTTAAACAAAATTGAAAACATGCTAACTCATCAAAGATCATTATAGTGATATGCATAGATTTTCAAGGTTAAATCAAGGTTATCATTGGCAAAAACGGACGGGTTTGCGCAGTGGTAGCGCGCTTGCTTCTCTCCTCTCAGGTCCTTGGATCGAATCTCAGATTCAGCAAAGAGTCATATGTGGGAGGGTAGGTGGTCCCCCACCCAGGCCTCTGCAGTGGGTTTTTCTCCCGGTACTCCGGTTCCCTCCTGCTCCTTGGACCCCCCTCACGCCAACATCTGAGCCAACGCGAGACATTTATATAAGTTGTGTAACTTGTTTGTTAAACGTTGTAAAAAAAATAAAGTTTAAATTTTTTTCAAAATTGACAAAAACAAGTATTATATTAAGTATAATAAATTACTAGGGGATTCCACACTAATCTTTTGACACTCTCTTTATTTGTATGAATGTTTAAAATTGTTACTCACGTTCACTTGTTAAAGTGGTTTAGATTTATGTTGACAGAATACAGGATGCAGAGGCTTGTTTTATATTGGCTGCCAGGAACTATGTAGACAGGGGAGCAGCTGTAAGTTATCATATCTTACATTATTACCCTTGCAAAATGTAAATTAAATATAACTGATTAATCCGATATTAAATTTTCCAAACATATACATGTATATTTTAGAAAGGAAATTTAATGACACCATGTAAGTTAATGATGCATGTTTACAAAATTATGCTTAGGTCTGCATTTTCTTTTCCCCAAATTTCATAATGATAAAAGCTATATAAACCATATTTTAATAAATCATGTAATATAAGCAATGTTTTAATAAATCATAATATGATATCATTTAAAAAATGTTCAATCCAATATCGGATTTACTTTACTATGATGCAAAATTAAGACACAAAGAACAATATTGAAAGGTTTAAATCACAATTACTGTTACCTAAGAGATTGTTGAAAAAAGTTAAAGCAAAAACAATTTCAAAAAGAAATATTTCAAAGTTTTGGGCATGTTTTGAAATTTTAGTGTAATCAATTTTAAATTCATTCTTCCCTATATCAAGATTTGACAATCCTTATAAGTATGACGTGTGGTGAGCATTTAAGAAAAAACTCATCATTAATTGAACAAACCTATACTTGAGAATGTATTTTGTATTCCTGTTAATTAATGATTCATTTTGAAAGTTTTTATTGTTTATTTCTCCAGGATCAGCACACGATACTCAGATCGTGGGCTATAAAGGACTTTGCCCCACACTGTCCTCAGTATGTACAGATATTCAGACCAGAAAACAAGTTCCATGTCAAATTTGCTGGTAGGAATATAATGCCACATGGTTGTGCAAAAAATTATTCTTGAAATAAGCTTTTCTTTTTGTGTGATCACATGACCAAATCTATTTACTGCACAATAAACTGCCAATATACATGTACAATAACAAGAATTACGAGTAAAGGTTTTACAAAAGGTTACAAAAAATTGTTTTCAATAATCATCCAATGGTCTCAAAAGGCTACCTCCTTTAGAAAATGAAATTTTAAAATATATTTATATGTATAATGATTTGAAGAAATGACTTCACATTGTCTTAGGAGTCATTCTGCTAAAGGGAATGACATCATTAAACTGTGATGTCATTCAGCACTCAGAGGAACAGAATAAAAAAAGCATCCTTAAATATGAAGTATTCAAATTCTCAAATTCAATAGAATCCTACAAAATATGAACTTGAATAAGTATAATTGATGTCTGACGTATAGAAATCTCTTTCTTTTACCTTAGATTTACAATGCACATGCATCAGATTCATTGCGCAATAGTTCACATTTTGTTGTGCAATGAAGTTATTGCAAAATAAGTTTTGTCATGTGAATGCGAAACAAATTTATTGCACAACAATTTTCTGTTTATTGCATAATAAACTCTCCTTGTGAATGATCATGTCATATAAGAATTTATGATGCATTATGTTAATATTTTTTGCACATTTTGCTTTTGCTTTGTCACAGACTTGAACAAAATTAAATTTCAAACAAAATGAAGTAAAAGATTAGAAAATGTTCTTATTTTTTTTCTTGAACATACATGTACATTGTACATGTAATATTATTATAGAAAGAATGTATAATTTATTGTAAGCTAGTGCAGAAGTTCAAGAAAAACTTTTATTATTGTATGTTTCAGAGCATGTGGTATGTGAAGATGAGTTTAAGTACGCCCTGTTGGCTAACAACTGTCTGTGTCCAGCTACGTCCACTCTGGTCACTCTCCTCCTACATACGTCCAGGGGACAGTAAGTACAGGTGTATGATTGTACACTGTGTTATAGAGCATGTGGTAAGTGAAGATGAGTTTAAGTACGCCTTGTTGGCTAACAACTGTCTGTGTCCAGCTACGTCCACTCTGGTCACTCTCCTCCTACATACGTCCAGGGAACAGTAAGTACAGGTGTATGATTGTACACTGTGTTATAGAGCATGTGGTATGTGAAGGTGAGTTTAAGTATGCCCTGTTGGCTAACAACTGTCTGTGTCCGGCTACGTCCACTCTGGTCACTCTCCTCCTACATACGTCCAGGGGACAGTAAGTACAGGTGTATGATTGTACACTGTGTTATAGAGCATGTGGTAAGTGAAGATGAGTTTAAGTACGCCTTGTTGGCTAACAACTGTCTGTATCCAGCTACGTCCACTCTGGTCACTCTCCTCCTACATACGTCCAGGGGACAGTAAGTACAGGTGTATGATTGTACACTGTGTTATAGAGCATGTGGTATGTGAAGGTGAGTTTAAGTACGCCTTGTTGGCTAACAACTGTCTGTGTCCAGCAAAGTTGACAGTTATGGAAATATCAATCTGAAAATTTTATTTTATTCAATAATAAGGCATTAAGGATATAATATTCTACTTCCGGTTGTTTTGATAACAGAAAAATTAAATACCACGAAGTTAGCCTTAGACGCACGACTTCGGCAATGTTTCTTACCATACATTTTCATGGCAGGTAGAATAAAACATTAAAATTATATCAAATGTCTAAATATATGTAGGATATGGAAGTATATAATTCCTAGCTTTTCGACGATATTGTTATTATACCCCTAATACGTTAAAAGCAAAATAACTTGACCACTATTTCCCTGGTATTGTTTATGTTTAACTTAATGTGAGATCAATGATTTGTAATGTGTTACCTTTCATACGTAGGGAAGGTCAGCAGGGACCAGAGGAATGGCAGAGATTGTATGGACGATGCTCAGGAAACGAGATTTATCATATCAAACTCGGAGAAAGTAAATTCTTTGGAGAATATGAGGGGAAAAGTTTTACTTACGCCTCTTTTCATGCTCATAGGAGGTATGTTAATTGCATATACATTTTTGGCTGGATTGCAAAGCAATTCCAGCCTATAGATTGACGATGTCCGTCCGTCTGTCCGTCTGCCGTCAACATTTTGGTTAAAGTTTCTGGTTGAGGCAAAATCTAAGGAACTCTATGCAGTAGAAACTTTATATTATACATGAAGCTTGCCCATGACAAGACCTTTCAATTTATGCAATAACATTTGACCTAGTGACCTTGACCTTGGACTTTGACCTAGTTAAAGATTTTGGTTAAAGTTTCTGGTTGAGGCAAAATCTAAGTAACTACATGTATATGCAGTAGAAACTTTATATTATACATGAAGCTTGCCCATGACAAGACCTTTCAATTTATGCTGTAAAATTTGACCTAGTGACCTTGACCTTGGACTTTGACCTACTCAAAGATTTTGGTTAAAGTTCCTTGTTTAAGCAAAATCTATGGAACTGTATGCAGTAGAAACTTTATTTTATACATGTAGGTTGCCTCTGACAAAACCTTTCAATTTATGCTGTTTTATTTGACCTATTGACCTTGACCCAGTTAGTGACAAAACCTTACTTTGCAATCCGGCCATACCGTCGTTAGCGGTGTTGTATTGTTTTTAAATTGTAAAGTTTCTGAATAATTAAAACTGTTTTAGATATTGACATGAATTCATTAATAAATCTGCTTTTGAAATGAATTTTCTTAATACCAGGTTCGGAGTAAGCTTGGTAGGAGTGCAGCAAGACATTCCTGACTCAACGATTCAGCTCAATCCAGGTCCTCGACACATCATGAAAAAAACAGATATCTGTTTCTATATGAATATCACCAAAGAAGAAAATACACGCACATTTAACTTGGCTTGTCATGAAGAAAGTGGCGGCAAAATTCAGGTGGACAAAGACGGTTTGCCTGCGGCAGGAGCCAAACAAGCTTCCAGGGTAGCTAGTATGATAGCAAGCGTAGGTGCGTAGTACATTTATGAATATTTAAATATTTTTAGAAGATTGGTAGGAGTAAGATATTTTGTTGTTTTCCGTATCAATCTTGTTGTTGTCAATTAGAGTATGTAACAGATGTTTTTATCCTCCTTTAGATTTCTTACAAGTTACAAGTATATTCTAGGAAATTCTTAGGATTCACTTTGTCTTCCTGTCCTGATGTTACTCAGTAACTATTATTCCCCTTCCAAAGAAGTTGTGGGGGTAAACTGGTTTTACCTTGTCTGTTTGATTGTCTATCTGTCTGTCTCTCTGCGTGTGTTCAAAGACACAAGTACACCTAATCAATGTTCATTAGGAAAGTAGGAGTTTGAGCAAAGAAATAGAATGTCATGGTCAAATTGGCATTTTTGTAAAAACAACATTTATGAGCATTTCCAGGTTACAAGTGAGTTGTTAATTCTTGACCTAGAATATGATAAAATATTACACATTGATTGTTTATTACTTTATAATGGAGGAGTCCCGTCTAATTGGTGGCCAAAAGCACCTGAACTGGCATATGTATTGAAAACATTACTTCTGTGTTCAATTTGTAATTCAAGTGTTCCTTAAATTTCCTACACTTTATTAGATTGCCTATGAGGGAAAGATGAATTTTGTCAATTTTCAGGTCAAAAGGACAAACATCAAGGTCACAACTTAACAGTGTTTCCACACAATAAGCCATGTAATTTTTTTTATCTACAGTGGTGAAACTTAACATGTATTTATAACAGGATAAGATGTTATTTATTTTGAGGCCAAAAGTCAAGGTCATTTTGGATCAAACACCCAGATTATTGATTAGTTGCTTTATAAATCCAGAGGTCTTGGCTTTTCTTTGTGCAAGAGCACTTTGGTATGCGGTATTAAGAGAAATAGCAACGTCAAAGTTGAATATAAATATAAATCCATGTAACTTAGTCTTGTAACCAGTTCCATATCAGATACAGAAATATCAAGGTCAAGGTTTAACATGGTAAATCCGTGCAATGTATTCTGGTAACCTGATGTTCAACATAAGCTATATGTTAGAAACCATTGCAGGTGTGACAGGCAGAATGTAAAATGTGGCCGGTCCGGGAATCGAACCCGAGACCTTCTGCTTTCAGGGCAGACGCTCTTACGTACTGAGCTAACTGGGCACGATACCCGAACCGTCACACAGGGAACATGGGTTCCTAAAACTACTAAAGAAGCTTGACTGTTGTGTACTGTATAAATCTTTTGTCCTAATTATTAGTATGCCTAACATTAACTAAGAGGCTGATTCATTTCATACATTCTTAGCTGCTTCTAGTTTTCCAATCTTGAGATTTTCATTTCTGTTGTAAACTTACATGTAGATTGATAATGCTTTTACATGTATTATGAATGATTACATTTTATATATAGGTGAATCTGAGACTGATGATTTATTAAGTAGGTACCACCTGTACTGTTTGAGGCTTTCTCACTTTAAAGTAGCTCTTTAATCCTTTGCAACTCCAGACTTGTTTTTATGAAAAAATGTTCTTTTTAAAGTTTGCTATTACATGTATTTTAAAGCTTTAAATTTAATTTTGAAATTGTTAAGAATATAAGTAATTTCAATTATTGCTACTTTAAAGTCTTTGCTTTTTTCCATTTATGATTATTTGTTTGGAACACTTGGAATATCAGATGCACAACTTTTATTAACTTATTCGATACTTTCTTGTAGAGTGTTGATTGAACAGATTTCTTTTATATATTCCCTCTTTCACGTAATTATAATAGGGTCTGATTGCTTTGAACCTTTCAACAGTTTTTTTTAAGATTTTTGATCTGCTAAATATCAGTTGGTTAATGCATGGCAATAAGATTTTCAAAAATTAGTATTCTGTTTAAAATTTCAAGCTGTATTGAGTTTTTGAAAGGTTTTACTTTAGCAATCTTCTAGCCAAGCCATCTTCTAGCTAAAGGAGTTTGGCAAAATAACGATTTGACTTATTGTCTTAAGGAAAGAAATTGCACAATTTCACATTTATCAAGCAGATACTTGTGCAAAGAGGGTATTTAACAAACATTTTATCACTGCATGGCTTAATTATTATAATGATATATTTATGATTAAATTATTGACACCATCATATAGAAGACACTTCACATTTTTGCATGTCAAGGTTTGAAAACTGAGAAAAAAAGTTTGACATACACTGAATAAGCTATTGAAACGATATGATTTACAACCGAACTCTCTGAGCATTATGATTTTATAGCATGCATGCTGGTGACTGATTGCTGTGAACAGATCTTCTAAAGAAAGTTACCGCAATTTTCATTTGATAATGTTTGAGAACTAAAAGTAAAAAAAATTTGGATAATACACAGTACAGGATTCCTGATAAATTAATGAAAACAATTCAATCAAGGCTTAGAGAAATTGATTTTTTTTTCATTGATTTGACTGCTTTGATTTAAAAGTCCTGCAAGTTAATGTTCTAATCTGATATTTCAAATGATATAAATTACATTTTCAAAAGTACTACATGTATATATTTTCTCTTATCTTGGTTCATTTCTGATTATTTCTAGTTTATGGCACTATCCTGAACTACTATTGTTAGGCCACATAATACATCACAATTATTATAAGATTTGAAATGCTATAAAGCATTATATTTTGTTATTTTGCCAACTTTGTGATATAACATCAAACAGTTTGATTGATACAAATTCTTCCTGACCTTAATTTTCAGGTACTGTAGCATTAGAATTACAACACACAAAAATATCCGAGGAATCCTCGACACAACGACGGCCCAACCATTTGGAGTTACCTAAGGGCCTGAACATACGCTCACTTCAGAAGCGACCTAGTATAGCTCCCGTCCCTGCCGTACTGGAGGCCAATGATATACGTCTACAAATCAGCTCAGACGGAGACTCTGACGATGATGAATCTGATATCCCTTTTGCTGATGCAGCAGATGAGCAATTTCCAGAGTACGTCTTAATATGTTCTATTGTTAAATTGATAACTAAGTATTTTGTGACTTTTTGCTGTTGACCATGACCGTTTTGTACCCCTAGGATGGATACAAGAAATATACTCAACTAAATTAATATCATTTGAACTTATGGATGTGGTGATGTGCCATTGTGCCAAGGTCAAGTATTCATAATATTCTTGCCCATGACCTAAGGGTATGCGTTAACCTTAAGAGGAGTTATACATGTATAGACAAGGTCAAGGTCATGATGGATCAGGATTATAAAATCAGCTCTGAACCCTACATGTATTTGAAGAATATTTTAAGGAATTGTTACCCTGTAACCAAGAGTTAGTGATGACCTTGAACATTAGGTCTTAAGACCAAGACCACAGTGCAAATGATTGGTAAAATAAAATAGCATTTTGATGAGGATTAACTTAAAAAATACTGTAGTCTCTTAAATTTCCATGTACATTTGTATTTCAATATGCTTATTGTCCCCCGCTTTCGCGAAAGCACGGGGACATTAAAACCGGTTCGTCCGTCCGTCTGTCCGTCAGTCACAAAAACTTTAACCTTGTGCATAACTTTTGAATGGTAAGTGATAGGGCTTTGATATTTCACATGTGTATTCCTTGTGACAAGACCTTTCCATGGATACCAAAATTTTTGACCTTGTGACCTTGACCTTGGACTTTGACCTACTTATTAAAAACTTTAACCTTGACCATAACTTTTGAATGGAAAGTGATAGGGCTTTGATATTTCACATGTGTATTCCTTGTGACAAGACCTTTCCATGAATACCAAAATTTTTGACCTTGTGACCTTGACCTTGGACTTTGACCTACTTATTAAAAACTTTAACATTGACCATTACTTTTGAATGGTAAGTGATAGGGCTTTGATATTTCATATGTGTATTCCTTGTGACAAGACCTTTCCATGGATACCAACATTTTTGACCTTGTGACCTTGACCTTTGAGTTCGACCTACTTATTAAAAACTTTAACCTTGACCATAACTTTTGAATGGAAAGTGATAGGGCTTTGATATTTCACATGTGTATTCCTTGTGACAAGACCTTTGCATGGATACCAAAATTTTTGACCTCGACCTTTGAGTTCGACCTACTTTTCAAAAAACTATAACCTTGTCCATAACTTTTTAATGGAAAATGATAGGGCTTTCACATTTCACATGTGTATTCCTTGTGATGAGACCTTTCTGTTGGTAATAACATTCTGACCTTGTGACCTTGTCCATGGAGGTTGACCCACATTTAAAAACTTCAACCTCGACCATAAGTTTTTGATTGTAATTTAAATCATAGGTCTTAAATATTTCACATGTGCATACCTTTTCATAAGCCCTGTCCCTTGGAAACAAAACACAAGTTTGGACCTTTTGACCTTTTCTTGGAGTTAATCTTTCATATTTAGAATGTTGATAATATATGAGATATATTATTAAAACTTAAGAATGGGGGGATGTCTGTAAGCATTTCTTTAAAGACAAACACCCAAAAGCGGGGGACCACAATTCCTTGAATTTGATTTTTATAATAAGAATTTGCTTGTATAAAATGTTCTGTAATAACAAAACAACAATGTTTACAGGTATATTAGAGGCTTTCCCCCCATCACTCCATATATAGGTACAAGTCCTACACTCTGTCACCTGATGAAAGAGAAAAGACCACTATGCTGCCTTCAACTTGCCACTGTAAGTACTATTACAGAGGACTCCACTTAATCTATGTGCAGATACTTTGTACTGTGTAGTTTATACATTATATGGGCTAGGATATAGCTATCAAATGTAGAGTACATCAAGTTGCAGAATCTAGTTATTAGCCTTGTAAGGAGCACTTGCCTATGAATGAGTAGCTGCATGTAGATTAACTTGTTAATCCTACAATTTTCATTTGTAGGAAAGAAAAAATAACAATCTTTCAATCTTAGTTTAACAATTAAAATGTTTTTCATTTGCTTTCCCCCCAGCTTTGCTGAAATAAATTAAAAATTGTCTAGTCTGCATTTATGAAATATACAGATGATGTATACTTGAAATTCATTATTGAATCCAACATGAGTTCTCACATCTGATATTTTTAGGAGTGTGAACACTGTAGTTATGATGATGCCAAAGAATACCACTGGCCAAACCGTGCCGTTATCGTATGTGCCGACTTTGCCAGCAGTGGTCTGTATAATTTCATCGTGCCATTACGATCTCATGCAAGGCCAAAAAACTCACTCAATCCAATTGTGCTACTGCTGGAGAAAAAGTAAGTCGAGTAATACTGTTATACTTGCAAAGAAATGTGCCTTAAATTCCACAACTCTGATGACTAACTTTGTTAAAAGAGGTGACACTTACTGTGATACTGAATCAAGGTCAAGTTCAAAGTTTCCATCCAGGTGGCACTGACTATTATAAGGAATTAAGGTCAAGGTGAACGCTTTTATTCAGATAACATTGACTGTATTAAGGAATCAAGGTCAAGGTCAAAGTGTTTATTCAGATGATGCTGACTGTGGTACTTAATCAAGCTCAAGGTCAAAGCCTTCATTCAGATGACACTGACTGTAATACTAAATAAAGGTCAAGGTCAAAGCCTTCATTCAGATGACACTGACTGTAATACTAAATAAAGGTCAAGGTCAAAGCCTTCATTCAGATGACATTAGCTGTGATATTGAATAAAGATGAAGGTCAATATTTTTAATTCAGATGGCATTGAATGTGATACTGAATCAAAGTCATAGTCAATACTTTTTATTCAATATTTCATTACTGTAGTAGAGCTAGCACTTCAATTCATTTTACAGTCTTTCATACATTATGCTTTAAGTGTGCTTATTTTAGCGGGATCCATATTTTAGCAGAGTTAGTGCTGAGAAGAGTGCACTAATTCAAGACACCGCTAAATATTTTATCTGTCATATGTCATAATGGAGAATGTGTCAAGTGCACTTATTAATGTGAAGGTTATGATGTCCATTTGCTTGATTTTGCCTGTTTCCACTAAATTTGGCTGTGCTAAAATAAGTACACCTACAGTATCTAATTGATCATTTCAATTTAGCAACTTTTCCAAGAAAATTCATGATGTCAAAATGCATTTTTGATGTTTGAGTTTTAAAACTCGTTTGTCCGAGGTGAAAACATTGTGGCATCTTGAAATTCAGTGAATTCGTTTCCTAAAAAAAAAAGTAATTAATTTGAACATTTCCTTTATTTTAGACCAGATTCCACATTTCTGGAGACAATCTGTCATTTCCCACTAGTATTTTGGATGAAGGGAAACATTGAATGGTAATTCATTTTCTTAATATTTTAATAGAAATGCATGAAGAAAACCAAGAGAGAATATATTATGAAAATCTGTTTTATGTAATTGATGTATGAAGTAATTTGAAATAGATAGAATTTTATTAAGATATGTCTTGTTTTGTGTCATGTTTTGTTAAATGAAATGAGTTGTATGTTAAATTCCAATCCAATACCTGTGAGAGATTTCTTTTGCAAAGAGAAAATGCTTCAATTCTGTGAGTGACAGATACCCAACAACGCTTGTATGTTTGTTTTGGTTTAAATTCCTTCCCATGCTGCAAGTAAATGTATGTGTATGTGTATGTGTTGCCCATGAATTTAAAAGCTTTATGAAAAGGTGCTGAACTGTTATGAAAAATATGCATGGAGCTTTAAAGATAATTGTTTGATTATTGCATAACGTGAAAAAGGTTTTGCTATAGTTTAGCTTATCCTTGATTTAAGTTTTGAAATGAAAGAAAAATCCTCGCAGGGCTTTGCTTTTGCAGCTTTTAAGTAACATAACCTTGCATTATGCTAGCGGCTTATTGTTCTCTCTCTTTACTTGCACCTTGGTTACCAAACTAAAGGTCTAGTTCTGATCAAACCGGTAGCATTGACGACCTTCTACGGGCGGGAATCAATATGGCAGACCATGTGGTGATCGTCAATAAAGAGACGTCAAATTCTGCAGAGGAGGAGGCCCTGTCAGATTGTAATACAATAGTGGCAGTACAGACAATCTTCAGGTGAACTGACATGCTAATCTGTATAAATGAGCCTTTTTAGCTCACCTGAGCCAAAGGCTCAAGTGAGCTATTGTCATAGTGTGGCGTCCGGCGTCCGTCGTCCGTCCGTCCGTCCGTCCGTCGTAAACTTTTAACATTTTCAACTTCTTCTCAAGAACTGCTGAAGGGATTTTGATGAAACTTGGTATGCATGAAGTACTAAAGGTCCTCTACCAAGTTTGTTCATTTCGGCTCGATCCCTTCAGGGGTGGATCCAGGGTGGGGTCAAATAGGCCCCGGAGGGTACCCCTCTTCAAAAATCTTCTTCTCCAGTTCCACTGAATGGATTGAAAAACTAATTGTATCTATGTGATCTAGAAGGATGTATGATTCAAGTTTGTTCATTTCGTTAAAATCCGACAACTAATTTTTGACGCGTTTTTGACGTCTTTTCGGACTTAGTCAGAAATGCACATTTTTGCACTTTTTCTTTAAATAACTCAATAAGTGTATGATTTTACACACTCATTTACTACATATTTATCATATTTAACTTACTTAATGCTTTGATATGTATTTTATGCTTAAATTTTATTTTTTGATTTTTATGAATTTTTTTCTTATGTAAAAAGGAAGGGGGGGGGGGGTGATTTTCATACATTTTCTGCTTCTTTTCTATAACCACTCTTCAGATTGTCATGACAATTTGTAGGTATGAGGTACTCATGCATGGTACCCTACAAGTGAAAGAATTTTGTCCAGATATCCACTTTTGGATTTTTAAGGAATATTTTTTAAGATTGTACATAGGTATAATGTATGTTTTCTTACCAAAAAAGAAAAGAAATTCTCAAATCGCACCGGGTTATACACATTGATACTACTTTTGAATGAAGAAATTTTATTTGAATCACAAAAAAAAAATGCCGTAAAGATTAAAAGTACACAACTTTTTTAATATTTTTTCAAAGCCATGCACCTGGTTCCGGACCGGAATTATTCGAATTTTATGATCTGAGGACCCATTTTCACACGTATTCTTCCACACATGTAGATGTCTCACACACTTTAAAACTATATTCAAAATTTTATTTCATCTATCTAGTAAACAATCACGGGAAGACAATTGAAGATAAACATTGTGTGTATTTTCCACCAATTGTTGAAAATAATAAGAAAATAATCGGAACTATTTGACATGACAATGACCTAGATATGCATTAATTCATCTTCGTCCCCAAGGCGCATCGTATTCCGCTAGGCGCTTCATTGCAATACAAACCGCAAAGCAGTACTGCGATATATTTCAAGAGATACAGTGCAAACGGAATAGATTTTTATACTTGGAACACTTTCATAATCTGTATCTGTATCTGTATGGGTACGTTGAATTACCAATACTGGCTTGTGATCAACGGAATGAGAGAGCGCATAAACTTACTTAATCGCGCTTCAGGCTGAATCTAAAGCCTTCCACAGTCCTTGACAGCACTTGATGGTTATCCAGTTCGTTCCACTCTGTGACTGTACGTATGAAGAATGAGTTCTTCCTGATGACGGAATTACATGTAGGTATGTTAAAGCAGCGAGTATGGTTTGAGCTATGAACAACGTTCATAATGGTTATCATTCATGTACTTGGAACACTTGCATATACTTGTTATCATGTATAAAGTTTGCTCGAATTTCCTCTGTCTTAGACTCTCTTAGATGAAGTAATTTACGGACTGATTTCTTGAAGAAACGTCTAATGAGTAATCTCTTCCTCTGGATTTTGAGAATGCATAGGACATTTAATATCTGAAATTCTTGAAAATAAATAATTCCGTTCAGAGTTCCTGAAATCTTCCAATGAAATGTTGGACCACAGAAGCTGTTGTTTTAATAGAGAAAATAAATTATTATTCACAACCTTAAGCCACTGTGTTCGTCATCTTGTATGTATAATATTTCTAAGAGGAACACAGAGGCCTGAGGTTGTGAATAATAAAACATTTTCTCTCATAAAACGACAGGATCCTGTGTTAAGACATTTGGGAATTTTTATCTGTTCAAATAATAGATACATAATGAGTTTTTATCAGACCAAATAACTTCTTGTCGGCAAATCCAATGCAACCGATACATTTCATGAACTCTCTCTGCTAACAACTTGCCCGTGTAACAGACCTATGATGAGGTAAAACAATTAGTTAACAGTAAATAACGATGTCGTAGGTCTGCTAGTTGGACAAGCTTAACAATTTCATGGGCCTTTTAATTTGTTTCAAACTGCGAAACCTTAGAGAAACCACTTGAGTTGTTGAACAGCGTATGCTGAAATGCGACGCTCCTTCTCGCCTGTTGAAATATGCATAGGCAAGAAGCGTCGCATTTCAGCATATTTACTTAAAATTATTTGTTCAAGTGGCTTCACTGGGTCATGAGGTTTGATACAACATACACTGCTTTTTTGGAAAACAAACAAACTGGCACAATTTCTGCACAACTCACTTGAATTGATGAATATTGGATCAAAACGATTTTAACTGTACGTTTCATGTATTTGAGATGAAATCAATACTATTCAAAAGCATAATTCATAGATTTCAGTGAATGAGGGCAAACCCGAAAAATCTTAGTTTTTTATGCCCCTGGAATAAAAGATTCGGGAGCATAAAGTTTTTGGCCTGTCCGTCTGTCTGTTTGTCTGTCTGTTTTCCAAAAAACTTTAACATTGGGCATAACTTTTGAATGGAAGCTGGTGATAGAGGTTTCATATTTCACATGTGTATTTACCAAAATTTTTGACCTCATGACCATAACCTTGACCTTTCACGTACTTCTCAAAAACTTTAACATTGGGCATAACTATTGAATGGTTATAGTGATAGGGCTTTCATATTGTACATGTGTATTCCTTGTGACAAGATCTTTCCATTGATACCAATATTACGCTGACCCTGACCTCTCACATACTTAACAGAAAATGGTGTTTATACTAACAAAGATGCCGCCGGGGGCATTCTCGTTTCACAAACACAGGCTTTATAATTTCTGGCATGCTAGCTATCAATAATGAAAGGTTTTGTGTTCAATTTTAAATAAACTTAATTTGTGAAATCATTTCATTGTTTTATTCTTTTTCTGCTGCACATTTATGTGGAATTTTACAATATGATTTTATTTTTGATGTTGCATAATTGAACTATACTAGCTGGGCATATGACGTTGGACCACTTTATCCGTTTTTTTTTTCAAATCAGTAAAAAAGTTATTGTTTTGAAATGTGACTATTTTTTTCTTTTTTGTACCTTTAAAGGTTGTCTGAAAAAAAAACACTTCTCTGCATCCGGCAAAAATCTTTTTAGAAAGGTTGTGGGCTAAAATCCTGGTACTGGCACTATCAGTATTCAATGTCAGTATGTCAGTTAGAGCGTGCATGGGTATCAGGTGAGCGTTGTGCCCCCTGGGGCTCTTGTTTTTAAAATGAATATATTAATTAAAAAGAAGAAGATAGTGATGAATGAATATGAAATACCATTATGAATTTTGGCTGTTATTGTGCCAATTTTTGAAATTAACAATTTTTTAAAAAGAATAGCTAGACTCTTCTTCCTTCACGTACTTCGTAAAAGTTCAAATTATCATAGGTCTATTTTTAAAATTCATAATAGAATTAAACAAATGATTTTATTAATTCATTTTGACTTGAGTCGATCAATGCTTAAGCTATTGATGGTGAAGATATTTTAAAGTTTTGTATAAAAATATGATTAAGAAGCCATGGATGAAAGAAGCTGACTGCAACCCTCAAGGTCAAATTTTCAAGGTCACAAATTGTAAGGAAGGTTCAGACTGGACTTTGAAATGAAAGATTCAAAGTTTGATTGTTATTTAAGCATGATTAAGATGAGTAAAAAATAGGTAAAACCCTATTAAATTGTCCAGTTATTGTTAATGAAGTATTCAGTTTAACTTTAAAGGTTGACCTTGACTTTTCAGACTGTTTCCTACAGCAAACATTATCACGGAGTTATCCCAGTCCTCCAATATGAGATTTATGCAGTTCCGAGCTAACGACAGCTATGCATATACTCTCGCTAAACTAGAAAAGGTAGGTAAATATTTATGATGTGGAGAGTATAGAACTGAAGTGATTATTTGCATCTTTAGCAAGCCCTGATGAATGTCTGGGTAGCTTATGTCATAGCCTGATCACGGTTGTGTTGACAAAACTATAACCTGGGCTATACAATGTATCTCATGAAGTATAAGGGGTAGGGCTTAGATATTTCACATTTGAATTCCTCATGACCAGACTTTTCATTTGGGACGTTGACTTTTGACCTAGTGACCTTGACCTTGAAGTTTGAGCTACTTTGAAAAAGACCTTAACCTGTGAAATATCTCATGTACTATAAGGGGTAGGGCTTTGATATTTCACATGTGAATATGTCATGACCAGACCTTTTGTTTGGGACCTTTACTTTTGATCTAGTAACCTTGGCCTTGGAGGTTGACCTACTTTTAAAAACTTTAACCTGGGCTATATCTCATGTACTTTAAGGGGTACGGCTTTGATATTTCACATCGGATTCCACATAACCAGACCTTTCATTTGAGACCTTGACTTTTGACCTAGTGACCTTGGCCTTGGAGATTGACCTACTTTTAAAAAACTTAAACCTAGGCTATATCTGATGTACTATAAAGGGTATGGCTTTGATATTTCACATGTAGTTTCCTCATGATGAGAACTTTCATTTGATACCATGGCTTTTGACCTATTGACCTTGATTTTGACCTTTGACCTACTTTTTGTGCGAATAGCACATAGCGATTGCCTGATTTCTTCACTCATGGGAGCCCCGTCTACTGAGTATGTATAAACGATGTTACTCTGTTAACATATGTACCTTGGGACTGCGTCCGCGTCATGATCGGTATAAAGTCTGATCACTATCTGAATCAATGAATTATATCTATATGAATTGAGCTGTTGTGTTATGTACATGCATGACCCGATGAAAAATTGCATCTGTATGTACTGAGATGAACACATGCTGTGTGTTGGAAACCCCTTTCCATTACCAGGTGATTATCTGTTTATCTGGACAATATATAAATGAAACGGTGCTAACTATAAAGATATTAAGTTGAATCATTGAAACGTAAAACTAATTTCAAGTAGGCTTATTTTGCCCCGCTTCACAAAATAAAATCTGTATACGACGGAAAAATTAGGAACTTCCATCATGAAATATGATATTAACAATTATGATAAATAAAAGATCAAAACATTCCCGTTTAGGATGTATCATGTTTTTATATACTAAAAAAGAAGTGAATTTTCCTTCAAATTCTTAGCACACACCTAACATTGAACATGAAAGGTTAAAGAGAGAGTGGGGATCAAATTAGAAAATAAGATTCGTCTTCTTTCCTTGTACAAATGTGTATATGGAAGAATCAATCGATAGTCATATTGTATTGTTGTATTATTTTTTAGGGGGGGGGGGGTTAGATTTAATGTGATATTATTTAATTTTCATGTTCACTTTCAGACATCATCTTTCAATTCATTACGACAACATTATGCATTTGCATTTTAGTTCTGTCTTTATACGTCCATAAACTGGCCTACGAAGGTGTTCAGGAACAAATATAACTTTGAAAATACAATATTTTGTCATACATTATAAGTGATATTATTCTGGCTATTCGCACTCAGTACCTTTAGTGCTTTGATTAAATATAAGAGGTTGGGCTTTGATATTACTCATATAGATTCCTCATGACCAGAGCTTTCATTTGATTCCATGACTTTTGACCAGGTGACCTTGACCTTTGACCCTCTTTTGAACTATAAGGAGTAGGGCTTTGATATTTCACATAAAGAATCCTCATTACCATAGCTTTCATTTGATACCATGACTTTTGGCTTAGTGACCTTGAGCTTTATTGTTTTTGAATTTGCCATTTTACTATAAAAAAAAACCTGCATGGCGAGCGATGTTGTCTTCTGACAAGTCTTATTATGACAATCATTAAATTATCTGATAGTAGGATAGGTCATGTTTTGTTACTGTATATAAGTCTTATTTTATCTATTGAGTAAATAAGAAACTTAGTTCAGCCCATAAGTGAATGTGTGTGATGAATTATTATGCAAACAAAGTAAGTTGTACAAAATTCTTGATATAGAGCATAGTAATTATGTATGAATGAAAATGAATACTTTCAGGTAGGGCAATTATCTTATGATGAAGCTATATACTTCTAACCATGATTATACATGTACAAATTTTTTTTCACACAGTCTTTGATTGATCTTCATTGTTTTGATGTCATCAAATTACTTGGGCAAAAAGAGTTTTGAACAATGTTTTAGGTATGTGACGCAAATCAGTACGGACACTTTGTAGTTGATTTAAACTATAGTAACACTTTACGATGTAATATTGTTTATTTTGCAGAAAGAGAGAGGTAGAGGTTCTAACATATCATACATGTTCAGATTACCGTTTGCCGGAGGGAATGTATTCAGTGCTAGTATGTTAGATACACTTCTTTATCAGGTACATGTATTATACTTTGGAAAAATATAAAATATATGACATCATGTACATGATTATTGTTAGTATTTTTTATATGTAGAGGGCATATTTTTATGCTGGTGGTTTGATTATTTAAAGAGTTTTAAGATTTCAGTTTTAAACTTGTGAATTATATGCTAATTCAGTATTTTTAAAAGATTTTATCAAAATGAAAGTTTGATGCATACATGTATTTACGGTAGATTCAGGTTTTTAACATTTTCCAAGTAAATAATGAAACTGAAAATAGCTTTGTAAAACTTAATCTCTTAATTACCAGAGAGAACTAGTATTTCTCCTTTTACTCATTTTAATATTCAAAAATTTTTTATCTTTTTAGGCTTTTGTTAAGGATTACCTAATCACGTTTGTAAGGTTGTTGTTAGGCATTGATCAAGCTGTCGGCTCCGGACATTTATCATGTGTAAGTAACAAAGTCATAACAATTGAACATTGTACATTAATATACATATTATGACTTGGTAAATTAAGTATTGTATATTTTTTCTCTAATCAGAGACAAAAGTTATACATGTAGTAAAAATTTGAGTGCATGCAGCAATTCTCTGAATATGATAGATTGGTGACAAATGCAGTATTAGTTATTGGATTATAGACTTTGATGTCCATAAAGTGAAAATTAATGCTCAGAGAATTCAAAGTTAATGCCTGGTAATTGTATGTGGTAAGTTTTGCATCATCTCATTTGTGTATCATACATCTCTAATATAACTTAGGCTGGAGAATTAACCCAAGAGGAGGTAATTCTTCTTTGAAAACCAATGCATCACGTAGATTATGGACTTGTCAAGTCTTGCATAGAGTTGGAAATTGGTTTTCTTGCCAGTATATGGTTGATAATTATTAGTCCCCTACTGGCAACGCCGAAGGGGACTCTTAGTTTCCTCTCGGTCTGTCTGTCCGTCTGTCTGTCTGTCCGTCCGTCCGTCTGTCCCTCCGTCTGTCCGTCTGTCCGAATATCAGTTTTCCGGACTTTTTTCTGCAATGGATAGAGATATTCAGATGAAATTTGATACACAGCTTGGTCTTGGATAGTTACAGAGCAAGTTCGACTTTCGTCACGCTTGACCCATTTTTCGAGGAGTTATGCCCCTTGATGACTTGGAAAATCCAGTTTTTGTCAGTTTTCCGGACTTTTTTTTGCAACGAATGGAAATATTCAGATGAAATTTGATACACAGCTTTGTCTTGGATAGTTACAGAGCAAGTTTAACCTTCATCACGTTTGACCCATTTTTCGAGGAGTTATGCCCCTTGATGACTTGGAAAATTCCGTTTTTGTCTGTTTTCCGGACTTTTTCCTGCAACGAATGGAGATATTCAGATGAAATTTGATACACAGCTTGGTCTTGGATAGTTACAGAGCAAGTTTGAATTTTGTCAGGCTTGATCTATTTTACAAGGAGTTATGCCCCTCTATAACTTGGAAAATTAAGTTTTTGTCAGTTTTCTGTACTTTTTTTCTGCAACGGATGAAGATATTCAGATGAAATTTGATACACAGCTTGGTCTAGGATAGTTACAGAGCAAGTTCGACTTATGTCACGCTTGACCTATTTTTCGAGGAGTTATGCCCCTTTATGACTTGGAAAATTCAGTTTTTGTCAGTTTTCCAGACTTTTTTCTGCAACAAACAGAGATATTCAGGTGAAATTTGATACTCAGCTTAGTCTTGGATAGTTATAGAACAAGTTCAACTTTCGTCACACTTGACCTCTTTTTCGAATCGATAAAGCAGATAAAACCTCAGAACTGAGCTGCACAGACAGTAAGTTTAATTTAAACTCATACATGTATATGTTTAATTGAAGAGTAATTCATAGCCAGAGTTGCAGGACATAAATATATGCCGCCGGTAGGGGACTATATCGCTCAGCGATCATAACATTTTTTAAAAACAATTTTTATACTAAGTTTAAATTGCCCATGAGGTGAAATGGCAACAGCAAAATGAAAAGAAAGTTATTCCTATAGACAGTATTAAAGTTATTCCTCAGTATAGAGTATTGTGATTTTTTTTTCTTACTTGTAGATGAAGATTACCAAAGAGGATCTCTGGATACGTACATACGGACGTCTTTATCAGAAACTTTGCTCAACTACATGTGAAATTCCCATTGGTATATACCGTACCCAGATCCAGCCGCGGAGTGCCGGTATGACTGCGCCCTCTGGTGGGGAAGGAGCCAATTCGGTATGACGTCACAATTTTATGTTTTCAGACTTGTAATTATTTCTGTTGCATACAGATTAGCACTAAAATTTATTGCCAAAGTTCACATATGTATATGTATAAACTTTTGGCAGAAAGTCAGATTTTATTTATTTGAAAGTTGTTCTTTTAAGATCTCCACTGACCCATTCTCTTAGAACTGGGAAGAGTATCATGTCAAAATGCAAACTGAATCAATTAAGTATAACAGCTTTGAAATCTCTTTATCATATCATCTACTGCTGAAAAATCATATTATAAAATGTTGTGGAATATGCTATTATTCTCCATCAATATATTCACTCATTATGTAGCAATTCAATTTAGTTTTAATGCATAGATTCATGTTTTATGTTTTGCTCTTAAATCCATTCAGTATTTGTCATAATGATTTCTATAACTTCCTCAGAAAGAAAATTAAGAATTGATCAAAACACAGATCATGTACTGTCAGTGAAGAGAAAATGAAATACTGTATGCGTCTTAATTATAAATACAGTTCATCAAAAGTATAGAATTATATACAAAAGAAATATACTTTCTTGACCTAAGTTGATGTCAGCTCTGTTTCCAAAAGTCTTAATAAAAAGATAGATAATAAACACAAAGCACCAACTTCTTTCATCATCAGATTATTTTCTGGTTTCATCTTACAATGACTAGGTCTACAATACTTTGTCATGTCAATGATGTCACAATGAAAGCATTCGTTTATGATGTCAGACCTATTTTTAGAACCAGAACATGGTCTATCACAGCTATACTTTATTTCACACATTATTAGGCTTTGCATATACTGTAGAATTCCTTATTTTCATTTATTTGTAGACTGCTTCCATGGCAACACGTGACCAATCGGCACTAAATCTTGCATTTAGAAATTCAGTTGTAAGTAAACAACGGAAAAATTTGAATTTATAACATTTTGAAGATATGTCTGTTTCTTCGTATTGGTAAAGGTTATCACCTACCTCTTAATATAGTTAAACAGCTTTTACACTGCAGTGATCACTTATCATTAAGTCCCGAAATTTTGTTTTCTCAATTTATTTATTAAGATTGTGTGCATTATTAAAAGTACTTCAAAAAGAGAAAGAGAAAATCATTTATAAAAAGTCAATTTTCACAAAATAAATTTTTGAAAGAAAGTGATAGAGTTAATTGATTTCTGTTCTTCTTATGCCATTGAAATTCATCACGTATTTCATGAAATACTCGATATAAATTGGAAGAAATTTACATAAAAATGATAAAAATATCATCAGTCATTTTGCTTTATTCCTGCAATAGAACCTTTTCTATATATGTTGTATAGTTGATCATAGCACTGGAATAGGTTATATTAGAATTTTAATTCTATAGAGTTGTGATGTCATTATCTTTACATCAATTATGTAATTTTGTACTTTAAACGATTAAAAAAAATTATCCTTTCACTTTTGTAATATAATATACAGTGATGTGAAGTAGAACACTTCAGATGATTCAGAAATATTTTTTTTATTATTTTGTTTTCATCTTGCATTCTTAGATAACTTTTATATACAAATCAGAAGCTTAGAAAAAAAATTTAAAATGTAAAATGTAAGATTATGCAATAATCTTAACTGATTTTCAGTATAATATAAGAGTATGATAAACATACTTTGTTTTCTTACAATATTTGTTTTTATAAGTTGAAAATAAAGACATGAGGAACAAGATAAGAGTTAGAAATAGAATACTTCTTATGAATTGATAGATGTACTAATTCTTTTGATCAAGGAATAGAGTTTTTCAGTACATGTATAAATGCATATTTCTATAACGGTGATACATGTTTAAATATAGATTGTTTAATTTTAATTTTTTTTCTTTAATTTCAAATTCAAATTATCATCATCATTATTGTTATCGAAATGAACTTCAAATTTCATCTCATCTCTATTCTCTGTGTTGACATACATGTATGTATTGTGTAATGTAAGGTCTTGTCTTCCTTTTTCGTGCACAGATTCGACGTAAACCCGGCTCAGGAAGGAGAGCTCAGACCAAAAATGTACGCTATCTTTCTCTGTAAGACCATGCTTGGCTTTATATCATTATGCACAGAATATACAGCATATGATCGATGTCCCGCATCTCAATCGATTTTAGATAAATTTTAATGTAGGATATGCAGCATATAAGTAACACTTTACCCACTTAATTTCGAGGCCAAGGTCAAATCTAATCCAGACAATCCTTGTGTATCTTCTGTGATTTTCATAGTGAAGTCCTGTATGACAGTATTGTTCAGCAGGCATAGATGTAATTAAAGTGCATTTCCATATTAGCTCATTTTGTCATTTATGATATTATGATGGCCTTGCGTTTAATCCTTAGACAAATCTTATTTTCATCTCTTTCTATTAGTCATGAAGTATTATGAATTCCGTTTAAGCCATTTAATAAAAGGGGCCTTATAGATCAATCAGCTCCAAAATGAGAAGTGTTCGGGACATCACATATGATGTTTACACCAGAAACTACATCCTGATGACAATTATTTGACTGATTTTAGAGATTTTAAAATTGGTCTTTACAAAATTTTAACAAAAATGTAAATTATATACATGTATGTTACATTGAGTATTCAGATGGTCTCAAATGTTTTTACCGGTACTTAGTATTTGAACATTTACATTTCCATGTTTCTTTGTAGAATTCTATAAATTCATGAAAAAAAAAGAAAAAAAAAAAAACCCCAAAAACATTATTTTTTGAGGTTATTAATGTCATCATGGTGATTTTCTTGTGGCAACATAAAATGCAATGTAATGCGCATAGTGTTTCCTTTCTGCTTCATTAATTCAACATGTAAAATTTATATATCATTATTTTCAATTTCAATATTTTAAGTTTTGAGTTAGATAATCAAAGGTATGTTACTTTCATTAGTTTTGCATGTGATTTTTAATATAAGAATATTGCAGGTCTTTGTAACCTTAGAATGAAATTATCAAATGTTTGCAGTGATTCATTTTAAATTTGTTTTCATTTTTTTCTAGAATTCTTAATTTATACTTGTAGAAAGTGTCAAATAGATACTAACATTGAAATAACTGTTTTCTCTAAATTTTATTTCCAACTTAATTTTTCTCAAACAAACTGTTTCTTTCACTTTAATTTGTGTTTCTAGACTAGTGTGCATTTTTGAGTCAAATCAAGAGGTTATGGAGAGATTTTGATGATTGTAATGTTCTCTAAATTTTACTATCAAAACTTGTATTTCAAAATGCTCCTTGAAGTTTCCCATTTGTAATATGCATGTACATATTCGGCGTTGGCGTCTGCGTCTGCGTCTGCGTGCGCGTGCACAAAAACTTTAACCTTGCTTATAACTTTTAAACCAATACAGATTGGGCTTTCATATTTCACATGTGCATTCCTTGTGACAAGACCTTTCCATGGATACCAAAATTTTTGACCTTGTGACCTTGACCTTGGAGATTGACCTTCTTTTGAAAAACTTTAACCTTGGCCATATTTTTGGAATGGTAAGTGATAGGGCTTTGATATTTCACATGTGTATTCCTTGTGACAAGACCTTTCCATGGATACCAAAATTTTTGACCTTGTGACCTTGACCTTGGAGATTGACCTACTTTTGAAAAACTTTAACCTTGGCCATATTTTTGGAATGGTAAGTGATAGGGCTTTGATATTTCACATGTGTATTCCTTGTGACAAGACCTTTCCATGGATACCAAAATTTTTGACCTTGTGACCTTGACCTTGGAGATTGACCTACTTTTGAAAAACTTTAACCTTGGCCATATTTTTGGAATGGTAAGTGATAGGGCTTTGATATTTCACATGTGTATTCCTTGTGACAAGACCTTTCCATGGATACCAAAATTTATGACCTTGTGACCTTGACCTTGGAGATTGACCTACTTTTGAAAAACTTTAACCTTGGCCATATTTTTGGAATGGTAAGTGATAGGGCTTTGATATTTCACATGTGTATTCCTTGTGATAAGACCTTTCCATGGATACCAAAATTTTTGACCTTGTGACCTCGACCTTGGAGATTGACCTACTTTTGAAAAACTTTAACCTTGGTCATATTTTTGGAATGGTAAGTGATAGGGCTTTGATATTTCACATGTGTATTCCTTGTGACAAGACGTTTCCATGGATACCAAAATTTTTGACCTTGTGACCTTGACCTTGGAGATGATTGACCTACTTTTGAAAAACTTTAACCTTGGCCATATTTTTGGAATGGTAAGTGATAGGGCTTTGATATTTCACATGTGTATTCCTTGTGACAAGACCTTTCCATGGATACCAAAATTTTTGACCTTGTGACCTTGACCTTGGAGATGATTGACCTACTTTTGAAAAACTTTAACCTTGGCCATATTTTTTGAATGGTTAGTGATAGGGCTTTGATATTTCTCATGTGCATTCCTTGTGATAAGACCTTTTTTATTGTTGTTGTTGCAATTTACATATGGTTGCCACCGGCGAGCTATGTTGTCATTCTGACAAGTCTGGTTCATTGTTACGTCACTATGGAATTGTGTCTTTTAACAGTGACGTCATAATGTAAAACAATGCCAAAAGATGTTGACTCTGACATTTTGTGCTTTCTATTAAACACGGTTGGAGAATGGTCTATTTACTAGAACTTCTTTCATATTCTCTGCTATTCTGTTTTTATGTCCTTGCCAGGTAGTGGCACAGGCATTAAGATTTAACTTTGTCCATCATTTCGACCCTCTGTTATTCCCTCTGTCATTATTCCTTCACAATTATAGTTTCCAGATGATAACCCAAGGATGCTTGCTTACTAATCAAAACAGGATGAAGGAGTTTTGGAGTCAATAGGTCAAACATCAAGGTCAATATTAGGCAAATTACACTCATGCTGATTTTTTTTTTAAATGATGATTCAAGAATCTTAACCAATCCAAACCAATTTGAATATTTGCTTACTTATCAAGAGGGATATAGCTAGGCCTATTGATTTTGGGGTCAATAGGTCAAGGTTGCTGTTAGTGAAAATACACTTTGATTACCTAATGATAACCAAAGTACCCTTTGACCTATTTAAACCAAATTTGGAAATATGCTTATTAGGAGGGAAAGAGGCCTTTTGATTATGAGGTCAAAGTTCAAGGTCACTGTTCTAAAAATATTCAGTAGAATATAGTTTCCTTAATTAATGTGATAACTGAAGAATCCTTTCTCCAATTCAAACAAAATTGGAATTTTCAAGAGGGAAGAAAGTCTATTGATTTTAGAGTTGAAGGTCATCGTCACCCTCTTTATGTATCCTTGACCTTGTTATCTTCTATAGGTGAGCCTGAGTATGGTAGGGCTGGAAGTAGATAACAGTAATCAGGTGACCTTAGAGAGGCATGAGATATCACAGATGGTACGATGTCATAGGGAGGAGGGGGGCATGATCTTGACCTTTATTTCTGCTTTATGTGTCCTTGACCTTGTTATCTTCTTTAGGTGAGCCTAAGTATGGTAGGGCTGGAAGTAGATAACAGTAATCAGATGACCCCAGAGAGACATGAGATTTCACAGATGGTACGATGCCGTATGCAGAGCCTGGGACAGCCTCAAGATGATTATCGTATGACCTTGACATTTTTATTATAACTTGTTCCTCAAAAACATTTCTAACTACAAAATTTAATATCATTTGAAGTCAAAATACTAGAATTTATCATTTGATTGAAATCAGAATATTAAACCAATCTTACAGCTTATATAAAAAGATTTGGTTGATACTTCTTATTGAATGACTAAGGTTGATGAGAAAGAAAAGGAGTAAATTCAACAGATTTTGAATTTTAGTACAGGATATAGGAATTTGTGTACCAGAAATGACCAATAAATTGTTTAAATAATCTCTGAAGAACAGTAATGTATAATATCTCATGGATTTTTTTTTCAGAAGTTACAAGTGACACAAAAAGGAACACTATATCATATGTTATAATAAACCCTAGCTATGACTTAAGACTCCAACTTGATGATGTTATGTAAGTGTACAATATTTATACAGAATAATTATTATATGCCTCCATTATGTATCAGTGATAGATCTAGAGTTTTTCCGTGAAAAGGGGTGAATATTTTAAGGTCGGTACTCTGAGACAGTTATATTTATATGTGACAATTAGCAGATGGACCCTGCATATGCTGTATCACAAATTACAGTACGTTTACTAAAAGTAAAAATAAATGCTATTTTCCATCTATTCCAGTTACCTCATAAGACCAAGTTCACTTTCACCGCAGCCGTCTCCTCTCATAGACGAACGGAAACTTCATGTACAAAACCAGGTGTTACAGAAAAGAGAAGAGCCGACAGGGGCAGATAACCCCGATATATACAAAAAATGTCAGCAAGGTTTAGGAAGTACAAATTCACTTCCAGGGGAAAAGAATGGAATTTTGAAGAATAATACAAGGAATAGCGAAAAAAGCCTGAAGAGTGCAGGATCTAGTAACAGAGTATGTTGAGAGATATTTTCATATTAAGAATTCATTTGAATATTTGACAAGTAACACTTTCATCATGAATAGATTCTTATAAACAAAGGCAAATGATGTACACTACCCACCTTTAATAAGTACCCATCTAATACTTTCCTCTTGTTTTCCAAAAATGTAAGAGTTTTGTTCCATTATTTGTAAAATCTTAAGATTAACCATATTGCTATCAACTCCACTTAATTTTTGGCTAAATTTGTGTTTTATATATTTTTTGCAATTTTTCCAAAAAGATTTCAATTTTTGACGAAAAAAATTAATCCAAAAATATTATTTGAATTTTACATTTTTGTATAAAGATAAAAAATGGAAACAATTTATTGAAAATTTTCATGCATTTTAAAGCTCAGAAGAGACAATATTTGGATGAGCTTTTCATGAAATTTCTAATGTTTATACTACCTGGATACTTATTTATGGTGGGTATTGTAATATACAAATGCAAATGGTAAAAATGAAATTTATCAATTTTAATTTCTACTCACTGGAAACCAGGATACAATTAATATATCCAAAGCATATGTTGTCCACTTTACAGCACTTTTTCTGAAAATCTTATTTATTTGAAAGCTGTTCAAGTTTTCAGAGAAGTGTGCATTGTGCTATCATAAAGTCAAGTGAATTGAAGAAAGGTCATTTGTTATTATTTAAGACATTTTTTATTTATGTGTGTATATAACATTGTACAGATTCCTGTAATTTACACGGAGAGTGACACTTCTGATGATGAACTTGAGTATCAAGAAAAGACGTCTGTAGATCGACCTATATTTCACCTGGAAAGCATTCCAACTGAAGTCAATAAAAAAGAAATATCGGAAGAAGTGGAGGGCCTCAAAGGCACAGTGGTTTGATTAATATACAATACATATAACACTGTGTATTATTTATGTGTGGAATCCCAAATTTCCTCAATCTGCTCTTCACAATTTGCATCATCATCATGCATAAGGACATGAGGTGCAGATAAAGTACAGGTATTACCCAGTGTGAATCAGAAAAAGGGACAGTATTGTCAGGTGACAGTCAGTGCAGAGTGGACGTGCGAGAACTAAATCCTCATGAAAAAGGTACATTTATAGGTTGTCAGATTAGCAGCTAGACACAAGAAGGAGACTGTTATATTTGCATTATAGACGATATGTGTTGAACAACAATTTGAAAGTAGTTTGTGTGAGAATATTCTTAGAGAAGTTTTATTGATGATTGAGTGACAAGTTTTCATAGACAAGTAAAAAAAAATGGTTGTGTGAAAAAAAGTGAAAACTTAAATGATCTACAAGTTTGTTTTGACATTGCTTTTATATAATGTAGCGAATTATCAGGCTATTTCAGGGTTTGTTTCATTTCCTATGTGTGCATTATAAACACTTCACCAGTTCTTAACTAATGTAAAACCATTGTCAAACTATGTGATAAAATGTTGTGAACATCATGCTTATTCTTGCTTTCCTTATATAGATGTATTTGCCTTTATAGTGTTCTTATTCATAGATTTGAAACCTCTTGAAAAATCACCACACTGTTTTTGCTTATATTTTAAGCAAAAGTGACATACTTCTAAAGCGTTTTTTTTTTCCATTGTCACTTATTTAGGTAATACATATATCAGGCACAATAAATGTTGTGAACAATATCATAAAGTTAATTCCTAACACTAAATCAGAAAAAAATGATGACAAAAATATAAAATTGTAAAAACGATTGGTACATTTGCAATTTGGGCTCATTCTCTTGAAAATTTACTCCATGGTTAAAGGCAAGGTCTTATATTACCAAACTGACATGATTTTGTTTGTAGTTAGAAGTTCAACAGTGATCAGAATTGAAATTGATTTTGAAATCTTGGTGATCTTAATATGAACAACAAAATTCTGAAATATTTGCAAAAATAGTAATACATTTTGCAGATCTATTCAACTTTTATATATATACATGTAGTTTAAAATCGACCTAGCACATAGTAATGTTATATAAGGTTTTCATATTGAAAGAGATCGCTAAGATAATGATGTTGCATATTTGTAATTTCTCTGTGGAAATTGTATGTATCTATAATATTTACAAATGTAAGTCGTATTCATTTCTACATATACTATTACTTGCATTGTCATTAAGGATTTCTCTTGTTTTTGATTATATTTATTCTATTGGAAAGAAGTTGAAAGAATTATTATTTATGGTGATCTGAAATTTCAATTTGCCTCCTTTTCTTTTCATGTGGCGAAGTTTGGTGTAACCATGGGTGATGTGCAATATTTTTGATATGTCGAGTTTTGATTTTATTGAAAATATATAACTAAAGGAATGTTATCCGTTTTAGTTTAATACTTTTGAGTTTTGTATTTCTCATGTTTGTACTTTTTGTGTACAATTTGTTTGAAATTGATACATTAATGTACTTGTAGCATTAATATACATTTGTATACCCCGTTTACTGCTCTTACATATTTGAATGTTCTATTATATTTTAATTGCTAAGTCATGAACAAGAGTATAATGTGTAGCATATATTTAATCCTTTGTCATAAGATTTTATATATACATGTATAACCTTTGTATTTGATGTCATTGAATTGTAAATGTATGCATGGATGTTCGTTTGCCTAAGTTAATTATCAGATAGGCTATTTGAAAATTTATTTTCATATTTCAAATATTTCTGCTTATCTCTATGGTAACAGTATTTTATCTACAATTGTGATGTTGTTCACTACTTTTACAATTCACATCAAATGTGTCGAATCATTTTATAATGTATGATACCCAGCCAGAAAAAAATCACTTTGTAACCTCTAGTCATGTTATCATGCATATATCCAAATATTTAGGTTTCATGCTTATGCAATTCACTCTAGATTATAGAAATCACTTCATAGTACAGTAGTCCAATAGTTTTATACCTTTACCTACTCTTCATACTCTTTATAAGATGTCTTGATTTTCACGCAAGTAACTTTCATTGGAAGGTCAAAGACATAAGAAAAGTGGAAGTTTCAGCAAAGCAGTTCATGTACCGTGATTACATACTTTATATTTGTGATTATCTTTTAACCACAGTGTATATTTGTATTTAATCCTATTCTTACCTTACAATTCCTTGTGGAGATGTGCAATATTGGAATAAATTGTTATTCTTTTCCTCTTGTGTTTTTCATTTTTATACAAAGCCTCAAAAGATACAGGATTTATAGATTTTAAAATTCCATCATCAGGATTAGAGTTATAAACTGGCTTGTTTTAGGATTTTAACTACAACATATAATACCTAGAAATGGTACCATATTTATAGTGCAATCAAATTTTAACAGAAACAGATTAAGAAGGGCAAATTGACTTAATAGTGTGATCATAAATAAGCATAAAGCTTCATGTACTTGACTCATTTTCTGTGATAATCTGTCACTTAATTTTCCATGATAATCTATAACACATAAAGAATTCTTGTATAGCATAATCTAAATTCACACATTCTGAACACCGCAAACTCTGGTAAAATATGAATCCCTCAATATAAGTACTCATAGGGAATGTGGAAGGAAATTGATTGTAAAAAATGATTCCAAGGAATGCATGTGTTGCCTGCGAAACATAGCGACACTCGGGAATCACTTTTATAGGGTGTGATATCCATGATCCCCACGTGTCGCTGTGCTTCACAGGTGACACAAAAACAAACATTCTAGGGGTTGACCTACTATCAGGAGAAATAATGAAAAGAAAAGGATGCAAAGAAAGTATAATCATGCAAATTCTGGAACAGAATATTACCCCAAAAAGGAGAGAAAGGCCAGATGCCTTGGAGGAGTAAGCATCTCCTTACTTCTAGAAACACCATCAAGAGAATTACACTAGTAGAAGTTGGTGATCTTATCAGGATAAAAGAAATCAGGAAAGTGTCTTCTACTGTTATTTCTATTGTCATATTGTATAGCAAACTGGACAACATCAAAATAATAATGTATGTATGGTGTATAAGTGAACTGTAAAACAAGAGCCCATCCTGAAGTACTACCATTAGCTCAACTGAAGTACAGGTCTGTCATTAAATACTGAAGAATTTATGAGTCTCTGTAGCAAGTTGGAGATTTACAAGTTGATTGGCCATTCAGAGACTTGTCCAGATGGCTAAAGATATTTAGGATGACTATCAACTCTCAACATTTATGGATCACTAGAAAAGAACCCGCGCTTGCGCGGAAAAGATTGTCATATCAAGTGCTTGCAAATATGCTCTGTTTTCTCCCCCTCCTTTTTTGTTCTTTGACTTCACGGCTATTTTCAGACAGTCATGATTCAGAGAAAGAAAAGAGGGTAATCATATTTTCACATAGAAGCTCGATGTCATTGATCTACCATCGCATCCTCCTTCTCTCATATTTAAAGGAAAGTGAAAGTACAGTGAGTGTAGAGAAGGGGCACGTGTATATATTTTCTGAAATGTCTTTGTCGATCCTCAAAGATTATAACGATATCAAATACACATTTACAATGCATTTCATGGTAAACACATGGTAGCTCTGACGCCATTTTCAGTGACCTGATTTTGTTACAAACATTAGAAACGTCTTGCAAGAATCGTCTTACTTATTTAATGATACTTAAGAAGTCGTGGATTAGAATGGGAGCATAAATCACTGGAAATATGAAGTTAATGGTTAGTGTCCGTTGCTGGTTATTGAACTTTAGATTTTCTAAGATTTGTTTTAGGAAAATGGTGAGACATAATTAATGATTACACGTTAATTAGAAATAATTGCTTCTCAAAAATTATCAAATTCACATTGTCATACCATATGCTGTATCTTCATATCACACCATTTATCTCTGTCCTATTTGTTTCAACGGAGAATCGGCTAATTTGTTCCTTTAGTAGTATAGATTTAGAGATTCTTGCCAAAGTAATCTTTTGGTAAGTTTAAATGAGTTAAAGAAGATCCTGACAATAATCTCAACAGCACTCACAGTAGAGCACAAAATTGAGCATCGACGAATCTCTAGCAAGTTAGAGGTGGGACCAGGTGCCCAGAAGGAGTAAACATCCTGTTTGGCTAGCAAAACATGAAACTTGAGTTGAGTACTTTAAGAGGTACATGGCCAATACTTCTTGTCTGAAAGCAATCACATTCCTATTGCAAAAAAAAGTGGACCATTTCTTTACCGGTATTTTTCATAAATATTTAATCGAATCTCGTAACATTTCTAAAAAACAGATAAATAAGGACATACATAAAAAGGCAATAATATTTTGATGAAGAAATACGTCCCTCTACATTCTAGAATATTAAGCGTAGATAAATTTTGAGCTTTTAAAAGCTGATTAGTTAGTACATGTATATACTGCAGCATTAAAGGAGAGGAAGTATTTGCCACATGCTGATGCTCTAAATTGCTATATAAATACATGTATATGTACATGTATATCAATATTGCTATGTCATGTGTCTGTGCTACATTAAAATAAATGTCATAAAATGATGAATAAAAGCATTTTCCAGTTTTCCTAGATTTAAAATTTTCATAATTTAAAATGGAAATAATAATAACTAGCTCATCAGGTCAGTGTTTCTATTAAGCTATAATTTGAATTTCTGCAAGATTTAAGTGTTCTTCTACTTATACAATCTAAAACCATTCAAATATGACACACATTCCTTACTAAAATATTCACTTCCATTTGTCTGTATGTACAACAAGAAGAAACATGGTGTAATCAAAGATTACAAAGCTCACCTCATGGCAGCATTTTATAATGGCAGCAAACAGAAAGTAGTCAAAGATTACAGTTTTGAATTTGAAAATCTGTCCTACTGAGAACCGAAAAAAAAAATGCTCCCACACAAAAACAAAATAGATTAGGGGAGTAGTGTATTTCATTTACTGAACCAAATTCTGCATGAATGGGTGTACTCTATTGATACAAAAATCTCCCTTATATATGCACTCATGCAGAAAATATAGGCCATGACCTACATTTGAACATAGGTTTGTGATCTACTCATAAAGACGCATCATCTGTGCAAGTTTGGCCTTCCTAGCACTTAAAATAGAGAAACAAAACTTCTTAACATTGATACCAAAATCTTCCTAACATCTTAACATCGATACCAAAATCTTCCTAACATGTGCACTCAAGCGGAAAATGACCTACATTTGAATGTAGATTTGTGATCTACTCATAAAGACACATCATCTGTGCAAGTTTGGCCTTCCTAGTACTTATAATAAAGAAATAAAACTTCTTGACATACTAGTGCGGATGCCGACGCGGACGCAGATGACAGGGTGATAGCATAAGCTCCCTCTCACTTCGTGAGGTGAGCTAAAAATGCATACTATATCAGTTACTTTAAAATTTGAAATACAATGTATAAAAAAATTATGTACAACAAAAAATTGTGTGGTGAAACAACAAAATTATTCCTATAGAAAATATTGCATACCATAGATGTACATTACAACTAAAAGAAAAAAAAGTAAAGTATCATTTCTTACAAATTTATCATTTCTTAGAAAATTTTCAAAAAAGTACAATGAAAATATCATATTATGGCAGAGTTATTTTCGATCTTGACTAGAGTGAAATGGTTGATAATGATAAAAATCTGTTCCAAAAATTAAATATACATGTACATGTACATGGTTTCCTTATTCTATGTAATCAACCAACATATTTCATAAATTCAACATCTCAAAATAATCAACAAAACAAAATATCAAAGAACAATTTATGAGTATTTAACAAAAACAACCAGTCAATGCAAAGTGTAGCATCCTTCGCATGGCAACAAAATTACAATGTCTTCTTTTGTCCACCAACTTTGTAAAAAAAACTTTGTAAAAAACTTTGTAAAAAAACCTGCTGGGACCCATTGTCCATTGATAACTAACAATGAAAAACACATACATGTCCTTCTCTAACCATTGACAACTCACAAAATTTGAAGAGGCTCCAAAGGTTAATAGTCTCAAAACAGCATTTCTATCAATGCCAGTATTGACCTTTACCTTTGACCCCAAACATTGAAAATAAATAGATTTTATCCTCTCATTATTCGCTACTCACATGCAAAGTTTATTGAACATCTAAAGAAAACTTTGTCCTCTAAGAGAGCGCAGGCCAACCAACACACCCCTTCATTCCCTCAAACACAGTGTTGTTACTATATCCCCAGACTACAAAGTTTCTCCAGGGGATAATAATATGGAATAATGTATCTGCATGTTTCCTCCAATCAAGTTCTTTCCTACAATGAACCATAGGTTGTTGTTCCATTTGCTGTAATTCCATTGGTTGCTATTCCATTTGCAGTGGTTCCATTGGCTGTTACTCCATTGGGTATATTTTTGTTTTGTTTCCGTTGATGTAGATAATCTGGTCTATTCCAGTCTTGCTCCTCCCCCTCTGCCATTGTAACGTAGGCTATAATGCCGATCACGTTTATTCCTGCAGTAATATAAAACACAAGCTGCCACTGGCCTATGGTACTCTGAAAAGAAGTTTACCAGTTTATTGATACCCGGTTTTGAGTATGTTCATACCTTGAGGGCCATAACGATTACAGTTACACAGTGTCAAAAAATGTCCTGGTATATAAAAACACATTGAAAATATTGAAAGTTAGAAAGGGTCTTGTGAAGGCCATGGTCAGAATAAGTTTATTAATATTTGTCACATTCAAACGTGCGTAGTATGAGAAACCTATCCTCTTTAGTTGAAGTTTTAAGTGGAAGAGTTAAAGCTTTCCAATTGTGAGTCACAGTTCAATGTAAAGGTCAAATGATCAAAGCTGTTAATACCAATTGAGAGGTCTTGTCACAAGAAACATGTACACATAACAAATATGGGAGTCCTATCTTCTTGTTTATATACTCACATGATGATTGGTGAACAGACCTACAACCAGCGGTCCAAGCATACCGGCAGCTGTACCAAACATGTTGGTAATCCCAAATAGAGTACCTGTAAATAAACATTCTGCGTAAAGTCAATGTAAACAGAGAAGCTTTTAAAATTTAAAATCTTTTGTGAGATTCTTTTTGTTTTCATAAAGAATTGCTTAATGTTTTACATGTATGTTTAAACTTAAAGCTCCCTGAGTGATTGCAGTTGATCATTTCTTTTTTTTTTAATAAATTTATCAAACAAGTACATTCTCACCATTGATAAACTCATACGAGAATCTAAAGGCTTGGGTGGTTTAATAAAGACTAAGGAGCTTATACTAGCATTCTGTCTTATTTCTACTCACTTTTGCATTCAAATCCTACATAGTATTTGGGTGTTAAGATAGTCTGATGTACCTTTACCCCAAGTTGGCTAATCTACCAAACTCTTGACAATTTACCAACATTGCAAAGGAACTAACCATGAATGAACTCTGATGATCAAATGCAAGAAGCAATCCACTATTTTGTTCTTATTGTACACCTGTCATTCTTCACTTTCTTCACTGATTAAATACTAAGAGATGTGAATTTAGTGTATTCCTATGATAGAACTAACTAAAAATTCAATAATGAAAGGTAGAAAACAGTAACATCATGTGTTCATAGTTGTTAGTAGTTTAGGAATCACGAAAAAATTGTACTCGCGAAAATAAAGACACCCTGATTTACCATAAAAGATACTTGGGACAGTTTCTAGATACACTGTATACCGTAGTACCTAAGACTCACCTGATGGTACTTAGGAGTACAACTTAATCACTTACCTGAGAAATTACAAGATAGATCTATGTGATTGACCATAAATCCACCTAGTATTGTAGAGCTCAGCCCTCCAGCAGCCACTAACATCACTAATACTATGGTCTCGTTACAACCAGCAAAGTGAATGAACGGAAAGATGACGGCAGACACCAACATACCTGAAATCATGTAAATCAAGAAATTATGCACATAGTACGATATACATATACAGGTAATCTGCATAATTCAATATACATGTACATGTATGTACATGTATATGACATTTGATTTGTTGAAATATTTATTGATAAACAAAAACAAAAAAGATTTATATAAATATACAGTCTACTCTCGATAAGTCAAACCTGAAGGGACCATCAGTAATAGTTCTAGTTATCAGGAGTTCGACTTACTGAGTACATGACAAGCCAGCAATTTGGAATAAGACCTATTCCCCTTACCCTATTACCATTAACAAACCTTTGTGTTGTCTACTTTTAACGACCAATCTACCTTTAATTTATGTATATGCAACTTCAGAGCAAGAAAGTATCAATTATCCGTCCACCGATCTCCTTGTGATTAACTGATTTTTGTTTAAAAATTGAAATTCATTTGTGGTTCGACTTATCCAGGTAAATTTTCAGTGTAAAATGTTTTATAGGCCTTAAAATTAGTTCGACTTAACGAAAAGTTTGAGTTATCGGAATTCGAGTTATCAGGAGTAAAAGTGCATAGCAAGCAATGGAAGAGCATCGGGACTTTCAGAAACAGTTCGAGTTATGCGGAAATTTGAGTTAATCGAGTTTGAGTAATCGAGAGTAAACTGTATTAATGACTTTCTGTAAAATTCAGTCTCTAAGAATAGTTTGTGTTTTATACATTCAATCAATTTACTGCTTTATCACAGATATTAAGTAAAGCTATTCCGTCCGAAGGCATACTTCAGACCAGTATCATTATTATGTTAAAAATCTTCAAAAATGTTTAATAAAATTAAAGCGAGTTGAAAGATCTTGTCTTTCAATTTACCTTTTATGAATGCAGTTGCGAAGCATTGACATTTTCAAAGATAAAATGAATTCGATAAAGGGCATTTTTAATAATATTTTCAGCATGATTTTATTGGCTTTTGAGTCTCAGGAAACAATGGTGTCATCAATGAAAAACAAAAAGAATAAGAGAGTTTGCCTTTATAATGTTATTTAACACTAACCAAATGATGTGAAAAGTTTCCGTGTGGTTTTGGTTGAGATATACCTCCTCCTTACAAAATCAGCAAGGATTCCAGAAAATGATCCGACAAAGAAAGACAATACGGTGGGCAGTGACGACAGGAACCCATCCTATATAGAATAATAGACATAAATCAAATTATAGAGAGACTAGAAGGATGTACAAAAAGACTGCTTTATCTTTAAAATTACGCGTACACCCCCCCCCCCCCCCCCCCCCCCCCACCTAAAATTTGCAAATCATAGGTAAAATGATCATTTTCCATACAAAAAAGAGTAAATATAAGTAAATATATTCACCTGTTAGTTAATATAATTGTAAAATGTATCCATTGTAATTCAATAATCAATTTCAGGCATGAAAATGAGTCCGAAAAGGCTGAAATTCATTAGCTTCCAGAGGGCTCTGCCCTGGACCCACTGGGGACCAGGGCAGTCCCTAGACCCCTCACCATTTTTTATGCCCCCTCTAACTCAAAAGCTGGATCCACCACTGCCTTGGCCTATACTGAGTGCATTGTAATTTTTGCACTTCAAGGCCTATAGTATGGCCCCAAAAATTTGTGTGCTAGATGTTTGTATGTTTTTTATTTGTAACAAATAGTGGTAAATCAAAATTAGTATTTCTTGAAATTCTTACTGAGGATAAGTCCACTTTCAGTATTTTATGCATGTATGTGGGTAGACAGGTCAACAGTATGTACCCTCCCCAGGCGTAACAGAAAAACGCAATACAGATACCCCATACAGGCCTGGATGATAATATAGCCTTCCACGGTACGGGTAAATCCTAGGGTAGAAAATGTTGAGTATTATAATTTCTACATGTATAAATTCATAAAAAAATGTGTGTTTCAGAGGTTTTCTATAGAAATGTTATGAATTATATTTTTTTGCATTTTTTGATTCTGAGACAACCTGTGTTTAAGAAGCTTTCTATCTGAGAGATAAACTGTTATGTATGCTATAGTCCAAATGGCCCATTTTTTTCCTCCTAGTTATCAAGCTACTTTGTTTTGTCATTTAGTATTCATCTTTTATAAGTTTTTCTTTTTTTCAACTATAAGAGACACATCTAATGTGGCCTTTTTACTTCTGAAGTACTGTTTTCTAATCTCATTTCAAAGCAAACTTCTCAAACACTTCCACTCTCTATTCGCAAGAAATTGTTTAATTTCAGTATGTATTTCTATCAAATATGAAACATATTTCTTACCAGTCTTTGACCTACACCACTCTCTATATAATCTCTCTCAGCTTTAGAGATATACTTATGATCCCTGGGTGAGTTGGATGTATATAATAGCCAGAACACACACCATAAACAGCTTACTGCTCCTTAAAGTATAAAACCAGAGGCCCAAAAGGTCATATCTGCTCGATAGGACAAAATTTAAATCAAGTAAGTTGTAACTATTTTAATAAAGAAATTATTGTAGTTTTAAAGTTTTAGAAATTAATTATACAAGTTCAGCTTTCTCAAGCAAAAACTAAATGTACATGTAAAAAGAAAACGATGGCCGTACGCATCAATGTTAGACTGTTAAACCAATTAGCATTTATTACCCAGATAAACAATATACTGAAGGAATGTAAAATCTTCTAGAAGAAATAGTCATGGTATTTCTTTTTAAATTATACTGTTTTTCAATTGATTTCGATATGAGACAAAGAGTAAACAAATGATGTATATAAAATCAGTATGCATCAATAGGATGATACAAAACATTTAATTAGTAGCTTATTTGAAGTAAGCATTTCCAGAATTAATAGATTGTAATACGGAAATGAAATATAAGTATACAGAAATAAAGCCTGTGTTTGTGAAACACGAATGCCCCCGGTGGAATCTTTGTTAGTATAAACTTCATTTTATGTTAAGTATGGTCAAGGTCAAGGTCAACAATTTTGGTATCAATGGAAAGGTCTTGTCACACGGAATACACATGTGAAATATGAAAGCCCTATCACTTACAATTCAAAAGTTATGCCCAATATTAAAGTTTTTGAAAAGTAGGTCAAGGTCAATGTCATGAGGTCAAAAATTTTGGTATCAATGGAAAGGTCTTGTCACAAGGAATACACATGTGAATTATGAAAGCTCTATCACCTTCCATTCAAAAGTTATGCCCAATGTTAAAGTTTTTTCGGACAAACAGACAGACAAACAGACGGACAGGACAAAAACTATATGCCCCTGAATATGTGATTCCAGGGGCATAAAAATAGGAACAAATAAGATTCAGATGATGAGCTCGCGAATTAATCCAGTTGTCGAGTTGTAGCGAAAATAAGGTAACACAAATATAAAGTCATTTGCAGTATATGAAATAGACAGGTATTGATTTTATTACACAAAACAGTATATATATTAATTGCCCACAAATATTTTTTAAAAAAACTTTTTAAAAACATATTATAAATACCTGTAACATAGAAAACTGAGGGCCAGCCTCCTAGGAAGTTAGAATTACAAAGAACACCTGATACTGCCAAAGACACCACTGTCCCGCAGTAACCACCTACAATAAACAATACACTTACAATACTCTTAGTATATTCTGCAATGCAAGTCCTACTTCAAGACTTTGCTAAAATAAATTTTGATTATATACAAAGTCACTATGTTCCGTAGAGCAACTCCGTCAAGCATACAAAGCAGGCCGCTCATACCTGCAAGGTCACGGTGACAACCCTTAAAAGAGTTGTTCCTATGACGGCCATATGAATAAGGCCTGCTTAGTACACAACCGAAGTGAAGAAATACTTGTTAATTGAATTTAATTGCACTTGATTCAATCTGAGGCAGTGGACCCTGTCCTTTATCGACCAGCGGAGTCGGTACACTCTATTTGGATCTATCCATAACTGTGATATATATTTCAAATTGTTTCTTTTTCTTTTGTACATGCATCAATTTGGTAAGCCTAAAATATGTTATAAAATATGGTAAGCCTAAAATATGTCATGAAATATGCTAAGCCTAAAATATGTCATAAAATATGCTAAGCCTAAAATATGTCATAAAATATGCTAGGCCTAAAATATGTCATAAAATACGATAAACCTAAAATAAGGTATAGACATACATAGGTATACAGAAACCTGGTCTATATGATTTACCTGAGTAAATAAAGGTGGTGAGACGGCTCCTCTCTTGTTTAGGACACCATTTACCTAACATACAATGCATGGCTGGATAGGTCACACCCTACAATGGATAAAAATAATTATAGAATATTTTGATCTGTATACCATTCAGAAATGGCTCATCATATGGTGCACTGATTTTTTTTCTTCTCATTATTTATAATTTTTTTCCATTCTACATACAAATTCAGCTCATTATTGATAAAACAAAATAATATACTATCATAATGTATAAGTATAATGGTTTTTAGTTAAAGAAAGAAAGGAAAGAATTATTAAGAGAGAGAGTTGTAATTATTAAACCAGAACATATATTTCCATACCTGCCAAGCCTAGGACATGGTTAAGAGGAACAGCGGGGTCACGCCCCACCCCCTCTTCCGTTAAGATTTTTTTCAATCTTCCACAAGAAAATAATCTTACAGTATCATGATTATCAACTTAATCAACAGAGAATTTCATCTATTCACCACTTTAACTTTCACAAGTCTTTCTAATTATTCTGTTGTTCAGAAACCCATGTGTGATTTTGAGTCCAAATGTAATGATTGTTACCCCCCCCCCCCCCCTGAGAGATTTTTTTTTTTCTAGTTCATAGTTTTCATGTTTGTGATACATCGTTTCATCCTTGGTTAGATCACAATGAATGCAATAACTGTCGAAAGCAGAACGGACAAGTCTCAATCCAGAATGCAGGAATTAGGCTGTAAAAATCGGGAAAATTCCGCTAAAATCGGAACAGTTGGCAGGTATGTATTTCAATATTGATGATTACATTTCTTCAGGATTCATCTTTCTCATGTTAAATGTTTGTATACATGTAATGTAGGAGTATGGTTATTTAAAGTTTTCAAGGGACCTCCTTGAAATTAACATACTATGTATAAGTAATGTCCATTATATGTATAATTCTGAAACTGAATTTGAAGCTGCTCATTCTCAATCTCCAAGATTGTTTTTTATCACTTTCAATAACATATCATCATGTACATTATAAATGTAACAAGCATGATTGCACTGAAGTCTATTACGATACATTTTCCTAGTTTTTCTTCAATTCATTTTGTCTCAATGTCAACAGACAGACAGACATTTTTTTTTAATTATTGGATTCATGCCTGAATGATTTGTCATGAAAGTTCATATACCAATACATGTGAATGTACATGGGGCTAATGTACATGTAATGTCCCACTTTCTAATCGATTCTTGTTCATAACCCCCCCCCCCCCCAAATTTCCTTCCATGCCAGGCCCCTCATAAACTTTCCAAATAGTTATGAGTAAATATTAGTATACCCGGTACATAAGAGGAAAATTTTCAAGGTCTCTTATGCATATTGTTTACATTATTTTACACAACTTTTCAGTATCTCTATGTGAACTGATAGTACATGTAAATCTTTATCATATAAAAAAAAAATTCTATGTCAAGAGCATATGCACTTAAAACTTGGTTAGATTTATCTGTTTTATCAGAGCTATGTTGACAAGATTATGATGACAAGGACAGGTCATATCTACATCATGTACTCTACAGTGAAGTACTCTTGACTCACTTACACGTGAACATCAACTTCACACTAAGTATAAATTTCCTCACTCAGCCCGACATACTAATTACTATCAGTCATAGATTCTAACATAAAATCAATTTACAGTCATGAGTTGTACAAATGACTCAATAGTTTTTATGGGGAACATGGCATAATAACCTAGTGCAGCTACATCTTTTTCGCATTATTAGTCATAGTGTAGGCAGTGACATCAGAGAATTGGAGAATGTAGGTCAAGGTAACAAAGTCAAAAGTCTTTCAACCAATAGAAGCCATGGTCATAGACAATTTCATAAAATTATTAAAATATGAAATTTGAAAGCCTTATCCTTTTCAATTGAATAAAAGTAGTCCAAACTTACAAAATTGAAAATTACTGTCCTGTTCACTAATTCCAGAGCACCCTGTTTTCCCAGGTTTTCTCTAAAATATAATGATGTCATCATCCAAAAAGATATCAATTTTATAGTACTCCTTTAGTCGTAACAGAAAATACCATTGTTTTGGCTGTGCATCAATTAAGTAAGAAATAGGACAGAAAATAAAAAGTCTACGGGGATTTTCTTTAGTAAAATCGCTGAAAATGTGTGACGTCGGAAACTTTGATATCACTGTTTACTATTGTTGACACGGAGAACAATAAGGCGGCGGCTTGAAATTAACATGGGAATTTCCCGTAGACATTTTATTTTTCATATTGCAGTTTGAAGGCAGCTGATAGGGTAAGTTGAAGTTAATTTCCAGTTATGACTAAAGAAGGTCAATTCTCAGAAACATTATTTTACAGCAAAATTCTTCAGACGACAGAATAAATCGCCAAAACAGGGTGCTCTGGATTTAGTGAACAGGACAGTAGATCAAACTTAAAGGTCAAGGTCATTTTAGAATGGCTAGTGAGTAACAGTGTTCTTTGTAAATCATAAAAGTAAAAATTGAAAGAGTCAGAATACCTCTCCTATTCCCATCAATATACGTAAAGTGATGAACGCCCCAACTCCCATCGTACGAACAACAACTGGGGTCGCCAGGGTTAGAATTGCAGTAACAAGAACACCCAGTCCATACAGGATTTTTCCACCAATCTTTTCCGCCAGCCTTCCACCTGGAACCTGAGTGACGATGTATCCGTAGAAGAATGATCCTAGTATAATACCCTGAAGATTGGCATCCCAGTTGTATTCACCACTCTGTAATAATCAAAGTTCTAGTTTAGAAAATTCACGACCTATTTATAACAACCAATTTTTTTAAAGAATAAACTGTTTAATTTATGAGATGGGTTATACAGTAGCATGGTTAAAACTTTTTCTACAATGTATATCTTTTAAGAAATTTATAAGACCTATCAGTATTGGTAAGTTTTAACCCAAAGAAAAAGGTATTACCATTTGGTGTTTAGATTGTTACAAGTAAGTCATAATCGCCTTCTAAAGGTTTGGCCTTGAAAATTACCTTGATCCTAGGATACAGAATTCCCCTTCCTTGAAGATAACCTTGACCTTAGACTACAGAATATCTTTTAAATGTTAAACCGAGTTATTAATACAATACAGTAAATTCCAATCTTCCATATTTTTATATTATACTGATTTGCATGTATATACTTTATAGAAAATGAAGGTTAAAAAAGACAATAAAATAAAACATTACACTATGAATTTTATGAGTTTTGTTATGTATATTTCCAACATCAGGACATTCATCTGAGGTGGATTTATTAGCAGACGATGTTCCATCGGTAGAATTCACCATGGCAACCAATGCCACACTGAGGCTGATACGTAAGGAGTAGATGTTGACGAATCCAAGAAAAGCAAGATGGCAAAAGTATGTCTGGATCCATATCCTGGAAATAATAGTAAATTTATTTATTTATATACATGTAGCTGCTTCACAGCTCGGTGTACCATATATAGGTTGAAGATGTTTCAGTCTTTTTTCAAAATAATAAATTAACTTCCATCCTTGTTGCTGAAGGTATTGGCATCTATTTAGGAATTGTTGGTAAGAATAATGCAATTTATTAAAGAATCACAGCTCAAAAATTTAGCTTCTCTTCATCTTGGCATATCAAAGCCCAATGGAATCATACTGGGGTATATACATGTGAAATACTGTCCCATATAAAGAATGATAGCCTATGCATGCATATTACCCTGATTTCATGAATGGACATGTATTCATTACCAGATATACATGTTGCAAATGGAGAATGAAGATCTAGACTTTTTACTAACTGGGATGCACATGCATGCATCATTCACTTAGGGCATGTACAATATTTCCCCACAAAACAAAGCTTTATCTCATTATTACATAACTATACACTATAAACTTATATGTGACCGAAATAAGCATATACTAATCACAATAATTGAATAAAAGAACCAATCTTAAAACAATTCTGTTTTGAACAAACAATCCAAGTTAACCATTGGTCATATGCATAATAAGTACATGGGGTTCTAACATTAGAGCATCTAACTCCCTACCAACCTTTCAGTTTGAACTGTCTTAAAATCGAATGATCAACATAAAGGTTAACAATTCTTATGATTAAAAGAAGTATTTTAAAAATCAAAACTTTTGACATTACACTTCTGTTATAAATCATTGCAAGCCTGAGAAAATTCTGAAATATAAAACGTTATATACCTTTAACCTAAATATATTTACATGTATCACCTGAATATTTGAACCCTTGTATTATCTTTAAACTAGAGATACCCCACTTGATAACACACCATATCATTACTCCTACATGCACAATAAAGGTGCACTGAAGGGAAAAGGAAACAAATTTTAATCTACATTATGTAATCATTCTTGATAACATCAAATACATCACGTACGTGTCTCAGGACAGTACATATGTTATACACTTTGTACATTGTTGTAAAAACATACACAGTCAGTCCGTCAGTCGATTTTTTTAGGAAAAATTTTCAGACATCAATATAATTATTCAATTTATTGAACACCAACTTAATGAAAATGTTTTAACCAATGGGTACAGGTATGAGAATAATGACAACCATCAATCATTCAGTATAGCAGTTTACAGTTTCTGAGATTTACTATTATAAAAAGATATTACAAACCTAAATAGAATTGCCCTAAAGTGACGAAATATACCCCCTGCAAAAAGTTTTCTTTGAGTGGATCCATTTATAATATGACATTCAAATGGTCAAATCAAAACTCTTATTCAAGACTGAATGCTTTGATACGAAAACTTAGTATTATTTACCGGTAGTATGCTTTTTTTTTAACTTAACCAAAATACTATTACCCGGTATAAGGTCAGAGTTCAAGGTCTAGGTCACTATGTCAAAAGTTTAGAACTACATCAAGATGTACTTTTTAAGTTGAATCTGCAGATGAAATATGAAAGCCCTATCACTTATACTTAAAGAGAAACCTGCTGAACTTCTTAACCAAATAAATGTTTATATTTCACACACACAGTTCAAGGTCAATGCTACTAGGTCAATTGTCTTGATATCGAAATGTAGTGCAATATAAAAGACTTACCATTGATAGTTAAGTATGAACAAAATCTGTTTTCAAAATTTCTTAATCATGTTCATCTAAATTGCTATATAGGGTCAAGGTCATCAGGTCAAAAATCATGATAACAAAATGAAGTCCTCCTTATGGTCAATGTATGTATAAAATATGAAAGGCCTACCATTGATAGTGTGAAGTGAAATCCGCTTTCAAATCATCTTAACCTTAAATGCAACATTGGCCAAAAGTAAAGGTCAAGGTAACAAGGTCAAAAGTTTCTGATACTAAAATATAGCACTCTTTGTGGTAAAAGTGTGTATATTATGAAAGGCCTATCTGTGATCTTGACTTTGACCCTTACATTGTACATGTATAGCATTTTAGGTTCAGAAGTTTTGAAAGCAGATCTCTTCCATACTATATTATATAGTATATATGACATCCATAGTATGAAAGAAATCTGCTTTCAAAACTTCTTAACCTAAAATGCTACAGGGTCATAAACAAAAGGTCACAAGGTCAAATCATTAATGTCAATGGCATGGTAACAAAATGTAGTACTCATTATGGTGAATGCATGTTTAAAATAATAAAAGGCCTACCATTGATAGTATGAAAGAAATCAAAACTTCTACCATGGATAGTATGAAAGAAATCAAAACCTCTTAATGGGACAGAAAGACAGATGGACAGGGTGATTCCTATATACCCCCTAAACTTCTGTTAAAATAGTCTAGACATCCATTAGGACATTTTAAAATATTTTAAAAGAAAATGATAAGACAGTAAATAATGTGACAATAATATAATTTTCAAATCAAAAACAAATCTTAAATTTTGCAAAAATTACAGTTCATCAGTATATCTCCTGTATGTAAGCTTGCCACTCTGTGATTTTGCAATAACTTTTTAAAAGAACCCCTCCCCCTCCTCCCCAACTCACGGAACTGCTTCCCTCTCCTTTCACAATCAATAATCAGTTAATAACCAACAACAAACTGCAAATACTTACCTTCCTTAAGGAGACTAATTACTTTTTACGATGGTGAATACTTCTGTCTGTCTCAGCGTCTGCACACCAATTTGTCCAAAATAGCAATTTGGCAAAAAAAAATAAATAATTTAATAAACAGGTTGGGGAAAACTTCAGATCGAGCTATAATAGTTCGATCGGGCTATAATAGCTCCATGTAGCTATCATAAAACTATTTTTTTTCTTAAGAAAAAAATTAAAAATTGATGATAATTAAATTTTGTTTACAAGTCGCACTAGTACTGATAAAATACTACAACTTTTGTATAGAAACCCCCATTGAAATACCAACAGATAAGGAGATAAGGAACCTCAAATTTTTTGTTTTTTCAAAATCTTTTTGCTCATCATCGGTCCATATTTGAATATATGTGTCTTGTTAAAAATTTTGATATATATCGAGTACAAATGGAATCAGTGAATATTTTTTAAAAATTTTGATTTTAGTTAAATTTTGTATTGAAAAATGTTATTAGGCAATAGCTTGTTCTAGCTATTATAGCCTGATCAAGCTATAATAGCTCGATTTAAAGTTTTCCCCAACCTGATAAATAAAGTTCAGATACTGTGAAAATGAAAGTCACGTGAAAATTACCTTTTGGCCTATTATATACATGTTGGTATTCTAACAACTTCTCAGTCTCTTCATCTTCATATTTATGGTCCTGTGAAGTTCTATTTGTGGAGTACATCTTCTGAGACGTCCAGTTTTTGGTCCTTTTCAAATGCGTCTGTTTCCCATTTTTCTGAGTTTTCTTTGTTTACATCGGTCAATTTTGCATTTTCCGATCCCGACAATAAAAAGAATTTTGCAGGTGCTCCTTCGGCCAGGTAGTTATCGGCACTGGAAACAATTATGTTGTATCAATAAAAATCAAGTTAACAAAAAGTGGAAAAGCAAAATATCTAAAAGTAAATTTTAAATTAATATAAGCGTATTCATAACTAAATCTTTTTCTTACTTCCCTTCACTGAGACAGTCGCTAAGTTTTCACATTCTCAAAGAGAATTAAACTGTACTCCAATGATTACCAGAATAATGTACAAGAATGTTATGTCACTTTGTATTCTTCTGAATAAATACTTTGAAATTGTTAGTAAGGACGTCACTATCAGCAGGGACGTCCCTGGTACTATCAGTTGAAATATATACATTGACCCATCTAAATGGACCTGGATTTTGAGTTAAATAATCTAGTCACATAATCTGAAATTGTGAAAAAGGTTTGATTACTACTACTTGTATTATGTACCAACCTCATAAACCGAGCATCCCTTCTCGACATATTAGACTAAGCGTGATAATGACTGAGACACTTACCTCAGGATCCTTACCCACAAACGGTGACCAACTCCCCAGGAATTTGCCCCAAATCCTCAGTATATTTCCCGGTTTTTTTTACGCATTTTTTTCAGAGATGTTGGCTGGACATCTCCCCATGACGACATGAAAATTATTATCTATCCGCTCACACTATATAAGACGTTTAGACACAGTTACCATCCTCCCCTCCCTTCTTGGAAAATAATAGTCCGACAAGTGAATGTTGCTTATCGCTATTTTTTCAGACATGTACTTTTCAATATTCAGAGGATATATATAGGATGAGAATAATAGAATCTATCACCCCTTTGTACAGGGACAGGGAAATCCCACCCGAGTATCAAAGATTTGCAGTCCACGACGAGGCTTGCCGAGTCGTAGACATTGCAAATCTTTGATAGGATTATCCTGATTTCCTTGTACACCTTTGTGAACGAACTTTTCTTCCGCATAATATTTCTTCCTCCCGGAAGGTTTATTATTAAAATGAAAATTCCCAGGATTTTTATTATGGAATATTTTTACCTTGTCCATAAAACTTTTTCCACAGTACTTTCGGAACGTAAAAAAGAGTAAAACATCCAACAATTTTCATAACTTTTCCTTCTATACTAATATAGACGGTTCCAAACGTTGTTATGAAAACTGTTGATGTTTTACTCTTTTTTCACCTACCCAAAGGGCTGCCTTTTCTTTAAAACAGAAGAAATATTATATGTGAGTATCATGTATAATATTTTTCCATCTCTGATACAAACATATAAATGATTGATTTACTGATATTTTCTCATAATTCAAACATTTCAATCATTACAGTAACATGGTCAGCTTACAGGAATAAATATTACAGAACAAAAATTCTGTGGAATGGCTCATTTGTTACTTGTTAGTGAAAGTATTTAAAATACATTTACCTTTTTAATTTTATAATATAATAATATAATTTAATACTCTTTAATTTCTTTCTACAAGTACAACACTCGGCTATTGGAAGAAATAATGTAGGGATCAAATTTTCATGCTGTACTGTACATAATTTTTGAAATTCATTATTTTATATTCTGAATTCTATTTTTAAATAAGTTCATTATACTTTTTCCAGTGACAATTATTATGCATATATTTGAAATCCTTATTTGAATTTTTGTTCTGTAAGTAAGATTTTTCCATGGTACTAGTATCAGAATTTTTATTATGAACATTAACAAAATTCCAAATGGAATTTTTGTTATTTAATATATTTCACATGCATGAGAACTTTTATTATGATCATGGAAGATTCATTACATAATAAAATTTCCTTTTGGAATTTTTGATATATAATAAAAGTTCTTGGGAAAAAACATTATATGATAAAATTTCCAAGGAATAAATATTATGCTGGAAGAAATATTTCATCACACCTTCGCCTCAGTGATTCGATAAGTCATAAAACACTCCGATTAAACTATTATATATACTTTTGAAATATTGAAGATGCCTCAGCAAATTCTACTGAGAACAATACAAAGAATAACAATGTCAATATAACAATATATATATATAACTACAAAAAGCATATTAACAGATCCTCTGATGTGAGTGTACATTCATGCGCGTATCGAAGGAAAGGAGGTTTTTTAACATAATTATTTTAATCGACAACACATAAATTACCCCCCCCCCCTCTTCTGAAGAAAATGAATTGATCTAACTTCTAGATCTGCGGGTGGAAAGAAATGGAAAGTTTGACGATGAAATCCATTAAGGGTTGTCAATAGCTATCTGTAATTAATTCACAATAAATCGATAGGTTTTACTTTTTTTCTGTCATATGATACATTAATTTATTTCCTGGCAATAAACGCGTTCACCCAAGGAAAAATATTGTTAATCCTTTCATTATGAACTCAGCGGTAAAGTTATGTTAACTTACGGATATTTTGTGACGTTAATTTTGTTTTATCTTAATTATGGCATCACATCCAGTGATACTAACATTTTCAGTAAGTATTTATTCATTTTTATGGAATGATATACACATCTTACAGGGCAATGTAAATACATGTATGAAATCTTCATAAACATAAGCCTAAGCGGGTAGATTTCTCTTCATAATAAAAAAAAATCAAAATCTGTTATATTTTTCTACGTTGTATTTCTTTTTCTTTCTTTTCTTTTTGGTTTTGATTTTGTTTTGTTTTTTGTTTTGTTGTTGTTGGGGGGTTTTTTTTGTGTATTTCTCACTTTTTTTTCTTTATTTGTATCTATTTGTTTTTCTTTTTGTTATAAGGAAATAAAATGTTTCATACTCAAGAGAAGGCATCAAGAAGAAATTTCAATGACTGCCCATCTAGTGGCTTGTCAACGAGGCACCGTAAAATCGCCACTTCGTATGGTGTTGCGTTTTTGTTTTCATTTTCTAAATTCAATTTTACAAAACTGATGAGCCTTTGCAGTAGGGCAATGCCTAGTAAGTCAATCCATATCGTCCAGGTATATGAAATGTTCATAGTTTTTGCAGACACTTCAAAAGTTTGTCGACGACAGAAAATCATTCTTTCTGTCGAACTCTTTAAGTGTTTGCAAAAAATATAGACTTTTCAGATATTTAAACGATATGGACTTACTTATTAGGCATTGCCCTACTGCAACGTCTCATAGATATTGTGCAGTATCACTTAAATACGGTGTTCATTAGGGGACATCTCTTCTTCAAATCTTGGCCCTATTATATATCACCAATCGAAGAAATGAAGAATTGAAGTAATGATGCGAAGAATTGAAGTAATGATGCGAAGAATTGAAGTAATAATGCGAAGATTTGAAGAAATGATGCGAAGAAACGATTATTACTTCAATTCTTCGCATCATTTCTTCAAATCTTCAATTCTTCGTATCATTTCTTCAATTCTTCAAATCTTCAAACCTTCGCATCATTACTTCAAATCTTTAAATCTTCGCATCATTACTTTAAATCTTCAAATCTTCGCATCATTACCTCAAATCTTTAAATCTTCGCATCATTACTTTAAATCTTCAAATCTTCGCATCATTTCTTTAAATCTTCAAATCTTCGCATCATTACTTTAAATCTTCAAATCTTCGCATTATTACTTTAAATCTTCAAATCTTCGCATCATTACTTTAAATCTTCAAATCTTCGCATCATTACTTTAAATCTTCAAATCTTCGCATCATTACTTTAAATCTTCAGATTTTCGCATCATTACTTCAAATCTTCAATTCTTCGCATTCAAAAAGTGGAAAAGTGGGGTTCTGTATCTCCGGGGGGAACACTACCCCGGAGACGAAAAACCAAAAAGGAAAGGGGGTGCATTTTCGATCTTGAGATCCAGATTTCATTATTTGCCAATCAAAGTAGATATAACGTTCAAAATCTATTTCTGATATACAATGTAGACATATTTGATGTCTTTTAGTAAATATTTTTCCATTTTATGTAAAATATTAACAAGTTTACACGTTTTTTCGTCGATTTTATCTGTTTTCCTATCCGAGTAACCCTTCTTCTTTCTACCTTAATTTTGGAATCTTAAGAGTACTTTACCAAAATGTAAAACATATAAAAAGTCTTCAACTACATCATATTTCAAATATGATTAATTTTTTTCAACATGTGAATCGTCATGCGGAAGAAATATGGCACGAGATTCATGGCCCTTATCTAAACAGTTCCTTTCATAAATGGGTGGCCCAATATACTTCTCATTACCCATCGAATCCTTAATCTGACGCCACGGCATCTCATGGATTTTCATGATTTTCTGCATATTGGGTATATATTATATCCTGATAGCAAAAATTAAGGTTTTTGATCAATGTGAGTTCCGGTTGCCATGGCAACAAGATTATTCTTTTTGTGTCACTTTAAAGACTGTGAAGTAACCTACTTTTAGATATTTTGTTGCCATGGATATCATTGTAGCAGACATTTCATTTTCGTACCCTTTGCGCGTCTTGACCTCCTTTCTTACAAAATGCACTCAGTTTTAGATTTCTTACAAAATGCACTCAGTTTTAGATTACTGTGCCCAGCCAAAATAAGTAGAATTCAAGTTAAAAATGAAGGGAAACGTAGGGGTCATTTTTATGTGATTTTTACCGTTTTCAGTGTCAATTATAAGTAAATGCAGACCTCAGTGAGACCTCTGATGAGTTAAATTATGGTGAAAGAAAATCGAAGTTGGGATTATTGCATGAGCTCTTCATCTCAATTTTGACGTCCTTAACCGTTGCTATTGCAACTTTAACAAAGGCGTAGGAGAAGGGGGGGGGCAACGGGGGCACATGCCCCCCCCCCCTTGAAAAGTGGGGGGCACAACCATGTTTGTGCCCCCCCCCCACTTTTCAATCACAAAATTTTATGATGCATTAACATTGTTTAAAATAGCAACATTTTGTACCATTTTTCGGTCAATTTTAAAAATTTTCTTTGGCTCGCTACCGCTCGCCATGTCTCTATAGACTTTCTGAATAATTTAGCTATTCTGATCCATCCTATAGACATATTACTTATTAATGTACATGAAGACATTTAACTCAAACTATATAGAATATTATCACATGTACTTGTTAATGATAGAGGGTTTAGAAAGTATTTTCTGATAGGTCAATATTTTGCTAAAAAAAATTCCTGGCTCGCTACCGCTCGCCAGACTATTATTCATGTACTTAAAATTTAGAATTGCACCAAAAATGTTAAAATTTGTGCATGCAGAACATGAAACCCCCATACCCATATATTTTGTTTTTAATCCCCCTCCCCTTTTTGAATTTTTTTTTTTTTTTTTTTTTTTTTGCTTGTTAGAAATTTTGGGATGTTGAACCCCCCCCCCCCCTCTTTTTCACTTGACTATAATACTTTTAAAATGGATTTAACTCCCAATAAATACTACTTATGACAGTGGAAATATACATATGAATTGATAAGACTCTTTCATTTGATTTTATAACCTTGAAAGTTTCCAAGGTAATTTCTTAACTTAGAATAAAAAAAAATCGATATTTATGTAATTGTTCTGATTTTTTTCATAAATTTGTAGCATTTTCTTTTTTAATTTTCCAATGACTTATATACATTTTGAAAGATGATGGATTTAAAAATAAATTCCCTGATTTCATTGACTTTTTATATTTCAAGTAAAATCTTTTTGTTCAGACGAAAAAAAAAAAAAAAAACAACAACAACAACTAAGAATTTTAAAAATCTTGCTTTCTATTTTTGATATCCACACATCCATTTCAGACGGTCAAAGATTTGATTGAACTCTTTAAGTTATCCTAAGAAATAATCATGATACCAACTATTTTGTTGCATATAGCCGTTAATTTGCCACAAAAGGCTTATTCTAGTATTGATCCTTTTTTCTACGAAAAATAACAATTTTGGTCAAATCTGCTGAATTACAATTCAGTGACCTTGAAAATACAACGCATGACCTTGAACAAGTATCAAGGTAATATCTGCATTGATTTGTCTCCAGTGGATATATGAAGGAGGTTTTGTTTTATATCATAAATGGACAGTTTTACATAGACTCATAACATACCCATTATAGCAAAACGTTGTCCTAAATGTTGCCATGGTTACAATATTAAATGCAGTTTCCAGTGAAAAAGATACAAGATCCCAGCCAGTTTTTTTTACATCTTCTTGTAGTTCAGGTACAATATATATTGGATATATAAAAGAAAAACTCAAAAAACTTCTGCTTTTATGAAATTTTACACCGTAAAAATACACAAAAAAACCCCAAGCAAATTAGGGGATCTACAAGCCAAAATTGAAGGTTTAAAAACCTTATTTAGGCACTCTCGTTGACCCCTTATACAAGAGGCATAGCGATAAAGTGTGAAAATCAGTTCAGATATTCATAACACAGAGGATTGAAAGACAAAAATCTTGGTTATTGCAATTGATAATTGTACCCGTTTCCATGGCAACAAAGATTACAAACACGCTATGTCTAATGAAATTTCCAAATGCTTCAAACTTAGAGATGGTTACCATGGCAACGACACTCTTTTTCTACAAATGAAAAATAATTTTCATCTTAGCACTCCATATTGAACTTCCAAACCAAAAATCGCTAGAATCTATGACATGACGTGCCAACGTTTCATTGATTTTTTTTTTTCTTTTTTTGGGGGGGGGGGGTTCTTGCAGAGAATTGCTCTTTATTTCAGAGACGAGATACCTAGGATGCTATGTGGAGCCAGGACATCACAAACGCAGGTTACTGGAACACATGTATAAATGGAACCAGGTGACACCGGATAGATGTATCATGTATTGTGGATCCCAGAATTACACTTACGCTGGTATGCAGGTAAACAGATCCTGACAACTAAGCCGAGAGTTTACTCGACTTCATTTGTAACAGAATCACACTATATATACCGAAGAAATATTGGCCATTAACACAGGCCGTAAAAGCGCCTGGTATGTGTGCGTGCTTGCGTATGTGTCCTGTGTGTTGTGTGTTACGACACACAGGACACATACGCACGCACCCCTTACCAGGCGCTTAAACTATGGGCCATAACTCAGCCAATTGAAACGAAACTTCCAAGTAGATTTGAATTGCGAAAATATTTGCAAGAAAAAAAATCTTTATATTGGAAACTTAGTAAGTTACGATGACCACCCACAGACCGAAAGATCATACGCATACCCAGGCGATCTTTGCACCTATGTCGGACAATCCAAAATGCAAAAAGAAAATCTGAAGTTTGCTTCGGTCTGGTGAAATATTTTAACTTATTTTGAATTTCTACGTAAGTTCAAAAATGCGAGAGTGAGTCAAAAATATACTTTATATTTCGGTTGAGATTTAATGAAATATCCCCCTTTTCTTTACTAACCATGTTTTATGAGGCGCCGATTTACTATTTATTCCCTATATTTTTTTATATCACAAATTTATTTTAAGAATGAAATTGGTTAGGCTGGAAACTCGTATATTCCAAAACACCAGAATTCAACAATTACATGTATTAAAGTGACAAAAGAGATGACAATATCATGAGATTTAATAGGTTCATAAAAAGTCAGCTGAAACGAGAGCTGATAGTACTTGTCATTCTTCTTTTACAGTTTAGGAACGAGTGTTTCTGTAGCAACGGAGCGAAAATTCGTTTGCATACACCAACGAATGAATCGGACTGCAATATGTCGTGTGCTGGTGATCAACGGTATATTTGCGGTGGATTTTACAGAATTAGTACATACCAAATACTGGGTAATACACAATACATTGATTCGATTTTTCATGAAGAGTTTTTCTTATCTACAGTTCATCATCGTGCCTTTACTTTCATACTTAAACTCGAATAATAGGTCGAGAGACCCAGAATAGAATCAAGGTGTCCGGGAAGATTAAGCGTTTCTTGGATGCTTTGAGATATTTAATACTTACTTCATTCTAATCTTTTAATTATAGAGGTCATTTCCTAATTATTGATTTCAAATTTCTTCTATATTAATCATTTAAATGTCTTTTCCTCGTGTGTATGTATTTAAAATAAGTGGATTTTTTTTTATATCTTTGATATTTACATTGATATCATAGTCTGGTTCCCGAGATGTATATCAATTAAAGAGTTATCGGGAACCACGAAGACTATCGATATAAAAGTTCGACCTTGGGGTCTTGACCTGGCCTTGTTTTTTTGTTTGTTTATTTGGGGGGGGGGGAGGGTTAGCCCTCGAATAAAGGATTGGGCCATCGTAATTTCACGAAAACATTTTGTTTGTTTATTGATTGATTCAGACATTGAATATCCATTCATTTTCTTATTCATTCAATTTTATCTCTACAAATAAAGTCGAATTTTCATTCAAGGCCTCAGTTTGACGTGTTAGATCCAACTAAATAGACATTCTGTTAGCTTGTTAGTTTCCTACGAAAGCCTATTGATTTCAAGTGGTAGCGTAGAAGACGAAATTACGGTTAGGAAATAAGTGTAAAAATTCATGAAATAGTCAGGAAATATATATGAAATGCCTGGCTAATTAAAAGTATTTCATGTAATGACTGATCGATACACGAAATCCTTTAATTTCAGGAATGACGTGAAATCCCTGATAACACTTATTCCCTGTAACATTGTGTAGTCAGGGATTTCACGTCATTCCTGAAATTATACGGGATTTCGTGTTATTATACGTTACAGGGAATATTAAGAGTAATCAGGGAGTTTACGTAATTCTTGAAATTAAGGGATTTCGTGTAATGCCATTACCTGTATCGATCAGTCATTGCTTTCTGAAATTGGCCAGGTATTTCATGTAATTCTTGAATTTTTCTTGAATTTTACTTTTATTTCCTGACAGAAATTTCGTCTTGTACATATATTATAACTGTTATTACACATAGACCCTCCCGATGATTTTAGGTTTCAGAAATGCTTTGAAACTATTTTATGCTGGGGTATCCTGAAGCTCCTACCAGGGCTCCGATACTGTATGTAAACATTTCGCAATATAATGCGAAAATATATTAATGTTCTCGTTATAACGCGAAAGTTTCGCAATAGTTTCGCATTATACCGCGAAAAAAAAAATAATTTTCGCAGCTACCGCTTGAGCTCAATAGGCTTTCGTAGTTTCCGGTGTCGTTGGTACCAGTTTCTAAAAATCCTATAATTGCTCATCCGTAAATATGAAATTAATTCGTTGACGAATGAATGGAGTGAACAAGAAATTCATCCATTCAGTATTGTTGTTATAAGATCTTTATCATGTTTATTTTAGGGGAATGGAAATCGGCATTTTTCGCATCATTGGACAATTACGGAGGTTACATATACGAAGATGCACTGATTTTTACGGAGCATGTCCACGTGTTGGAAGACTGCGTTTCTCTTTGCCATAGCAACAAAAAGTGCAATGCCTTTGGCTTTGGTAAAATAAACGGTTCATGTCACGGATATTTAATTCCAATAAATTTCCAGTTGCTTGGCGGAAACAAAAGTGCAGCGATTGATGAAAAAATTTACATATTTGATAGTACATGAGGGACATATTGTTTTGATTGCCTACTGGGTAGATTTTACACAGGATGTACTCATTAATTGCCTTTTATTCACAATTTCCATTGTTCCATTCCAACTATAATTGCAGCACATTTTCTCGTTCGAAATAAAAGAACTAATACCTAAAGCCATTTTAATGTTGTAACATTAACATTAACATTATATATTTTCCCCAGCTTCATCAAGGGTAGATTGTCAGTGTGTTCTAATAATGTTCTTTTAATGAACTGTTTTATATTAATGATACGACGTGCATGCATTTACATTGCGACTTTAATCAGATATCATTATTCCTCGGTGCACAGATTGCCATATGCATTAAGAGATTATGCATTTTAACTCAAAAATCCATTTCTGTTTTAATATCAAAGTTTATTTTCAGAGCCAGAATATGCCTGCAGGGACATTTCAAACTGGCAGTTAATGTGCATATCTTTTTCCAGTAACTTTGAGGACATTTATAATCGCCAGAGCCTCGCGCAGACTAAAACACCTCAGTACAAAGCGACGTGAATAAGCAAAGTGACGATGCCAAGAAACGAAGGATGAATTTCCGAGACATATATCTTTTTAACGTCTGCGTGGATTTAAATGGAAATTCCCTTTGATGTTGTTCCGAGTACAGGGGAGTTTTGTAATCTCGAATTAAGGTCATGTAGACAAGGTCAAGGTCACAGTCAAAAGTAGGGATACAGTCTTGTCCATTTTAAACCTATTCAGACTCTTTTAAAGGATTTGAATGAGATCAGTATAATCATAGCACTGTTGTTGCAAAGGACACAAGGTTGTTTCGGTTCAAGTCTATAAGGTCAAGGTCACAGTGACGATGCATATACTGTAATATATAAATGTCTCCATTTACCTGTATTGCAATTTCGGAAGATGTTCGGCTCTTGTAACGTGATGTTAGAAAAGAACAGAATCTAAGGGGCGTACATGTATTTAATTAATTGTAATTAAATTAAAGGTTTAAACTGGAACATATCCGACAGTCGACAAGCAATTGTAAATTACTTTTGACATGAATAAGATGTTTACCTTCTTTGCAATTTAATTAAGTTTGACTTTTTTTGTCTAATGTAAACAAAGCAAGAGTTCGAACTTGCGAAAACATTCAAAGTCACCCACTACATCAACAAAGGACAATTTATATCTTTATATGCTTTAAGTACTCAAATATTGCCTCAAAATTCTTGACAGAAATTGATTCTGTGTAAAGATGAAAATAACCTTTCTCTAATTACATCTCAATGAATGTTTATCCATTTGTGTAAATATTTGATATAAAAGATAATGCGAGTCAAGTGCATGTTATATTTTTTCGAAAAGTTTGACCGACAAATTACGGTGGCCGTAAAGGGTCGTGCAAAAATAGAATTATTTCGTGTGAACGAAATAATTCTCCCTTTTGCGCATGATTACGATGCGAAGAAGCGAAGTTACGATGTGAAGAAGCGAAGTTACGATGCGAAGAAACAAAGTTGCTTCGCCTCTTCACATCGTAACTTCGCTTCTGTGCAACTTCGCTTCTTCGCCTTCCTGTTTTACAGTAACACATGCACAGTGAAATGAAACATGGTTAGTTAGGGTTAGGGTTTATTGAAATATATAGGGGACAAGGAGGAGGAGTCTTTTTCTAACATGAAAAATTACTCAGAAATAAATGATACAATTTCAAGATTCAGTAATCAGGAGTGAGTAGTACATGAATACCGAGAAAGGCGCTTTATGGATCGATTGTGCGCATACCAAAACAGAACGCGAAGAAGCGAAGTTGAGAAGAAGCAAAGTTGCGAAGAAGCGAAGTTGTGAAGAAGCGAAGTTGAGAAAAATCAAAGTTGCGAAGAAGCGATGTTGAGAAGAAGCGATGTTATGAGGCGAAGAGGCGAAGTTACGATGCGAAGAGGCGAAGTTACGATGCGAAGAAACTAAGTTACGATGCTAAGAAGAAACAGGCCTATTTGAAAGTTGTTCGCACTTCTCGTGTGGCTTTAATATCATGAGCTCGCTCCAGCCAGCAGATCAATGACTAGTTATCGCATACTCAATACTTCTGATATCCGTTTTGCAATGTCCTTGTTACATGCGTTGTTCATGATGCAATGTTCAATACGTAGAGAAGGGTTTTTGTGTTAAAACAATATTAAACTTGTATCTTGGGAGACCTAGCTACATGTATGTGTATCTTGATAAGTAGGATGGTTGTAATCCGGATAACCCCACCAATATCGATGTGGAGTTGGAACATTACCTCAAAAGTTGCATCGGGTGCATATAGTCCCTCCTTATATATGTTGTTATTCGTGTTTTTAATAAGTGGCGTATTTGTACCCAAACTGACTGTGACGACGGGACTCAATGACAGGCCCTGTCCAAACTTCGTCAAAGAAGAAAAGGCCCCGACCGTCTTCTCTACATGTCAGTCCCGGACTCCGCGTGTGATAAACATATTTTACATATTCATCTATGTTGCTGTGCCCCAGCTGCGTTTTTAAAAATGCTATCTTGTTGTGTGGTCATCTTACAATGAGGAGATTATTTATGTACAACTAAGCGTTCTTCAAGTCGAGACCTTTGGGTAACCAGAAAAGTGCGGGAGTTTCGTGTGTAGGCGCGTAGCTTCCCATACGCAAGTACGCAACTGCGTGCACATCATTTGCCAAAAATAGATAACTAAATGAATAGATAAAAATAAAATGTTCAGAAATTAATCAAAGTAGAAAGAAAAAGGGATAAATGTTTCGTATGCACCTATACTAAACTAAGACGTTTTATTCATATGTTAAACGACATTTAGATGCATGATTGAAAAGAATTGTTATGCGGAAATAGAAGAATTACGTCAACGTGTTATAAACATTAAAAAAGGTACAAATAGATATGTATTGAATCGAACTTCGACATTGGCTTAATACTTGAATATAAGCCTTTTTACAGTGGTTTGCGCCCCTGACCCCTGCCAGGGGTTCGCCCTTAACCCACTGAGGGGGGGGGGGTTAAGGCGGCCCCAAACCCCGTACCTAGACTGATTTGAGTACACATCCTTTCTACTCTGGCTACGCGCACTGCACGAGAAGTAAGGGAGACATATATGACATAAAACATTCAGCAACTTGGACCAAGGACTTACAAAAGACTACACATAAACCAACGAGACCAATGGACAAGGACGGCGATCTGCCACGGCAACAATAAATGGTGTAGTTATTCGGATTACGTGCACACTGTGCACGTAATCAGAATAACTACACCATTTGCTGTTGCCGTGGCAGATCGCCGTCTTTGCCCATTGGTCTCGTTGGTTTATAATCCGAATAACTAGACCATTTGCTGTTGACGTGGCAGATCACCGTCTTTGTCCATTGGTCTCGTTGGTTTAAAATCCAAATAACTACACCATTTATTGTTGCCGTGGCAGATCACCGTCTTTGTCCATTGGTCTCGTTAGTTTATAATCAGAATAACTACACCATTTATTGTTGCCGTGGCAGATCACAGCCTGTGTCCATTGGTCTCGTTGGTTTGTAATCCGAATAACTACACCATTTGCTGTTGCCGTGGCAGATCACAGTCTTTGCCCATTGGTCTCGTTGGTTTGTAATCCGAATAACTACACCATTTGCTGTTGCCGTGGCAGATCACCGTCTTTGTCCATTGGTCTCGTTGGTTTATGATCCGAATAACTACACCATTTGCTGTTGCCGTGGCAGATCACCGTCTTTGTCCATTAGTCTCGTTGGTTTATGTGTTGTCTTGTGAACGAACGTTTCTTACGCATAGTATTTCTTCCTCCTGGAAGGTTTATTATTATAATAAAAATTCCCAGGATTTTTTGTTATAGAATATTTTTTCCTTGTCCATAATACTTTTTCCACTGTCCTTTCGGTGCGTGAAAAAGAGTAAAACATCAATAATTTTCATAATAATGCTTCTGTCTGTATCATATTATGACGGAAACATTTTATGAAAATTGTCGATGTTTCACTCTTTTTTCACTTACCCAAAGGAATAATTTTCTTTAAAACAGAAGAAATATTATATGTGAGTATCATGTATAATTTTTTTTCCATCTATGCTTCGAACACATAAATAGCGCTGATTTAGGGATATATTCTCATGATTCAAACATTTCAATGATTACAGTAATATCATTAGCTTACAGGAATAAATATTACATAACAAACATTCTGTGGAATGGTTCATATGTTATTGAACGTATTTATACATTTACCTTTTCAATTTTGTTATAATGATATTAATACTTTCTAATTTTTTTTCTACAATTTCATCACTCAGATATCGTAAGAAATCTGTATCATCCAAATAATGTACGTAAGGATCAAATTTTCAAGCTGTACAGATGTAATACACTGTACACTAACTACATGATTTTTGAATTTTTTTATCTCTTATTCTGAATACTATTTCTAAATAACTTAATAAGTAAATTACATATTTTTTCCAGTGACAATTATTATGCGCATATATGAAATATTTTTCCATGGTACTAGTGTAAGAACTTTTATTATGAACATTAAAAAAAATCCAGATGGAATTTTTGTTATGTAATATTTTTTCCATGGCATGAGAACTTTTATTATGATCATGGAAGATTCATTACATAATAAAATTTCCTTTTGGAATTTTTGATACATAATAAAAGTTCTTGGGGAAAAATATTATATGATAAAAGTGCCAAGGAATAAATATTATGCTGGAAGAAATATTTCATCACAGTCTTTTGTGTTCAAGCAATTTAAGGACTTATAAACAGAATTTTTAAGTCCTTGGTTCAAGTTACTGAATGTTTTATGTCATATATGTCTCCTTTACTTCTCGTGCTATGCACTGCTTGTCTGTTTTCGAATATTGTCGGTGTTTCTACTTCTACCACTTTGTAACCACCGTCAACACGCTGACTATTCTGCCACTTGCGGTGTACGCAAAGAATTTAAAACTGAAAGAAGGAACATTGTGAATTATATACATGCGCACACCCTTCTCCTGTAACACTATTGGTGCTATATGCTGTGGGTGCTGCAACCGAGCCTCGTTGAAGATCCCCTCCTTTCTTTGATTTATCATTCATAAAGAGTAGAAGTCATAAGGCAGCAATGTGTAATTTAACTAAAATTCGTTCGATGCCAGATGAGAAAATTTCTTGAAATTTCGGGAACGGAAGTCAACATAAACTGACCATCAAAACACAAGAAAAAGAGAAAGAAATTTTCAAAACAAGTGGCAGATTATATGAAAATTGGAGTTTAAAAGTAATTATATTTCTTTCTTTTCTACAATGATAACCTTCTAAGAAAGTCTGCTACTGAAAATTTACAACTCATTAGTTGCTAGCCCAAGTTTCCTCTGCTTTGCTCTGTATGCATGCATGTGTCATAATTAGAACACAGAAATAAGATATTCATTAAGGGGTATCGACAAACCGTTATTCGCCATATTGGATTTTTTGTAGTGTGTTATTGAAAATCTTTCCTTACACCGAGTCATGGCTCCAACTTCAACTATTTTAATCCCAAGTATTCTCAACCCCAATAGCTAGACTGTACCTAACAATGCTCGAACGTTTTCGTATCATTTTTGTCCGTGACTTGATGCAAGTCAAATGTACACATAACCAGTGCACATGTCCATGATGACTCACCCTTGACGTTTATTCCTGTATGCAAAATAAGTCACATGATATCACATGTCAACGATAGAGGGCGCTAATTAACCTACTTCTAGGCCGTTCCTATTTTACGGCAGAATGGCGAATGCTCGAATGGTAAAAGAGACTGATACATTGTCGATGATTTTAAATGATATTCATTTTTTTGTAATGGAACTTCTAAATACATATAATTGTTGTTTAGAATATGTTGAAATTAATGAATGAAACTCCACAACATGTCATTAAATAAAACATTTAAAAAATTGGATGTATAAGGAAATATTGTATTCCTCGCGGTGAGGTCAATTTTTCAACTATCCGTGTTTCTCTGTAAGATAAATTGCAAATTTATATTTATCTATATTTAATTGATTTATCTGTCAGATTTGAACATTTTTTTTCCACAAAGATTTACTTCATAGCATAGGAATATCTATTATTTATGAAATAAAATCATATGTATGATGGCACAAGAGTCAAAAATGGACCGTTTCATTTCTTCAATATGAGGCCGTAAGGGGTCAACATTGAGGAGTTGTAAAAATTAATCCGATTTTAAAAAATTGGAATATTTTCTCCATAGATATATGTAAAAATGAGTTTTAGAATGTTTCCTTCATTAAATATCAGTACGTGTTACAAGGGTCATCCGGATTTTTAAAAAAATATGTTGACCTAATTTTCGTCTTTAGTCTTTATTTTGTAAACCGGAAGTAAGGCACCTTAACACTCAGGTTGCACCAGACTCAGTACTAGACATATGTGAAAAAATATACGGGATATCACATGCATTATACTTTATAATTATCTTTAATTAAAAATGCGTTGGAGCATTCGCCCGTTCGAGCATTGGTACGCATAAGTCTACATTTTCCCATATTTTCTACGGAAAATTACATTAAGATTTTAACATTAGAAACTTTTTTAAATTCATGCACCGAACTGCACAGCTGCACCTCAGAAGAATTTATGAATAATACTATAACTTACCTTAAACATTACATTGATACTATATCAGGTTATGAACTCTACTTAAAATTTTACTAGCCATGTGGGCTCGTAAAATTTCAATTTTAGGGGCCCACACAACTTTTTACGAGCCCACACAGAAAACCAAAGCTTTTGGGAGAAATAATCCCTCTCAAGACCCCCTCCCTTAAAACTGACCCAACTATGCCTGTTTGCGAGACATTTAATGTACAAATCACATATTTTATAAATCTGTAATTAATCAAAATGCCGTCTCAACGAAACTTTTGAAGAAGTCAGACAAATACAAACTAAAGGAGTGTATAGGCATAAAAAGATCTAGATTAATTAATTTGTTATATCGGCTTTAAAATACAACCACCCCCAGCTCCCATCTTTCCCCGCTGTAAAGTCCACTGTTATAACGCCAAACTCGTATACCGCCACAGAAATCTTTTATATAAAATCGTTTCATAAAAACCTCCGTTATAACGCCAAACCCGCATGCCATCGGCCCCTCATGTATAGGTACAAAGAAGCGTTATTCGTCTGATAATACCGACAAACGAAGTAATTATCCATGCAGGTAATTAGGCGTTCTCTTATAAATACAATTAAATTATCTGTTTATTTTTTTAAACACTGTCCTGGGTGAGATTATTATTCAAACGAGTTTGATGTCACGTATATATCTGACCGTGTGGCCGAAATTTACACTTAAGATATACGCCCTTCACGGCGGGATGATACATATAAGGGGGGGATACAAGAGAATCAAATAGTTGTTTCTTCTTTTCATCACCGATTTGATTAACATCCTGCGAAGCCATCAATTCATTTTATTTTGACAATTGAATTTTTTGCCATCAATGTCGAGCCGTACATTTCGTAAAAAAACGACGGCAAATAATTTAAAGGCTAAATCTGAAGATTTATTGACCGTGAAATAAAGAATGTACAATGTATTTGTAAATTAAGTATGGATATCAAATTGGCGATCAACAAACAAATTCACGAATTTTGACCATTTATATATATTTCATTTACAATATATATATACCAACGGAGGAATGTTTACAGCGTTATTGATACTTACGTTGAAGGGGAGAAGTATAATTCATTCGCCACGTGGGCGAGTAAGTGGTAATTCTTTATCGCCCACAGGGAAAAATACTCGTCTTGGGTGAGTGGGCGAGCGTTAAGTTCATACCCTGTATATCTGCAACCATGTGTCCTTTGATTTTGAGTACAAGGTCTCATTATCATATAAATCTCTTGTTAATACAACACGGTGTCTTTTCGAACACAAGTTTTTACAGGTAGCCATTTTCAGGTGCCGATCCGCCCCAACATAGGTAGAAAAAGTAAACGATTTTCAAGTTCCTGGGGTAATTCACTAGAATTTCGACTGTTTGCGGTTCAATTATTAATTATTTACATAATATATATTAGAAAAATGGGATAGTCATGTGAATTATAGGTGACAAATTACAAATGTGCAACATTCCGGGGATCCGCCCCTGGATTCATTTCTATGTTGATATGGCTACTAGCCCCTTGTGTGTAAAATGAAGATACCCGGTATTTTGAGAAAGTATGATCAAAATTGGAGGACAAATGATTGTAGACATATGATGATAGTAACGTTTAAGGTAGGTTATAGTATCAATCATGAATCCTGCAAACCTGTAGCTGCGCAGTTCGGTGCACTAAGTTCAAATGGTTGTCATGCAGTTTTTGTTTAAAATGATGGGAAAATGACGATGTTGAGGCAAGGAAAACTTAGTATTAAAATGATTAAAATTGGAGTCTTAATTCTGCAGAATGACAGATTTTCAAGTATGCTTCACGTCAAATCCAATATGGCCGATAAAATTTTGTCTATACCCCTTAACGGCATAAAACACCTTTCTCCACAAGCATAAACAGTAATTTGTGTACTATTCTGGATCAGTTTGCTGACAATTTTGACAGTTTTTTGATAACTCCTTTGTCTCAAATTACTGTCCTGTTCACTAAATCCAGAGCACCCGTTTTGGAGATTGATTTTGCCTTTAAACTGGTATGATCATTATAAATAAAACGTAAAGCACGCTCTTGAATTTTTTTGAGCTTCTTAGTCTCTTGCTCACCACAAAAATGCCAGGCCAAAGGGCAGTAATTAAAATTAGACATGATAAAAGTATGATAAACGGTGAGTTTTCCAAGTCTGTTTAAGTTGTTTCCAATTCTCTTAAGAACATTTTTATGTCCCCGGAATCACAGATTCGGGGGCATATAGTTTTTGGCCTGTCCGTCTGTTTGTCTGTTTGTCCGAAAAAACTTTAACATTGAGCATAACTTTTGAATGGAAGGTTATAGAGCTTTCATATTTCACATGTGTATTCCTTGTGACAAGACCTTTCCATTGATACCAAAATTTTTGACCTTGTGACCTTGACCTTTGACCTACTTTTCAAAAACTTTAACATTGGGCATAACTTTTGAATGGTAAGTGATAGGGCTTTCATATTTCACATGTGTGTTCCTTGTGACAAGACCTTTCCATTGATACCAACATTTTTGACCTCGTGACCCTGACCTTGACCTTTGACCTACTTTTCAAAAACTTTAACATTGGGCATAACTTTTGAATGGTAAGTGATAGGACTTTCATATTTCACATGTGTATTCCTTGTGACAAGACCTTTCCATTGATACCAAAATTGTTGACCTTGACCTTTTACATACTTAACAGAAAATGAAGTTTATACTAACAAAGATGCCACCGGGGGCATTCGTGTTTCACAAACACAGGCTTTATTAACTGGCGAGATGCTTTCTTACAGATATCAGAAATATGTTGCTTAAATTTCAGTTGAAAGTTGAAAGATTTCTTTCATTGCATAGTTTATATCTGAAATATCTATAGTTTTGTAAATGCATATACATGTACATGTATATGAAAGGTCTTACTCAAAGGCTTAAATATTATTAGTATAATATACTATAATAGATATCACCATAGAGTCTGATTTGTTATACAAGCTTTTGTTGAGGAAAAAATAGAACAAGATATTCAGTTTTGTGCCAATTTACACTTCAAAGTTTAAAAATTTGTCTTGAAGACCCTCCAGACAGTCTTTCATGTACAGGTAGCTTTTATAAATTTTAACAGATTTTTGTGTCACCTTCCGAAGGCTTCGTAGTAGGGATGTCATGAAACATTAGATCATGATAAGATACGTATCGATACAAGGCTCACTACATGTATACAATACGTATCATGATACACTTTTCTATCCAATCCAACACTCACATATTCCTTGAGTCCAAAGAAAACCTTAACATACTTGCATCAATTTAGTCTTAACAGCATAACGTGTTTTCCTTTAAATATGATGAATCCTTTCTTTTGTTACCAAAAATTTTTACCTAGTGACCTTGATCTAGGTTATTGACCTTCTTTTCTGAAAATTTGAAATTGACCATATCTTTTGATTGGTAAGTAAAATGTCCAATATTTAACATATGAATTTCATTTGACAAGACTTTCCTACTGATACAAATAATTTTGAACCAAGTGACATTGACCTACATACTTGATCCACTTTTTAGTCCCTGCTTTCGTGAAAGCGTGGGGACATTGAAACTGTCCCGTCTGTCTGTCCGTCAGTCACAAAAACTTTAAGCTTGTGCATAACTTTTGAATGGTAAGTGATAGGGCTTTGATATTTCACATGTGTATTCCTTGTGACAAGACCATTCATTGGATACCAAAAGTTTTTACCTTGTGGCCTTGACCTTTGACCTACTTATTAAAAACTTTAACCTTGACCATAACTTTTGAATGGAAAAATGATAGGGCTTTCATATTAGACATGTTTGTTCCTTGTGACAAAACCTTTCCATGGATAAAAAAATTTTTTTGGAATTGTGACCTTAACCTTGTGACCTTGACCTTGGACTTTGACCTACTTATTAAAAACTTTAACCTTGACCATAACTTTTGAATGGAAAGTGATAGGGCTTTCATTTTAAACATATTTATTTCTTGTAACAAAACCTTTCCATGGATAACAAAATTTTTGACCTTGTGACCTTAACCTTGGACTTTGACCGGCTTATCAAAAACTTGAACCTAGACCATAACTTTTGAATGGAAAGTGATAGGGCTTTCATATTAAATATATTTATTTCTTGTGACAAGACCTTTCCATGGATACCAAAAGTTTTGACCTTCTGACCTTAACCTTGGACTTTTACCTACTTATCAAAAACTTTAATCTTGACCATAACTTTTGAATGAAAAGTGGGAGGACTTTCATGTTACACATGTGTATTCCTTGTAACAAAACCTTTCCATGGATTCCAACATTTTTGACCATGTGACCTTGACCTATGAGTTTGACCTACTTTTCAAAAAACTTTTAACTTGTCCATAACTTTTGAATGGAAAGTGATAGGGCTTTGATATTTCACATGTGTATTCCTTGTGAAAAGATCTTTCCATGGATACCAAAATTTTTGACCTTGTGACCTTGACCTTGGAGTTTGATGTACTTTTTAAAAACTTTAACCTTGACCAAAACTTTTGAATGGAAAGTGATAGGATGGGGCTTTCACATTTTACTTGTGTATTCCTTGTGACAAGACCTTTCTCTCGGTAACAACATTCTGACCTTGTGACCTCGTCCTTGGAGGTTGACCCAAATTTAAAAACTTCAACCTCAACCAAAAGTTTTTATGGTAATTTAAATGATAGGACTTTAATATTTCACATGTGCATACCTTTTCATAAGCCCTGTCCCTTGGTAACAAAACAAAAGTTTGGACCCTTTGACCTTTTCTTGGAGTTTAATCTTTCATATTTAGAATTTTGATAATATATGAGATATATTATGAAAACTAAAGAATGGGGGGGGGGGGGAGGGTGTCTGTAAGCATTTCTTTAAAGACAAACACCCAAAAGCGGGGGACCACAATTCCTTGAATTCGATTTTTGGCCGGATTGCTAAGCAAAATCCGGTCTATGAAATGGCGAAGTCTGTCTGTCCGTCTGTCTGTACGTCCGTCAATGCGTCAACATTTTGCGTTTAAGTCCATTGAGAGAAAACTGTTTGGAGGAGCAACTTGAAACTTGACATGGTGATAGACCATGATGAGATGAATCAAACACAGCAATAAAATGTGACCAAGTGACCTTGACCTTGAAGTTTGACCTACTTTTGAAAAATGTTAACCTTGGCCATAGCTTTTGAATGGTATTCGATAGGGCTTTTATATTTCACTTGTGTATTTCTTGTGACAAGACCTTTCCATGGATACCAAAACTTTTGACCTTGTGACCTTGACCTTGGAGTTTGACCTACTTTTGAAAAACTTTAAATTTGGCCATAACTTTTGAATGGTAAATGATAGGGCTTTTATATTTCACATATGTATTCCTTGTCACAAGACCTCACCATGGATACCAAAAGTTTTGACCTTGTGACCTTGACCTTGGAGATTGACCTACTTTTAAAAATAAAAAAAAATCTGGGCTATATCTCATGAACTATAAAGGCTATGGCTTTGAAATTCCACATGCAGAATCTTTATGAACAGACCTTTCATTTGATATCATAAGTTTTGACCTAGTGACCTTGACATTGACCTTTGACCTATTTTTGAACTATAAGAGGTAGGCTTTTGATATTTCACATATATACATTCCTCTTGCACAGAATTCTAATTTGATATCATGACTTTTGACCTAGTGACCTTGACATTGACCTTTGACCTACTTTTAAACGATAAGAGGTAGGGTTTTGACATTTCACATATAGATTCCTTATGACAAGATCTTTCATTTGATACCATGACCTAGTGACCATGACATTGACCTTTGACCTACTTTTAAACTACATGTATAAGAGTTATGGTTTTGATATTTCACATATAGATTCCTTATGACGAGATCTTTCATTTGATATCATGACTTTTGACCTAGTGACCTTGACATTGAACTTTGACCTACTTTTAAATTATAAGAGGTAGGATTTTGATATTTCAGTTGTAGAATCCTCATGACTAGACCTTTCATTTGATATCATGACTTTTGATCAAATGACCTTGACATTGACCTTTGACCTACTTTTGCACTATAAGGGGTAGGACTTTGATATTTCACATTTAGATTCCTTATAACCATCACTTTTTTCATTGCGCAATAGTATTGATGACCTTTGACCTTTCTGTCTGTGCAAAAATGTATACGTTATCTAATACAAACACTTCGCAATCCGGCCTTACCGCCTTTAGCGGTTTATGGTTTATTAGAAATAAACCGCTTCGCAGGCAACACAAGCATTCCTTGGAATGCTAATTTTTGTGTCGCCTGCGAAGCATAGCGACACTTAGGGATCTGTTGTCTGTCTGTCTGTCTGTCTGTCCATCAGTCCATCTGGCTGTCACACCTTGTATAAAAGTGATTCCCAAGTGTCGTTATGTTTTGCAGGCGACACATTAATTCCATAAAATTTTTTTTTTACACTAAAACATACTATGCACATCACTTGTTAGATGAAATAATAATTGTTCTCTGGTTGGAAGCAAAGAAAATAATTTTGCCCCGGTTTGGGGCGAATTGAATTTGAACTTCCTGGGATTAAAAATGACTTTTTTTTATATAAATAATAAAAAATGGTTGCCATGGTAACATGTGATAATTATATTCCAACAACTTTTCTCTGTTCATTTTGATGCAAAAATTTTAAAATTAACTCTGAAGTATATAATATACCATAATTATCGTTGCAAAGGTAACTTTTGTACATAGCAATAAGTAGATTTATCTTGAATTGGCCCATTTTATAAAATAAATCCCATTTCCTTATCGCATACCCATCAAGAGAGAAGAAAAATTGGAAAATACAAACAGCAATTTGAAATCAATATATTAGAATTAGCTAATTATGTTGTCATGGAAACCAGCCTTTCTGACAATATCAGACACTATCAGTGAGCTTATTCAAAATTTGAGGTCCTAATCTTTAGGATGCATATAAAATCTTTCATTAATGTCATATATTGACCAAATTATAGAGCTTCAAAGTAGCTCAATTTTGCAAATTTCTCAACTTTATAGGCCATTGCCTTGGTAACCAGATAACCTAGAAATAAATTTTGGTTAACTTGACCTTTTTTTCATTATTCCCTACTTATATGTGATACTTCATGAAAATCGAAGATCATGCGTGCCAAAATTGTTTAAATTGTTACAGAGAATTGCTATTAATATCATATTTCTGCATCTGCCTGGATGAAACTATGTATAGATCTAAATCGTACTATGGAAAAAAAATTCTACATCTGAATGGTACTATGTAACATTAGTATAACCGAATAAAAGTATGCAACTTCATAAGGTCGAGATTAAAAAAGTAATCATATTAATTTGAATAGATGAGTGTTGTATCAGAATTAGACTACCAATCACATGTGTAGTAATTAGAATCTGTGTATGAAGGTAAATAAACACACAGTGTCTAAATGAGGATGCATGATTAAAGGCTTCAAATGACTAAATTGGCTGCATGCCCCGATCTTACACATGCAATTAAAACATACTTTTCATTTATCTGTTTTGATATACCCCCCCCCCCCTTCCCATATCGCACCAAGATCTGAAGAGATTTTATTTTATTTTTTTGTATTGAAAGGAAATACTTCTCTTTAATTCTCTTTTAAGGCTTTATCGATACATCCGTCCCTTTTTATGAGGAAAAAGTTCATACTGTACTCATTTAGCCTTAATTTTCAGTAAACAAAATAAAGGTGTCATTTTCAAACACGTAATGATCTGTGGATTCTCACACGTAGGGATTTAAGTAAGTTTTCTTTTTATCTCATTTTCAATCTCTACGCTTTGTTACTAACATAGAAGATGTTCAGAGATAGTTTATAATGGTATCTTAATCTAAGAAGTAATTAGGGAATCATTAGCACCCAATCAATGTGAGGTAAAGGAGGTATACTGACACTGATCGTAAATGTCGCCTTGATCGTATTTTTGTGTCCTTAGGAATTTAATCTTAGCCATTTTGACGATACAGTCAATGTACGATGACTTGATGAGTACGATTTATTTAAGTGTACAAAGTTTTTCGTATCGAGAGATCCACTGCAGTGCTCATCGTCGGAACAAGGACTGTTTTTCGTACGCCCTTATGTCATGCTTTTGATATCCATTTGTTTATTACTTGTATCCGTGCGATTAGCTGTCTCATTATGTTAAACGTCTTCAAATTCAATAACATCATTTAAGGGCAGATAAAGCAGCATGGACCAGACATGCACTATTCGGGTACTTAACCTTCGTCAGTGATCCTCAAATCAAACAATGTACATGTAATATGGCCAAATATTGAGAAAGATGTGTCCAAAAATGTACAGAAAGACGCAGCAGGATGGGTGGGATATGATGCTACAGGACCCACGTTTTAGAAAGTTCAAGAAATTTTGATAACAGAAATTTTCGAATGCGTTGAAGGAACTATCAACCGAAGTTGATCGAACTTGGCTACATGTGCCGGTAACCGGACTAGTGGGAGGGCTGTGTGCAGGTAATGCGGATAACCACACCATTTGCTACTAAAGTGGAATATGACACCGATTACCTATTGGTCTCGTTGGTTTATGTGTACATATAGTGTTCTGTATTAATTGTTTTGATGTCGTCTTTGGTGTACCTTGTCACCTCTCTGTGTTTTTGTATTTAGGTGTTTTGCTTCAGGTGCTGCATCCCTGTTGGAGATTCCCTGCTTTCTTTTTAGTCACAATTCCGTATTTTATGACAAGTATGACTATCTTCCTCAATACTCTATCAATACCATGTCATGTTTTAACGCGAAGATGGGATTAGATCGAATCAAGCCAACTTGTTTTTTTTTTCTGGGTGAAGACAAAATAAAAAAAACAAAAAAAAAAAAAACCAAAAAAAACCAAGTTGGCCTGTTTCGGTCTAAGATGGGATGTACCGTACTAGAACACCTTGAAAAAGGTCAAGGTCAGTGATCAAAAACTGTGTATAGTTTTTCAAATTTTGAATGGGACGTTTGTTTCAGTGAAAATTATTTTTTGTCCAAACTTTTAAGGTTTATAACTTCTTTCTATATTGAAATAAAGAAATGAATAAAAAAAAAAAAAAAATAAAAAATGCTATAGCGTATATTTTAACATACGATGACACTTCTTATTCGTTTCCCCCTAACAATGAGAAAAACAAGTTGATTTTGAAGTCAAAAGTTCAAGTAATATTGAACTGAAAATAAGTAAATAAAAATGAGTAAATCGATAGATAAATAGTATGAAAAAAAATCAAGGTTCAAGATTTATAAATAAATAGAAAAAAAAAATAATAATAAAAAAAAAAAAAAATAATAATAATGAAACACACCTCTTCGTAATACAGAATGTTCGTTTATCTCATACAGCTCTTCATTTGTTTACTTTAATCTCAGCGGGGTTGTTTATTTTGCAAACGGAGATCAATCCCTTTTTTCAAGAGGATATACGGTAACTTTTCTAGTGTCTCAAAGTACAATGTTTTTGTCTGGGGTAAAACAACACAAAAAAGTGCAAACTTGTTCGATGTCATGTGGGCCACTCAAACGAAAGAAAGTCCTCTCAGCTTTGATTTGATCTGAAAGCTTAAAATTGTTCAATTAAACTTACATTTACTTTAGATTAAGGGTTACACCTTTTAATTTCAGACGAATGGAGTTTTTGAAATGTGACCTTAGGGAGAGAGAATTTTAGAAATATCACTTCACTTCAGAGCTGATGTAGAAATAATATTGAAAAATCTAAGGAAGGAGCATTAACTTACTATTGAAGGTAGGGTTTTCTTATGAATATTTTCTTCAAATATGTAGTTGTACTCTTCGAAGAACTGCATGGATATTGAAAAGAAGTTACCACATCCGTCATAATGTATTTGATCGTAATTTTTTCGTTCATATATGAATTAATTTTCCAGTTTCTGTATCCCCTTTGTGTTTCACTTTCAAGCATTATATCAGTTATTGAAATGTAACCTTAATCTTAAACCAATATTGTTCTTTAAAACGAGATCAACTGAATGAAAATTCACGAGAAAGTACATGTACATTAATGTTTTGTTCTGTGTTCTCTTTCACTGTAATATAGAATTAGTACGTCGTTCGTCTGTCTTCAGTTTTGTTTCGTCTGCTTCTATTATAAGTAAGCAAAATTGGATAGCATTTTTCTTTACAAAGTTATTTCTCACGGATTTCTTCAAAGCTTTGAAAATATGCAGAAATTCATTTTATTCTTTCTCTTTGTTTCGTGAAACTTGAGATGAGGAGAAAAAACTTTTCTTAATTATACTCGGAATAGTCTGAATTGCGTCTATTCACTGTGGTCAAATTTCTGAAATTTGGCACAAAAATTGAAAAACTATACATAAGAAAGCAATTACACCAAGAATGAAAATATTTATACGTCTGAGACAAGTTTGTTTAGCTTTGCTATTTCATACAAATTTACAATTCTACATGATTTTTATGTCTTTTTCTAATTAAGTTTAATGCATCTGATTCTTGGAGATGTAGGACGTATGTTTGTCTAGAAGTACTAATCAACGAAAATGCTCCCAATCTCAGCATGCATCTTTCGGCACTTTCATATGTTATTTTGTTGGTGATCATTACTAAAAGATTGGTGTCACCTTGACTCAGGTTATGTTATCAAGGTAACAGATAAATCATTTAAGGGCAAATTCTCGTACATACCATCTTCATAAATCGCGGTTCCGATACTTTTAACCGGACGTATCGGAACCTGGAGGTATGAATACGGTACATACGGACATACAGCCACAGTAACGTCTGACACTTGGCTGTATTCGTTGTGCAGTTCGGTGTCCAATGTACAAGATATATGAAAACCGTCTCGTGAATATTGAAACACCCATCAGTCACGCAAAGGCGGGAAATGTAAATGTAGGGGCATAGAAAATCTCGTGTAAAACTACATATTTAAATGCGTTTCTTGGATTCTCCGTGAGAAATGAATGTATTATGACCGTTTCCCTTAACGCATGACACTATAGCCCTCTAGAGAAACTTGTTTCATGCTAGAAAGGGAGAGTCCCTTCCATGTAATTAATTTTTAGCTCACCTCGACGAAGTAGAGGGGGGCTTATGCTATCGCCCCGTCGTCGGCGTCCGCACTATAGGTTAAAAGTCCTACATCAACCAAACTTGCATGGATGATGCATCTGAGGATGCTTACAACAATGCAAGGTACGGAGGCTGCATCTGACCTACATTTCATGCTTGAGTGAGCAGGTTAGGTCCATTCCCGCCTTACTATAAGTCCTACACCAACCAAACTTGCATGGATGATGAATCTGAGGATGCTTACAACAATGCAAGGTACGGAGGCTGCATCTGACCTACATTTCATGCTTTAGCAGTCAGGTTAAGTAAAATGGGACATGTTCATTTCCGGCCTTTTTTAAGTCCTAGATCAATAAAAAAAAAAACTTGTGTGGGTGATGTATCTGAGGATGCTTACAGCAGTGCACTGTACAAATGCTGCATCTGACCTATATTTCATGCTTGATTGACCAGGTATGGTAAAATTAGAATCTTCATTTCCAGCCTTCTTTGAATTTTTTTAATAAACTTATGTGGATAATGCATATGGAAATACTTTGTGCAATGTAGGTACAGATGATGGTCATGGGACAATGATGCCGTCGAGGTGAGCGCTGTCGTCTCTGATGACCCTATTGTCCTATGACAAATTCGAAATATTTTCCTCGCCGCATCGACATTTCGTTGCACAGAGTGTGCAACAAATTTTCACTGTGTCACTATGTTTTAAGAAAACTATTATAATGATTTGTGTATGCAATTGTTGCGATGTATAGTTTTCTCAATATCATAAGCTGAACCCCCTCCCCTCGGACTTTGACTGGAGCCCTGGAACCGCGCATGCCTTTTAAAAAAAAAATACCTTAATTTTAAAATTTTTTCAACAATTCTGTCAGTATGAAAGTGATTCCATAGCCAATGATGACTTTACTCAATGCTAGAATGAACTTTCTTATGCAACTTTGTTACCGTACATTTTTGCTGATATAATATTACTTGTAGAGCTTGGTAAAAACTAAAGTTCTGACATTTGATCATGACTTGCAATTATGTCATGAATTTTCGCTGTATTATTGATATTCGTGGTTAAGTTGAATTCGGACGCCACGTTCCTCTTAAACCTTACCCAGGAGAAGATAGACTTGTATCTTATGCTGCTCCCCAACGTAATGATTACGCACGTAACCTTTGTATATTGCGGAAAAATCAAGTAGGCTTTGATGAGTGTTGTGGTTTTAATTCATAAAGATTCACGATGCCAGCCTATACCCCCAGGGGGATGTTAGACGTTTGTGAAAGTGCAGAATTGTATTAACATAGACGTAATAAGTGCTTTAGATTGAAGAGGAAGATTGTTTCCCTATCGGTGCTCCAGAGTTTAAGATCTGTAGTCTTTTGTACAGGAAATTTCCAGACAAATCTAGAAACATCATAACATGAAAAAAGTTTTATCCCCTTATTTTCCATCGTATGTTATGATATGAATGAAATTACGCGGGTTTATGCAAAGGGAATGGGTGTTGTGTTCGAGGCCTAGAAACACATTTGTCTTGAAATTCGTCAATACTATAATACACTGTATGTATAATAGACTGCTCCTTATGTTCAAGAAACAAAGGAACACGTATGTCTGGTGCAAAAATGTAGCATATTGTTATTTTTAGCTCATCTCGACGAAGTTGAGTAAGCTTATGCTATACCCCCGCGCGTCCGCGTCCGTGTCCGCGTCCGGTTAAGAAGTTTGGGGTAGCTCAGTATTTGGCAAAGTACTGATGCTACAGTAACCAAACTTGCACAAGTGATTCATCTTTGGATGCTGAGGTGCACCCATGCATCGGATGCAGCATCTGACCTACATTATCCGCTTGAGTGACTTGGTTAAGAAGTTTGGGGTAGCTCAGTATCTGACAAAGTACTAATGCTACAGTAACCAAACTTGCACAAGTGATTCATCTTTGGATGCCGAGATGGACCCATGCATCGGATGCAGCATCTGACCTACATTTTCCGCTTGAGTGACTTGGTTAAGAAGTTTGGGGTAGCTCAGTATCTGACAAAGTACTAATGCTACAGTAACCAAACTTGCACAAATGATTCATCTTTGGATGCCGAGATGGACCCATGCATCGGATGCAGCATCTGACCTACTTTTTCCACTTGAGTGATTTTGCTTTTAAAAGCCAATATTGAGCAAAGTATAAGTGCTACATGTACCAAACTTGCATATCGGATGTATCTTTGATCAAACTTTCATAAAATGACCTTGACCTACTTTTTCCGCTTGAGTGATTTTGCCTTTAAAAGCCAATATTGAGCAAAGTATAAGTGCTACATGTACCAAACTTGCATATTGGATGTATCTTTGATCAAACTTTCATAAAATGACCTTGACCTACTTTTTCTTCTTGAGTGATTTTGCCTTTAAAAGCCAATATTGAGCAAAGTATAAGTGCTACATGTTCCAAATTTGCATATTAGATGTATCTTTGATCAAACTTTCATAAAATGACCTTGACCTACTTTTTCCGCGTGAGTGATTTTGCCTTTAAAAGCAAATACTCAGCAAAGTATAAGTGCTACATGTACCAAACTTGCATATTGGATGTATCTTTGATCAAACTTTCAAAAAACGACTTTTTCCACTTGAATGATTTTGCCTTTAAAAGCCAATATACATGTACTAAGAAATATGATTGAATTGAATTTGGCTGCCACGAGGTGAGATTCGTAATCTGTGATTACCTATGGTTTTTTTTTGAGAATAAGAAAGTAGTTTGTTACACATAACTTCTGGTAAATGTATATAGGCTTTATGAGAATTTCATCATATATTCCACAATAGCGCCTTCTAGACAAAGAGCCTTCATAAAGGTCAAGGTCATTTTCAGGCTAAAGAAAGCTTTAGAATTAGTTAAGAAGTGCATTAAAAATCTATTTCGATTCAAAATGGTCTGAAATGCACGTTTGGTTTGGTTTTGTTTATATATGTAGCAGGTTTCAAGATTTTCATTGCATTGATGAGGAATTGTGTACCTTAAAAAAGGGGGATGCTGAAGACATGACTTGGGGATAATTTGTTAAAAATTCACAAACTGTTTTGCAGGATGTGGGCTTTCAGCCAAAGGTCAAGGTCATTATGATAATTTCTGAAAGGTCAAAGACACTAAGAAAATCATTCTTTAGTATCAGAATTATTATGTTCGGGGAGCATACATCAGTTTGACTGATTTTGTCTTTATTGAAAATTTAACCATTTAGTAAATCTCTTGAACTTTAAGGGTTAGGACTTTAATATGAATTTGAATTGAATTTCTTGTGACAAATCCTTTCATTTGAGACCTTGACTTTTGACCTTTACTTTGAAGTTTGACCCACTTTTCAAAAACATTAACATTGGCTTTGGCTTTAACTTTTGAACCGCAATGGATACAGCTTCCATACATATATGTAACTTGCAGATACCTGACATTAAGACCTTTCATATGAAATCGTGACTTTTGACCTGTTGGGTTTTGACCCTGAAGTTTGGCATACTTTATAAAGAAACTTATGACAAATCGTCTCATTTGAGACTATAATTTTGACCTTGAGCTTTAACCGACATTAAGAAATAAAATTGGCCATATCTCTCGAACTATAAGGGAAAACTGAGGCTTTGCAATCCGGTTATATACCCTCTTTAGCGGTTGGGGGTTTATTTGCATTGAAATGGAAAGTATTTGAGGAAAAAATTCTTAATTAAAAAGAAGCATGAAATTAAAATGGGTACCTAATTTAATAGAGTTCACTCATCACGTTCAGTTTACATGCAACTTTATCTGACATGTACGTGTCGACAGTAGACGGGAATTTTTTCATGCGAACTCATTAGAAGGTTATGGTGGTCTTGTTACAAATGATGAATTACAAATCGACCTCTTTTTATGCATAAATTACTAATGCTTGTATCAATTTTTGTCTCACTTCGATATAATACCTTGTTAGTGTCAGTTAGTAAATTATACTTGTAGACATATCCCAGTGCAGTTTCCTAATTGGAATTTGGATTTTTTCTGCATTGGTACCTTGTGTCAAATCGCTAACAATCCTGAATCTGACATAGGAAGGATCGTTTTCCACTTTTCAGACAAAGGAGATGTATTTTCGTGCAGTTTTGTGCAGTCACGGGGTAAAGTGCCCGTAATTAGAGACCGTGCATTCTCGTGCACTCTTTGTCGAGATGAATGACATCAAGAGATCGTGGTTACAATGAGATATCAGGAAATCGCAGCGCACCTCTAGATCCCACCTCCGAACGCGCTCCATCGGACATTGTTCCGTTTTTCACGACTCATTTTTCTGTTTGACTTCAAACGATATATTTGATAATGAGTGAGATGCGCCTCTTGTGCACGGAGCACCGCGTAAGAACACCTTATCTTTCTATCGCATCAGATCTGCTGACAATTAGACCTTAATGAGGTGATTCTTAACACCCCTTAAAAAAAGATCAAATAGAATTCCTACAGGTGAGGAACGACAAAAGAATGGAATTTTGCAAGATCATGCCAGACAGAGGGGCAGATATAGGCCCAATTCTGACGATTCTTTCTTATGTTTGATATCTGAATTTTTAATTACAAGATAGAAGATCTGAAATATGGAAAAGGAAGTTTGCATGACATTTGCTTTAGAATAAAAAAAAAAAAAACGCGAAAAAAGACCATGTTCCTTGGCCAAAATGATTTTCTGCTGCCTTTGAGTCATATCGTGCAGCAAGATAGTAGTCTCATGTCGACGTTTCTTTCAAATAGGGAATTTTATTTTGTCGTTTACTCTTGGCAGAATTAAAAGTTCATCCAAGATGTTGAATAGTTCTACATTCATATACGTGTAATGAGGCGAGTGACTCAGTAAAAGAACTTGTTCTTTGCTTCATATACTGGATAAACTGCTGATATGCCAAAATCATTATGATGACATATGGGATTTCAGAGGAATAATAGTGGTAAGAATAAAAACCTAGAAATTAGATAGTGCATAAAAAAGACTAATATTATTCCTTCTTTCAGTGTGTTTTGAACATTTTAAGGGTATGCATGATGCATATAGCACTGCAACAAAAACTAAAACTTTGTGTTCTGTTAAAATTCAAGGCGTACTGTGAAGGCTGAAGACCCCGCCCTTTGACTTATTGCCGTGTTAATCTCTTGAAGAATCAAATCTGCTTCATAAATTAAACATGATTCCACAGAACATAAAAAAAAAATCTGAACGGGGATAAAAAATGACGATTTACATTTATATAACAGAGATCCGGTGATGAGGGCAAATTTAAAGTTTCTGGTATGAACAAAATACTAGTAATGCCCGAATTCAAATCAGCATTTGAATATCTACCGGAACCCCCCCCCCCCTTCCTGCTTCCTGTCCATCCTTACCATGACCAACTATGTTTCATGAAAAAAGATGGAGATCAAGGGGCATCAAAGAGTCGGGGGCATATAGTTTTTGGCCTGTCCGTCTGTTTGTCCGAAAAACTTTAACATTGGGCATAACATTTGAATGGAAGGTGACTGAGCTTTCATCTTTCACATATGTATTCCTTGTGACAAGACCTTTCCATTTATACCAAAATTTTTGACCTCGTGACCTTGACCTTTGACCTACTTTTCAAAAACTTTAACATTAAGCATAACTTTTGAATGGTAAGTGATTGGGCTTTCATATTTCAGATGTGTATTCCTTGTCACAAAATTTTTCCATTGATACCAAAACATTTTAACCCAGTGACCCTGACCTTGACCTTTCACATACTTAACAGAAAATGGTGTTTATACTGACAAAGATGCCACTGGGGGCATTCGTGTTTCACAAACACAGGCTTTATTCGTTCACCATTGAATTCTAATCCTTGTCCACTCCTCTAGCTGTTTCTTGTAACATCATCGGTTGTTTAACGGTTGTAAGAGCACGATGACGGTCTATTAATGCAAATTTCATACACGATGAGAGAGAACGCAGGTGGGGTTGGACAGATGTTAATATCTTTTATCCAAAAACATTATGCATCCCCATCAGTTATGACATCAATCAGTACTTCATTGGCACTGTGATCCGCCCTCTGGTGTGCGAGCTTCAAAGGCAAGGCAGATCTCTCAACACATATTACCGTAGTCACTCTAATACATATTGAATCTATTATTCAAAAATTAGAAATATTTTTAAATACAGTAAATTGCATTTTTGACAAAAAATAAATAAACAGCAGAACAAATTTTAGCATAGCTCAGAAATGAGAAATTCATATGTCGGCTTTCACCAGTGGTTCATCTCAGCAACCCATGACTTTGCATGATTTCATGCCGTGAGCGAGGCAAGAACGACACATTTTGCCTGGCGTCCGTCTGTCTGCCTAGCCGTATGTTTGTTAATATTGAAAAATCATCAAACTTGCAGGGATGGCCAAGCATGGTGAGACTCAACATAACCTTCAAGGTCAAGGTCACATAATTAAGGTCAAAACATTCAAGAGCAGGATTTGTAAAGACCTTGGCTTTGATGTATTGAACTTTTACCCAAATAGTTACATGGTCTTTTAGTAAGTCCCCTTACACAGGCGCTTTACAAACTTTTCGATAAGAAATGTACGATAAAACTGGTCGTGTAGTAACGTCCTATCATACATTTCCACGTTTGAAGTATGGTGTACTTGAATTTGGATGGAAGCTTTTACAGTAAGCACTTCTTTAGCTACTGCTACTACAACAGTGGGGAAAGGAGCTGTTAAGATAAGGCGTAAAATCAGCCCTGAAAAGTGGAATTTTGAAAATTGAAATTTCAAGAACCTTTTCTGGTAAAATGTATACCTAAACGGCATCCCATCAGAATATGAAGTTATTTTATATCTGTTTTGCATAATATTGCTAATTTTTCGGTCAAAACTTATCTTTTTCTCATAGAAATCAATAGAAAACGGAAAAGTTTTATTGAACATTGTTCCCCCCGGATATACAGAAAGCCACTTTTACTGGAGATGTGTATCCGTGATACAAATTTTTTGGCAAAGTGGAGTTCTGTATCTCCGGGGGGAACACTACTCCAGAGACGAAAAACTAAAAATGGAAAGGGGGGTGCATTTTATAAGAATCGATCTTTTTTACCATTAAATATAGCATATTTGACTATTTTTCCTCTTTAATCCATCAAACATTGTGTACTCAATATGATTGAATGAGAGATACAAGAATTGGAAACGAAATAAGCAAGAGTGATGTTCATTTCTCCGTCAATGTGTATTTCGTGCTAAAAGGCTTACATTGTAGCCATTGAATGAAGAATAAGACCGTATTTTAAGTTCCGGATTTCATTATTTACCGATTAAAGGAGGTAGAACGTTCGAAATCTATTTCTGATACACAATGCAGACATATTTGATGTCTTTTAGAATATATTTATCCATTTTAGATAAAATATTCAAAAATGTATACGTTTTTTTTTGTCGATATTATCGGATTTTCTATCCGAGCACCCCTACCTCTTTCGACCTTAATTTTACAACCTTAAGAGTTCTTCAACATAATGTAAATCATGTAAAAGGTCTGCAAATACATTATATTTCAATAATGATTCATGTTTTTCTGTGTACGATTCGCCATGCGGAAGAAATAAGTCATGAGATTCAGGGCTAAATACGGCCCTTATCTTAACAGCTCCTTATTTGGTGTCATTGAACTTGAGGATCGGCTTCCTGAAAAGGGGGAAGTCACTCTTCTTCTTTGTTTATTTTGTACTCTTTTAACTGAAAGATATTTCTGTACGTGAGGGAGCAAGTCTATCTTTTGTATAATAAAATCAGGTAATTATACGTCAAGATTTTGTCCATAATTTGATAATTAAACTGCATATACCTTAAGAAACAAATTATCAAAAATATTCATTTGCCGTTGTATTAGATTGATTAAGATCTACATTTACACCGATGACTTGCATTTAGATCGATTACTTACGTTGTATGACGTAATTTGTTGGGAAATAAAGAGAACGAGTTTTAAAAAAGGAAGATCGGGGGTTTTATATATGTAGTACAATAAAAAGGGAAAATTTGGAAGAAAAAATATTTTTTGTGTCTAAATCTGAAACAGATTTTAAAATAGTTTCATTGCCATAATATAATGAGTTTTATTTGATTGATAGAATGTTGCCATCACATCATCCCAAGTTTATATACATGTAGCTTCGCGTTAGTCTAGGATTTTGCTTGAAATGACCAACAGTGTCAATGAGTCTCTATGACGTGACCAACTACTGGTAATAGCATGTGTCCGAGGAGACATTGTACTAGCCACCTGTCTTATAGAGTAGGTCATATTTATAGAAAGAAACCAAGCTTGCTTGACCCATCTCTTCTTTTATCAAACAATTTTTTTTCGAAATTTCGTAAAAGCAGAGGCACAATCGGTGAACTATAATATCAGTTCGTGTAGGTACAAAGCTACCGTCCTTAAACGACTCGCGTGGGAGTGATGTAATAAATTGTTTTACGAATGTAATAAATTTGTTAGTTTGTGAAGTTTGTTATGTCCTTGTTGTAGTTTCCTTTACTTTTGATGTGTAATTAGGTAGATTGAGCGCTTATTAAAAGCAATCTTAAAATTACTGTAACAGCAGAGTAGAGAAAGAATTCGTATTTCAACACACCACCTGGGACTTGGCAAACATACTTTGGGGTTTGAATTTAAAATTAAAAAAAAAGAAATATGTATGGATTTAAAGATGTGCAGATGTACATGCGTCATTTTTGCAGTGACTAAAAAACTAGAAATTGGAATAATTCTCAATAATCTGTGCTTTTTTTTAAAACTTTGATTCGAAAAGTATGAAAGGGGCGAGCTTAGTGCAATCTGCAGATGTTCCGTGCATTAGACGCATTAGTAAATTTTTTTTAACTTTGAAAAAATTCAAAACCTTTAATTTTATTCCTGTGGATAATTCAGTCTTATCGGTCGAAATGATATATTTCCGCTTCAGTTCATACGTTTGTAACTGAAATTCTGTAACAGTTTATTGCGTCATTTTCAATTCCTGGTTGAAAATTGTTAAAAAAATTAAGTATTTATAAACGATTATGACAATTTAAGAGAGAAATAACTTCAGTGTAGGTCTACCCACAAGCGTGTGTTGCAGGTTAAAAGCCTAAAAAACCTATCAAAATTTTCACTTTCGCGGCATGTGGTTAATTTGAAAATTTAAAACTCCAACAGCGAGCAGATGAGAGCCTGATTCATGTAACGAAATGTCAGGTCAAATATTTGATGAATTATTGCATTTATACATGCTTATCATGATATGCAGCTATGTAGATATGATGCATATGTGACAGGGGCGGATCTAGAATTTAACCAACTTGGAGGAAGGACTTCAAAGAGAAGACGTAAAAGTTGTTACTTTAAACTTGAATGCAGACCAATGTGCATCCAAGAAACAAAATAATTATATCCAACATAGGCGGAAGTGAGACTTAAGGCGCCGCCCTTCCGTATATATATATATATATATCACCTCCGCTTAGATTTTCTCCTGATTTTATCATGTCAATAGAATATATTGTTTTGTTTTAGGAAAGAGGGAAATGACGAGAAGACTAGGTCTTTTGTGATGGTTCGACCCTCGATGTACCAAGGGCCATCTGCGTGATCTGCAATTGACGGAAACTTCTGTTTACTACAGTTTCCATGGTAACTATGAAATCCTACCTCATTGCCCACTTTTGTCTAGTCATTTGCGGAGTGTGGGCCAGTACGTGGAGTGGACGTACACGACAGGAAAGATGGACGAAAAGAAGCGACAAGCCAAATATAGTGTTGATACTTACTGATGACCAAGACGAACTTCTTGGTAAGTTACATTCAAATCAGTTGTTCTGACAGTCTTTCCGTCCGTCTGTGCGCCATTTTCATGTATCTCTTTTTGTACATTGATAAAGTAAGACAGCCATTCATTAAATAACATAATGATAAGACAGCCATTCATAAAATGACATGAAAATTGAGATGCAGAAATACAAATTATCATTTATAGTGTCAAAGCTGCTACAGAAATGGAGATTGAGTAGTAAATATTCACAACCCCCACTTTGCAGTAAATTTATGCTACCTTAATGTTGAAGTTTATTTCTCCACAGGTTCCATGCATGTGATGCCAAAGACATTACGAATCATGCGTGACCAGGGTGTACATTTCAACAACTCGTTTGTCTCCACCCCCATGTGCTGCCCCTCCCGTAGTACCCTCCTGACGGGGATGTACACCCATAACCACAACACCTACACCAATAATGATAACTGCTCCTCGTTATACTGGCAGAGGAAACACGAGACAAGGAGCTTCGCTACCTACCTGAATGATGCAGGGTACAGAACAGGTATTTATAGAGATTTTAAAATGAGGAAAGTCCAGGACGGGAGTTCAGCTTGGAAAGTTGCATGTAAAACAATGATTTTCAGTACTAGTACTTAATCAAGTCAGCAATCAGATGCGAATATGCATTTGTAAAACTCAGTATGAGCACATACATGTATTAATAAAATGCATCAGATTTTAAAGTTTTTCGTATGTGCTTTCAATAAGTAATTACAAACAGATGGAAATATGAAAAAAAGATGCTTAGATGGTCTGTCATGAATACATGTAATTTTTATGCATTCAGCCGCTCAATATTTCATTAGAATATGAAGAGTTTAATTTCTCTCTCAGATAATTATCAAAATTAGATATCTAGAAAGCTGCATGTATGACTTTGACCTCTGATGTTTCATTTCAGGGAAATACTTGATCTTTTCCTGATATGAAATACAAATGTATTAATATCATAATTTTTTTTGTCTGACAGCACTGCAAAAATTGAAGGCTGCTCTGGGAAAAAAGATAATTATTATGAAAATTTAAATTCACCTGATGTATTTATTTATGCAGATGAAGAAGGCATATCCTTAATTACATGAAACTGAAATTGATTTTGAAAGTGATAATACCTGTACTTGTTTTTTGAAACGTACCAGAATAGATACACCTAGCATTACTGATTTGTTTGCAATATATCAGTATCTCTGTAGTCTGTATGTATTTTTTTCAGATATTTGAAATTAAATTCCTTCCTTAAGGTGTTCTGTTTTCTCAACAGCTTATCCATGCTTGATCTTCATAACGCATATTTCCTCTTTTTAGGTTATTTTGGAAAGTATTTAAACGAGTACAATGGCACATACATTCCCCCAGGATGGAGGGAGTGGGTGGGGCTTATACGTAACACCAGATTCTACAACTATACGGTGAACTTCAACGGTAGAAAAATGAAGCATGGAGATAATTACTATACAGATTATTTCACTGACCTTATAGCTAATGATAGTGTCACATTCCTAAAGCAAAGTAAACAGTATTTCCCACAAAGGTAAGGTCAAGTTTAGTAAAGATTCAATCTAATTAAAATTCAGCTCTCTTTATTTTGTAAACTACATAGAGATCTAATAACGACCAATTGTCAGAGATATAAATATTGGACCAATCAGATTGCAGCTGGCTCGGTCGACGAATGTTTACCTTGCTGAGTGAATAAGAATCGATACATTCCAAAAATTTGAAAAGTACGATCTGAATGATGTTCAACTACAGCAATGGTGGCCTCCATAATATATGTGAATTGTTCATTTGTATTGTGTTCGAGTTTCTTTCATTTCTAAAAATACGGATAAGGTATAGGTAATATGAAGATTCATAAACATTTTGATATAAAAAAAACTTAAATGAACACCAGAAACACTCATAGTGATTTATAATATTTTCGAATGAAACTTTGTCATGACGTAGTTGGCTGTGATTGGTTGATATATTTACCATGTTTACGTATCTATGCATATTGAAAAGTTCATAGAACACGACCTCAGTGGTTGTTAGATCTCAATGTTATGTAGTTTATGAAATAAAGAGAGTTGAATTTTAATTAGATTGGTAAAGATCAATACCCTGTTTTCTGTTTAAATAAAATGATCATTACCTGGATTTTGATATAGTTTCAACAACATTAATTTTAATCATATAAAAATAGGAAGTTACTTTCGAATATTTAAAACAAAATCAAAGAGTGCAAACCTTTTTTCTGTAGGCCTGTGATGATGATGCTGAGTGTCCCCGCCCCCCACGGACCTGAGGACTCCGCCCCACAGTATCAGCATTTATTCTTTAACAATACATTACATAGGTAAGTCACAGATATACATTTTCACACTACATGTCATACCCAATGTAATATTCATCCTTCCCAAAATCAAAATCCACAATTTTACAAATAGCGTTGAAATTCTGTTATACGTCTACATTTACTGAATTTTAATTTTAGAATGAAGTTTGTTTCCATCAAGGACAGCAGGTTATAGAAAACCTAGTTTCAATTGACTAATTATGTTCTGTCACATTTGCATTATAGTTGATCAAAGTCTAACGCCCATTATTATAAGAAATGTGAGGCACAAAATATCAAAATTTTCCAGGACTCCAAGTTGGAATGTAGCTCCTAACCACGACAAGCAGTACCTTCTGAAAATGACACGCAAGATGGAGCCTATAGAGCAGAAATTTACAGACGTATTACAGCAAAAACGACTTCAAACTCTGCAGTCTGTCGATGACATGGTGGAAAAGGTACAAGCTAAATCTATTTTCAGTTTACTTTTGATTCTCGTGCATCATAGAAAATTTCTTGCTTTTTTTGTGATTTACTTAATATTTACTGCAAAAAATTGTTATTATTTTAAAAACAGAACTGTTACACTCCTTTGATAAATTGCATTTCTTGCTGAATTCCACATATTTCTTGAGTAACTTTACATATTTTGCCATCAGATCTGTTTAACACATTGTCTTGAGATTTATTCATCACTGGAAAGATCGTTCAAGTCAGTATTACAACTGGTTTTCAATGGGAGATAACTCAGGGAAAGAAAATTTTCATGGCAAATACCAAAATATAACATGAAAAAAATCATAATAAACATGAACAAATATCATATTGATTCACTTTTAATGGAAATATTTATTATATAGGTATATAAAAATAAAATAATGCCAAAGAACCTAACAAATATTGTACTTTTGCAGTGATTTTTAAAACACATTTCCTTACATCAAATCTCTTACATTCCAGGTATATAATGAACTGTGGATGCTAGGAGAGCTAGAAAACACCTATATCATCTACACCTCAGATCATGGCTATCATCTGGGGCAGTTTGGGGTCATCAAGGGGAAAGCACTACCGTATGACTTTGATACAAGGGTTCCGCTTTATATGAGAGGCCCTGGAATTAGGCCAAGATCAAAGTAAGTCTACCAGTGAATTCTCTCCTCCTCAAAAATCTAAACTTTGAAATTTGTGATGCCAGAATGATACAATTTTATATACATTGTGGGTATTGATTGTACTTGAATATACATGTATTTGTTTTAATGAGAATGGGTTATATTCACACAGGATATCTAATACTGTTGTCAATGCTGACTTAGCTCCGACCATACTAGACATGGCAGGAATCGCCATACCAGATCATATGGATGGACGGTCCGTCCTACCTCTTATAAAGTCCTATAGGGACCCAGTAAAGTAAGTTTGTCAGCAACTTATCGTTAAATATCTACTCTGACTGTAAAGGGCAAAAATATATGAAATTGAAAATTTTACGATGAAATTACTCAAACATAGTCACTAATACGCATATCCTTACTTTATACAATTTCCATTGCAACAGTAAAGATAAGAAACATCTTTGAGATTATTTTAATTACATATACAAGATAGGAAAAAGGTAGCAAAATCAGATTTCATTCATTTTTATATCGGTCAAGTTTTATCTTTCACTCTAATCTGTTTGTAGTAAAGGTCTTGACAATTTACAGTAATATAGCAAATACATGTGGTAGAATGTTTTATAAATTATGTTTTGAATTTGTCATGTTTGTAAGATACCCTGTTTCTTTCACTTTAGTTCAGACAGTCAGGATTTTGTTAAAACAAGAAAACCTTGGAGAGATACTGTACTGCTTGAGAGAGGGTAAGAATTGATTTTTGTGTCGCCTGTGAAACATAGCAACACTTAGGGATCACTTTGTCCGTTGTCCATCCGTCTGTCACACTTGGATGTCACACTCTATATAAGTGATTCATTAGTGTCGCTATATTTCGCAGATGAAACATGCATTCCTTGGAATGATTTTTATAGATTTGAAATTAATTGAGTCTTGTACCTGAAGTCATTGAAGTACATGTACTTTCAAAGTCTTTCAAAATATTTTTACTGCTTGAATTCACCTGAATCTATAATCTCCTTTTTTAGTCTTTTGGATATACAGGGTTACCTCCCATTTGGGACGGTTTCTGATGTATACTAATTAAGACATCAACTAATTGTGACGCCATCAAGCTCTATGGAAATAAGAATAAAATTCAGGAAAAACATGCTTCAGATATAACGTTTCCCTAGGAATTTCATAATTAGTTCGCCTACAAAGCAAGAGCGACTTATAGATATCACTTTGTCTGGCGTTTGTTTGTCTGTCTGTCTTTTTCTCTGTCCGTCTGTCTGATAGTCTCACTTTTACATATATGGCTATAACTTACTTGATATACATCAGACATTTTTCAAGCTTGCAGGAATGGTAAAGCATAATGAGATTCGGCACCTTATGGAGGTCAAGGTCACTTTCAAAAATCTAGGTCACATGCTTAAGGTCAAACATGTGACAGGCGACATACCTTTTCTTGAACAGTACTATTTTTTTCATAAACAGACTTACTAAGATTATGTGTTCCTGGAAAACCGTTCTTATCTTTGATTGTCTATGTAAATTTGTATCTTTTCAGTAAGATAACTACGAAGAAACTAAAGGAGCTTATGAGAGAACAGAAAAAGACCTTTATGGAGAACTTGATTAGTATGCCTAGTATCCCAGATAATATACTACGCTACGCCACACCTAAACAGCGGCGTATCTACAAGATCTGCTCAAAACCTGAAAATCAGCCACCCTGTAAGAAGGGACAGGTTAGTGTACAAGGGAAAATAATTATGCCAAGAATCCCAGACAATAAACCAGGCTACGTCACATGTACACAGAAAAAATCAGCATGCCAAGTGAAATGGGTCACATTATTCACTGGTGAAAAATCATGTATGCCAAGTACTCTTGATAGCATTATGCTACACCAAGTTTAAAACCTTTATTGATAGAGATGTAATATTTAGGCAATGATTGATAGGAAATACAGGGTTTTCATTCAAATTTAAGCCAGTGTTTTACAAAAATGAGGCAGATCTTTGAATGGCTATTCACAAATGCATTATTTTACAGGGTTAGAGGAAATTTGAACTCCTGCTTTCTGCCAATTTTCATAGTTATACAGAATTCTTAAAAACTTTCATTGAATATCTGACATTTTGGGATTTTTATCAGTCCAAATAATAGTTATAGTGTGAGCTTTTATTGGACCAAATAAATTTTTATCCTCAAATCCGATAAAACCAATACTTTTCATGAACTTGGGCAATATATATATATATATTTTTTTTTATTAATGGCCTCCTTCCTCCCCTTTAGCCATCCATCTCCACCATTTATTATGTATGAGATATGTACAGATTTTTAATGTACCATACCGTCAGCTAGTTTAACATCGCCACATGTTACATTATCTCTTATTGTTTTAAATTCAAATGTCAGAATCTTACGCATCTTCTACATATAATTCCTATAAATGCATACCCTCTTAATACTTAGAAACTATCATGTGTTTTTCTAGATTAGACTGGGCTGTCCCTGTCCAACCTCATCTAAAAAAATAAATGTTCATATTACTGTAGTATAGCAATACATGTAGTTCATTATTTTCAAAATATGAAATTCTTGAAAATGTAAAATAAAACGATTGTATTAGTAGCTAACGGTATGGCACTTACAATCTAAGTGTATAAGTATATATAATCTATACACTAATGAACAAGTTAAAGATAAATCCTGAAACAGCGACATCATCTGTCCGATTTGTTTTATTTATAACTGCTACAGTCAAATTTTATGACATTAAGGAATAAAATTATCTGTGTGCCCAGTCTATTTCAATATAGCGATCCCGTTATCACTGACTGATTTGACTGGCCACACAGGATATTTTTTAGATAATTATCATTATGATGTCGTCATCTCTGGGAGTATAATACATACATATATATATATACATACAGTCATACACAACAAAATGGTAAAGCATTTAACATATATCATATACATCTTCAAATGTATACTGGTGAAAATACTTGTTATAACGGTTCCATAGGGATACACACTGGGGCCATTTTTAGAGAAAGAGAGAGAGAGAAAGAAAAAGAATGGACAATGTCATTACGAAAAAAAAAAAAGAAAGAAAAAGAAAAAAAATAGTCATATGTTTGCATATGGATAATAAATTTATAAATGATTATTTGCTGATATAGAGGTTATCATGTATATGATAAGAAATGTTCCCATTTTTTGTTGAATTTATCGCTATTATCATTCTTTTTGGCCAAGTATTTTTCAATGCTTATATATTCCAAAATTTTGCGTTTGAGATTTTCAAAAAACAGATTTTGCTCTTTCATTTTGCATTCATAAACATATTTTTTAAAAACAAGTAAGATTGTATTCATGGCATTGTCTTTATCGTTTGTCAAGCCTAGTATAACATTTTGTTTGGATAAGAATACTCTATAACTTTGTGCATTAGACATCCAATTCTCAAGCAATGATAGAATACGTGAAACACATCTACATTCGAAAAATAAGTGTACAATTGTTTCCATGCTGTCATGGCAGAAAGTGCACATGTCATTAGTCTTTATACCATATTTTACCAAACTTTTATTTGTTCCCAAAATCCTATGAATTATTCTATATTGCAACCATTGCATATACGTATCTTTCGAGCCTTCAAAAACGCGAATGTTGATACTTTTCCAATCTGAACTAACCAAATTCAATTCGTTTTCCCATTTTTGCTGGTATGTTGTATTAAAAGTTAAATCAGAAATGAAAATATTGTAAATTGACTTGGTACCTTTTTTGTCTTTAATCAAACTATATATTGAATAGGAAATGTTAGGAGATATTCTAGGTAATTGTCTAGTAAGCAACTGTGGATACGCTGTTTTTATGGCGCGCTGAATGCCCAAATATGTGGGAAAAGGTAGATTTATCTCATAACTGTTTCGAAACTCATTAAAACTCATCAGAGATCCAGTTTCATTCAATAAATCATTCACAAAAATTATTCCCTTTTGGAGAAATGATTTATAACACACTGGTTTATTGTTTATGCAAATCGATGAATTATATAGTACTGGTACTGAATTAAGACTTGATTTGTATGAACTTGGGCAATATATTGTTGGATGTCGCCTCCTAAGGAAATCCCCAAAACAGTACTAACGTGTAATGCAGCATTAATATGAATCAAGGCAAAGCCTTTTTGTGCGAGCGGAGAGAAAATAAATATGATTTTAGACTATGACGGTATATCCTATCTTACAAAAATTGCCAAAAAAAAAAAAGGCAGTATAAGGCGAGTGGAAACACAGAGGCATTTGTAAAATTGGTCTAGACCAGCAGATGAACATTTTAAGGGGGGGGGGGGGGGGGGCTTAAAATATGGTTCTTTGTACGTTCCTGTTTTGGCCTTGACCGGCAAATATTAGATTAGGTCGAGGGGGGGGATTCCAGTCAAATTTACAGAAAAATACGAGCAAACACAAAAGGTGTATGATTTTGAAACTTTATATCAACGATCTAGTTTAAAGAGCTCAGCTAGAACTGGTCAGACCAAGGATTTATAAACAGACCTGTTTATATTTCCTACATGTGATTTTTTTTTTATTTCAAGCCATTTTAATTTTGTTATAAAACGGTTAAATGAAAATAAATAACTCATTGCATATCGCCCAAAAGAAAAAAATCCATCTCGCCGATGTCAGATACAATCGTCCAAAGCCTGTTTCATAACATTTCAATAAAGAAAACCACTTTAATATCGGACATCAAAATTATAATTTTGGAGAAATGTTCGGATGCCTCCAAATATTATCGTAAAATCCGAGAAGTGTTCTGGATTGAGAAACTTAGTAACGTGAAGCCATCCGGATTGAACACAAAATCGCCCATGGGAATACTTTGGCCGGTTATTGACCTTTTTAGAAGCGTTTACGTCAAGCAAAATACGTCCATTAAAGGAAAATCTTACAACGTCAAAGTGACATTAAGAATTTGGCGCGATGACTTCAATGACGTCATAGAAGCACAGTAAGGTCTCGGTACACCCCCCTTCCTTTATTGTGACAAGGGTTATTTTCGTAGTGACCACTGTCAAAAATGGGTATTTTATACAAGGCTGCCTTATGAACCAAATTTGACCATACTTCATTTGAGAACTACTTTAAACTTGCTAAGAAGGCTTTCCTGGTGAAAATAAACTGATCTTGAAATACGAAACTGCTCCTGATTTTATGTGTAGCTAGCTGACTTCTTGTATACACTCAAATGACATGTGGGGGAAATGGGCAGAATTGAAGTGTAAGTATACATGTGTTTGACAAAGCTGCTGACATTGTGGAAAATTGAATCTATGAATGTACATTGAATGTGGTATCATTGGAAAGAGCAAGATTTGTGCAAGAAATTGACAGATTCAAAATTTGTGGAAAAGTGTTATTTTTGAGGTCAGAGGGGTCAGAAATTGGGTCACTTTGGGGATTTTTTACTCATTTTTAGTGATATTTGATGCTAAGCTTATTGATTATTATGTCAAAGGTAAGTAAGCTGTAGATATGATATAGCACTGTTATGAAACATTGCAGTCTTGGTGGTAATACAGCACAGAAAAAATAATTGTAAAACTGTTGCCATAGCAACCATTGACAGAAAACCCAAACTGGCCCTCTAATTTCATGCAATTCTTGCGACGGGGTGTGTACCGAGACCATAAGCAATTGTCGCTCAGATTCAAATTTTCAAAATTGGTTTCCATGGCAACACTTTACTTTTTTTGTAGGTCTTGACTCTGCTGTTTCATATAATACCAACTTTGGAGTGGTAAAGCTAAATTTAAAATTTTTTTGATTGTTATGAAAATTCATGGTACCATAGTGTTCAGTTCATTTTTTGAAGAATTGATACTCAGCCTGTGGCAAGATGGTGCCAGTCTACCACTTTTACAGAATAATTTATAGATGTAGATGAAAAATTTCAGTATCTATGTATGCAGAAATAGTATATTTAGTAGGATATAGTCAAATATGGACAAATGTGGTTACCATAGCAACCATTTTCTTCCAAACCTTATTACTGCTGTTGACAGTGTTTTCCACTTCCGCTACTATGCGGAGCAGTTTATCGAGCTCCGAAGCAACAAATTTTTGTCGTTGCAATGGCAACTGCTGATCAAAATATGATTTTAGACATTTTAAATCATTTTAATTCCATTGAATGATAGTCAATAGCATGAAAATGTGAAAATTTTATACTTTTGTATTGCACTGTTTCTTTCATTTTTGGCTCAACAAGCGAAATGGCTATTCGCGTTGTATGGTTCTTTCCACAGAGTAGTGCGACAAAACTAAAGTGCGCAACACAAAAAGGAAAGTTGCGTTTAAAGCAAAAGACCTCATATTCTGGTATCATTGCAAAAAAAATTCTTCGAAGGGTGAAAAATAAAATGCTTATAAGCAATTGTCGCTCAGATTCAAATTTTCAAAATTGGTTTCCATGGCAACACTTTACTTATTTTGTAGGTCTTGACTCTGCTGTTTCATATAATACCAACTTTGGAGTGGTAAAGCTAAATTTAAAATTTTTTTGATTGTTATGAAAATTCATGGTACCATAGTGTTCAGTTCATTTTTTGAAGAATTGATACTCAGCCTGTGGCAAGATGGTGCCAGTCTACCACTTTTACAGAATAATTTATAGATGTAGATGAAAAATTTCAGTATCTATGTATGCAGAAATAGTATATTTAGTAGGATATAGTCAAATATGGACAAATGTGGTTACCATAGCAACCATTTTCTTCCAAACCTTATTACTGCTGTTGACAGTGTTTTCCACTTCCGCTACTATGCGGAGCAGTTTATCGAGCTCCGAAGCAACAAATTTTTGTCGTTGCAATGGCAACTGCTGATCAAAATATGATTTTAGACATTTTAAATCATTTTAATTCCATTGAATGATAGTCAATAGCATGAAAATGTGAAAATTTTATACTTTTGTATTGCACTGTTTCTTTCATTTTTGGCTCAACAAGCGAAATGGCTATTCGCGTTGTATGGTTCTTTCCACAGAGTAGTGCGACAAAACTAAAGTGCGCAACACAAAAAGGAAAGTTGCGTTTAAAGCAAAAGACCTCATATTCTGGTATCATTGCAAAAAAAATTCTTCGAAGGGTGAAAAATAAAATGCTTATGGTCTCGGTACACCCCCCTTCCTTTATTGTGACAAGGGTTATTTTCGTAGTGACCACTGTCAAAAATGGGTATTTTATACAAGGCTGCCTTATGAACCAAATTTGACCATACTTCATTTGAGAACTACTTTAAACTTGCTAAGAAGGCTTTCCTGGTGAAAATAAACTGATCTTGAAATACGAAACTGCTCCTGATTTTATGTGTAGCTAGCTGACTTCTTGTATACACTCAAATGACATGTGGGGGAAATGGGCAGAATTGAAGTGTAAGTATACATGTGTTTGACAAAGCTGCTGACATTGTGGAAAATTGAATCTATGAATGTACATTGAATGTGGTATCATTGGAAAGAGCAAGATTTGTGCAAGAAATTGACAGATTCAAAATTTGTGGAAAGGTGTTATTTTTGAGGTCAGAGGGGTCAGAAATTGGGTCACTTTGGGGATTTTTTACTCATTTTTAGTGATATTTGATGCTAAGCTTATTGATTATTATGTCAAAGGTAAGTAAGCTGTAGATATGATATAGCACTGTTATGAAACATTGCAGTCTTGGTGGTAATACAGCACAGAAAAAATAATTGTAAAACTGTTGCCATAGCAACCATTGACAGAAAACCCAAACTGGCCCTCTAATTTCATGCAATTCTTGCGACGGGGTGTGTACCGAGACCTAAACAAAATACTCAAACGAAGATGTCGGCTTTCCTAAAAAGATTCCGCGGTTACGCCGAGTTCTCGATGCTATTTCGTAATCTGCTTTACGAAAAATTATGTCAATAAATTTAACTTGTAAACAAAAATTGAGTATAACATATACGTATACTCGGAGTCGAAAAAAAAAATTAAATGGCAATATTCAGCATCTCCGCAGTAACTCTGTCTGCGAGGGGACGAAAGTTTTTGAAAGCATAGTAGTACATTCTCATTCTTTGATTCAGCATATTTTCTCACTAAGGTAAGTGTATACGCGTTACCATAAGGGTGAGCTTCGCTCACAAAGGCCCTTCGGGCCTTTGCAGCGAGCTCCGCTCGCTATTAATAAAAGTCTGTTGCTTGAGAGAGCAACTCCTAAATGAAGAAATATTCAAAATGATAAGCTTTGTACAACTTTATGATAGATTTTTGGTGTTTTGAAAGTACATTGAAAAATTTTGTAAAATGAAGGTCTCATATGAAGAAATTGAAGTTAATGGGTACGAATTCTGAAATCCTTCTTATGTAAGTTTAGATGTTTATATTACTTATAATACATAATACATGTACTTTCAGAAACATCAATGTGTAAGAGAAGTAGATAGGAAACTGCCACGTTTAATGAAGTGTCGTACTGGTGATCTAAATACAAATGAAGTCCTCAGTGGTACACAGATGCAGAGAGATGGAGCATTTACACAGGGCAGAAAAAGATGTATTTGTCCAACATTTGCTTTAGATAGAGAAGAAAGGAGAAATCAAAGAATTTTCTTACAAAAACACTTAACAAAGCAAGGTATATCATTGAACAATTTCTACTTTCATTTTACAACAAAAGAGGAACATTAATATGTATTTACCTAATTATATACATATATGAATTTAAAAGTGAAAGAAGAATATTATTAAAATCTGTCACATGTTTTCAAGTTCTGATCAAATGAAATTCTTTACTCACTGTCTCAATAGTCCAATTTCAAATTCTCAAAAGCGACTGTTAAAAACCTTGATTTTACACATCAGAATACGGACATCAAGTACCTTGGCAAACTTTTGAATTGTTACATCGTAATTAAGCAATGGTTTATGTTATGTTTCCAGTGATTCATGTTTGATGTCACAATAGAAAATGTCACCAAAGTATTGATGTCCGTAGTCTAGCTCTCAAATGAAACATCTCAGAAATAGTCTATTTAATTATACCCTCTGACATTTAAAATGGCGGTGGTATATATAGTGATGCACGTGCCGTCGTCCGACATGCAGTTTCTGGACATTTAGAGGAAGCCTGCATTGTTTGGATCCCCACCTCAACGCTCCATACCTTGCATTGTAGGGAAGAGTAAGAGAAGGAGCGATGAGGCAGAGGTCCACGTGATGAGGAAAACTGTTACAGATTATCAATTCATTTCAAATTATCAATTCATTTCTTGCATATACATGTAGCTTTTACATAAAGAAATATACAGGTCAAGTTTGAATATGGGTCATGTGATATCACTCCACTCAATTACGTGCAGAATTATGCCCCTTGAAACTTTTTTAAAAATTATTATTTTGTGGTTTCCGGACATTTAAAGGAAAATCGTCACAGATAATAAATTCATTTCTTTGTTATAGCTTTTACATCAAGAAATACAGGCCAAGCTTTGATATTGATAATGCTACTCAATTTGTGCATAGTTATCCTTCTTGAAACTTAGAAAAATTCAACACATGAATTTTGCTGTTTCCTGACTTACATGTATACAGGAAAACCCTTACAGGGAATAAATTCAGTTCTTATATATAGCTTTTATTTTTATAAGGTGATTACTTATAATATGAAATAAGCAGGGCAGGGATATCATTGATCCTTCGATCAATAATTTTTTTTCATTTGTATAATTTTTTTTTTTTTGCAGATTTTAAACCAAAATTCATGAGAAGTAAAAGGTCATTATTCCGGAATGCAATAAGTACCCCTGGGCAGCCTCTTCAAGCTAGCACAATGCCAGGTATCAGTGTAAAATCACAAAATACTACTGTATAATTAGATATCAAATTTTGCTATTTTAATGGAAAATATGGTGTCTTTATATTTTTGCGAGAACAATTTTTGTGATTTGATGAGATGATATACATGCAAGTGATGTATATGGGCATTCCTATTGGTATCAATCTTCATAGATTTCTTGTCATTCTTTGTTTGATTTATGGTGTATAAACAGTTATAACAATCAATGTATAAAGTCAATGAGTTATTGTGTATATTCATAATGTTTTGTAAGCAACTAAAGATGCACTCTATCAAAATTTTTTTGTCAAGACTTATTTTCACGTTTTCAATTAGCTTGCGAATAAAGTGAAAATTACTATGTCGCTTAAATTTCTGCTTGTACGGTAATTTCTACCTTAATAAAAGTGAAAATATATTATCTTATTTTTCTTGGAATTTGCAAGTTTTATCAAGGTGTTAGGGCATTTGATCATTATCATGATTATATGTATGTAACCAATCTTGAAAATGCTGTTAAATACATACTTGCTACATACAAGTGTGTAAAAATTGTTTTGCAGTATACCAGCCTTTCCAGAGACGATGTAGAGTGTTACAGAATGATTCAGTTCAGTGTGATAATGTTCTATATAACGATCCTAACGAATGGAGGAGTCATAAAGAAACGCTTGATGAAATGATACAGGAATACAGAAAAATGCTGGAGGATTTACGGGTATGTACATTTTTGTGTCGCCTGTGAAGCATAGCAACACTTAAGGATCACTTTGTCCGTTGTCCGTCTCTGTCTGTCACACTTTGATGTCGCACCCTAAATAAAAGTGATTCCTGAGTGTGGCTATGTTTCGCAGGCTTCGCATCGCCCAGTATAAAACCTAGTGACCTGGTATCATCTCGTACCAGGTCACTAGATGACTAGGCAACTAATAATACATCAGATATCAAATCTAGAGAAACCTGGCCTTCTGTTCAAATCTATAAATTCTTTTCAATATACAGAGTTACTTCCCATTTGCCACAGTATCTGATGTAAATGTTTTATTACATCATGAAATTCCGATAGAAACATCATACCTGAAGCATTTTTCCTTGAATTTTATGCTGGTTTCCATAGAATTTGATGACGTCATAAATAGTTATGTCCTAAAAGGGAAGTAAATATGTAAACTGGAAGATTTGCACTAAGGGATTCTCTAATTTTGGATTATTATTTAATAAACAAATGAGGAGGATCTGACAGTGGATCTAAATATTCAGTTTTTTGTTGGTACAATGTATCTGAACAGTAGAATTTATATTTTACGGACCCTTAGATGTTGGAAATTGGTACTGACAAAAATAAAGCAATTTACAGTATCAGATAATTATATGAAGGAAAATCCTTATTGAATATTTTCAAAAAGGACACTTTCAATTCAATCTCTCATAAAACATTTGTAAAATTCTTTGTTAGATTTGATACCAAATAATATTATATTTTCTCTTTCAGAGATATAGGAAGCACCTCAAAGACAAAAAGCCCAAGCATTCTTACCTGTTAGAGGCTGGTGGCTTAGACGGCCCGGGATACTTGGATACACAGCTAGACATGAACGGAGTACCGTGTGATTGTGATGAAGATGGTGCTATGCTGTAAGTATCAATGGTGTAAGATGGGTAGTTGATGTGGTTTTGTAGGGGAGGGAATTTAGTTTATGTCTGGGATACACAGCTAGACGTGAACGGAGTACCGTGTGATTGTGATGAAGACGATGCTGTGCTGTAAGTATCAAGGATGTAAGATGGGTAGTTGATGTGGTTTTGTAGGGGAGGGAGTTTAGTTTATGTCTGGGATACACAGCTAGATGTGAACGGAGTACCATGTGATTGTGATGAAGATGGTGCTATGCTGTAAGTATCAATGATGTATGATGGGTAGTTGATGGGGGTTTGTAGGGGAGGAAGTTCAGTTTATGTCTGGGATACGTGGATACACAGCTAGATGTGAATTGGGTACCATGTGATTGTGATGAAGATGGTGTTTTGCTGTAAGTATCAATGATGTATGATGGGTAGTTGGTAGGGCTTTGTAGGGGAGGGAGTTTAGTTTATGTCTGGGATACACAGCTAGATGTGACATTTGGTTTTCAGCCATTGACCCCCAGGGTCTGAGAAACAGGGCATGGTCATTAAAAATCTACGTAATCTTGAGCTCACTACTCCTCTGCCTCTATAAATGATGGAGACTTAATTCTTAATGCAATATGATGGGTCTGTAGACTAGTTGTGCACCTGATATTTTGTTTGAGCCCCTGATCCCCAGGGTCTTAGAAAATGGGATTGGTCATTTTCTACTATATTACTCGGCGCAATCTTGTGCTCGCAACTCCTCTGCCACTATAAATGATGGAGACTATTAAATTCTTTTTTCAAATACTATATCTCAGAAATTATAACAGTAATATTCTTTATGCAATATTATGATGGGTCTGTTGTCTAGTTGCGCCTCTGGTATTTTGTATGAGCTAGAAGTCTCTGACCCCAGGGTCTTGGAATATGGATGAGGTATTCTTTATTAAAATACTATATCTCAGAAATTATAAATTACAAGTGTAACTGTGATATTGTAATTGCAGTTTGAAAATTTGGATGTGTGGTTTATCATGCTAATGATAATTTGTTAGAGGCCCTGCTCCTAAAGGTCTAGTTCTCATAAAATAAGATGGAAATTGATATTTATATTCACTTGCCAATAAGTGAATTAAACAAAAACACAGGAGAGCTACAGCCTCATCAGAGACTTCTAGTTAATATCCAGGAATATCAATCAAAACATCCAATGCATCTTTGTCTACTACAACAAACAAGTGAGTTTTCTCTCAAATCTTAAAATATGACTTTTAGAATTGCTAATTACATGAAGTCATGATATTCTTTCACAAATGTCTAAATGTATATTACTTACTCTAAAGAATTTATAAAAATGTTTAATTCTATGGATACAGAAAAAGAGTTGAAAGGAAAAAAGAAATTGAGGAAAGGAGGAGGAGAAAAAAAGAAAAAAGGAAAAAGAGAAGAAAGTTACGGAAAAGAAGGAGGAGAAAGAAGGATTGTAGTAAACCAGATGTCAAGTGTAACGATAATTCTTCACCATTATGGAATTGTAAGAAATGATTTATTTTCGACTGTTTTTTTTTATTTGCACAGTATGTTGTGTATCAAATACAGTCATATGTATTATGTGTAGATTCTGTACATTTGAGGCAAAGATTTATTCTTTTTGAAAATATTTCAAAGTAAAGGAAAAAAAAATACATATATATATATACGTCTTTTATTTGCAAACATTCTATTTTTTGCAGCATTTGCAAGAAAGATAAAGGAATAGGGCCACAAAACTTCTTAATCGACCTTATTTTTCATTGAATATTTACATGTATGTGGTCTGATACTTTGTAAAGTTCTTTACTAGATTATGAGTTTAAATTGTGTAAACAATGCATTTTTCAGTGGCTTTAAGCCCTCTGAAAACCTCCAAATCAGCAATTTTTATGTGAAATAGCTGTAAAACATACAATCATATGTTTCATGAAAATTAGCATTGGCCCCGTACATTGATAAACATGAAAAAATTACAAATGAAAGATAATCATAATATCTACTTGTCATAAAAGTTTTATGTTTCACAACACATGTGGTCCCATCAAAATTCTCTAATGAAGACAAAATTTGAGTGTTTTTGATCATGTTTTGTCGATAACATCAAAATGACGTCATTTGATGACGTCAAAGTACTTCCTACAATGCTTTGTTTTGTGATTTTTTTCCTTTCGTTAAAAGCAGAAAACGTTCATTATTTTTTATACGATATATCAACCTTGAAGTATTTCAATTTAGGGGCTTCGTGGCCCTACCTCTTTCTAAATACACATGTGTAGAACATTAAGATACATGTACATGTACATATACATGTACATGAACCTGTCACATTTTATACATAAAATTGTAAACTCATAAATATACATGTAAACCAGCTTAAATTTATTTGATTCTCAAAATTTTAATGCTGTGAATAAGAAATTGTTCACAACAGTGGTAATTTTTTTATGGCTTGCTTACTAAAAGCCTCATCTCTGATAAAATAAGTTTCCATTTATAGCTGCGTTTTGGAACGTAACAAAAGTTCGTAGTTTCAATCACCCAGCGTGTAGAAAGAAGGGACGTGAATGTTACCTGATGGACAATCACCACTGGAAAACTCCACCATTGTGGCTTTGTAAGATTTAGCCTCCTATGTGTATACATGTATCTTGTGTCCGTAAGATGTGTAAAAAATGTACAAATCAGGGATTAGTTGGAAACTGTTTTACAAAATTTCTTACAATTTCAGGAATTTCTCAACTTTTGATCACTTTATTGTTTTGATGAGCTAGAATCTTCAAATTTGTGTTTCTGATTTTCTATTTCCATAGAAAAGGTGCAAGAAACATTTTTAAACTGTTCATATGAGGGCTTAAGTCATACCTGTCAACTTTTTTCGGACAAAAGAGGGTCAAACCCTCTTTGGGAAATGAAAAAGAGGGTCAAAGGGCATGAAACAAAATCATTACTTTTTTCTTGTACTGACAGAACCAAATAAGTATTGGGTGATTCCCAGGTCAGCAATGAAAAAACGTGCAGTTGATAAAAATTATTGGGTCAAGGGGTAAAAAATCGGGATTGACCGGCCAAAATTGGATGTGTTGAGAGCTATGACTAAAGATAAAAAAATTCCTGAAATTTTTCACAAAATTTGTGTTTTTCATTATCTTTGTATGGACACAAATATAGGTGGAGTTTTCCAGTGTTACATAGGTGATATTTTTCAGTCTTAATAAAGTATTACGGTATATATGGTCTAATCGTAAATTGTATGAAAAATGGATAAAAATCACCTCAATTTCTGATTTGACAGCATCATACTGGAATTTGCCCCCTGATGAAAAAGTAAGTCGTAGACGACACCCGGCTTGTAAACGTAGCAGCATGGACTGTGTTCTCATGGATAACTCACATTGGAAAACTCCGCCTTATTGGACCAGTAAGAATTGTTCTGTACTTTTATTTTGCTTAAAATAACAATTTATATTTAACACATGTATGTATTTTTCTGAATAGTATAAACACCGTAGCGTATCACGTGATATGAAAATAATCTCTTGCATGGGAATCCCCTTCGGTTAACAAGGTAAATGCTGTCTAAATCTACATTATATGAATTTATTTTAGGCCTATCATACGATCATCGTTATAAATTATATGATGGTTATCTATTCGGTCAAGAATAGAGGTATGCCCAGAGAACACTTGAACAGAAAGTTTTGTTTATTTACGTGCACCATATCATAACATGTAAACAAAATAGAAAATTTTCTGTTTAAGTGTTCTCTAAATATTCCTCTATTCTTGACCAGAAAAGATTACTATCATACTTATAATAATGATGCTCATATGATAGGCGTAAACTAGTTTCATATAAAGTAGATTTAGACAGTATTTACCTTGTTTAATCGAAGGGGAATCCCTTGTAAGAGATTATATGCACATCATGTGATACACCATGGTGATAAAGCTACTTGCATGTCATATTAACATAATATATTTGTACTGCAATACTGCATGTTTCTTTTTATATTGCGGAGGTCTCGTACATTAGTACAAATCTGTATTGTGGTTTTATGTAAATATAATACATGTATAAAATTTATGTGAAATGTGTCATTTTGAATGGGCTGATTTATAAAAATGATTTTTCCCTATTTAAGCTGAATTTATTTAATCAATGCACATCATCAAAGTTTGATTTTGATGTCTTGTTAAAATCATCACTTGTAATCACGTAGTCTGCTGAAATAGTTTTTACAGGCAAAAAGGATCCTGAAACCAAATTTATTATTCTATTTCATTATTAATGTAGCAGTTTGTCTTAACTGATAATAGAATTATACCATTATGTAAGAAACAAGCTTAAGTTTATGTAGATTTATCATTGTCTTTGCTCTGAATTGCAGATGGTCCATTTTGTTTTTGTACTAACTCTGTCAACAATACCTATTGGTGCTTGAGGACTGTCAATCAAACCCATGATTTACTATATTGTGAATTCATCAACAACTTTATCAGCTATTACGACATGAAGTCAGATCCATTCCAGGTACAGTTTTTAGCTCTACTGGTTAATGATCAGTCAAACTTATGTGCTCGCCCTGTGTCCCGGGTTCGTCAGTCTGTTCATCCGTTAAATTTTTCGTGTGAACCCGAATCCTCTGAATCTGTGAATGGTAAGAAATTGATTCTTTTTGCATTATAATTGTGAATGATGTTTTGTTTGAGTCCCTGACCTTTAGGGTCTTGGAAAATGGGTGTGGTCATTTCTTCCTATAAAATTCAATGTAATCTTGTGAACACGAATTCTAAGGAAGTATAATTGATAAAGAATTAATTCTTTTTGCATTATACTGAAATTGTGGTGTAGTTGTGCACCTGATATTTTGTTTGAGCCCCTTACCTCAGGATCTTGGTAAATGGGTGTGGTCATTTTCTCCTATTTGACTCCATGTAATTTTTTGAACACCAATTCTCAGAAAGTATGAATGATAGAGAGCTTTAAATTCTTTTGCATTTTGCCAGTTTGTGATGTAGTTATGCACCTGATATTTTGTTTGAGCGCCTGACCACCAGGGGTTAAAAAATTAAACTTTATTTATTTTACAACGTTTAACAAACAAGTTACACAACTTATATTAATGTCTCACGTTGGCTCAAATGTTGGCGTGAGGGGGTCCAAGGAGCAGGAGGAAACCGGAGTACCTGGAGAAAAACATCCTACCGAGGCCTGGGTGGGAAACCACCTACCCTCCCACATAAGACCCTTCGCCAAATCCGGGATTCGAACCCAGGACCTTAGAGGTGAGAAGGGAGCGCGCTACCACTGCGCTAACCCGGCCGTTACCACCAGGGGTTGGAAAAGGGTGTGGTCATTTTCTTCTATTTAACTATATGTAATCTTGTGAACGCAAATATTCAGAGAGTATAACTGATAGAGAGATAATTCTTTTTGCATAATACTAGGTCTGTGGTCTAGTTGTTTATCTGATATTTTGTTAGAGCCCCATGCTCCTTAGGGTATTAGAAAAGGGTTGAGGTCATTTCTTCTATGTTAATCTTATCTTTGGAACACAAATTCTTAGAAAAAAAATTGGTAGAGTGTTAATCCTTTTGCATTTTTCTCAGTATGGGTCTTGTTGTTTATCTGATATTTTGTTTTAGCCCCTGACTCCTAGAGTCTTGGAAAAAGAGTGTGCCACTATGATGAATTTTACCAAACAATCAGGAGAGCTTCAGTTTCGTCAGAGATTTCTAGTCTATAAGATATTCACCAAGATTCTGATGTTTAACTTTTTTACTCAGGATGTTTACCATTCTCCATTTTCAAACATTCCCTTTTATAGCTAAGTACATAATATATGAACTGAAAATTCCTAGAGGTTTACATCTATATATTGGAAGAAAAAAGAATTTTCAAAAGTGAAGGTCTTGACTAAATTCAAATTAAACATGAAGTATACAAATATCTTTTTTATTACACATGTACATGTACATCTCATAGTATTTATGAAAGTAGAAAACTTTGCAAATTAATTTTGGTGTAAAACACAGATGTATTCAAATTTTTATTTATAAATTTTCAGCTTCGTAATGCCATACATGACATAAACTATGGTATTCTGCAGCAACTTCATGATCAGCTAGATGCTTTAAGGGCGTGTGAGGGTTCTAAGGAGTGTAATAAAGCAGGTCAAGGTAAGCACGTTTAAAGATTCCAAATTCCTTTATAATACCAGTAGGTCACTATACCCCACAAAAAGTTGGTGGAATACAGGAGTGTATATGTACATGTATATGTCATAATGTAAGGTCTGTATCTTTCAACCTCCTGCATGGATTTGAGTGATATTTCACAGAAAGGTTGCTCAGGATCCAAGGGTGTGTATTGACTTTGAACTTGGTCAAATAATCAAGGTCAAGGTCAAAGTGAAGAGAAATAATTTAGCTTGCTCCTGCTGTAGCTTAATGGGTTTTTAAAGCACTTCAAGGAATAGTTGCCAATAATCCAAGATTTTGTAAATGGTTTTCACAAATAGCTGAATTATTACATTGGAATAATGCAGTACGACAGTCATGCTTTGCTTTCATGAAGATCATTGTGTACCATCTTAAAAACTTTATCTAGATTTGTCATCTTTTATGTTAATGCCTCTCTGAAAATTTGGTATCAAGGATTTCCCAAATGGATATGTTTGATTTTACATGCAAATCTTTAAGTACTTCACTTACAGTCTTCTTTTTTCATACCAAAATAACAAGTTTGAAATTGAATTCATAATGTGTACGTTCTTCTTTGTTGAACATTGAATGGAGTTCATTCTTTTGCATTATTTATTTGTAGGTCCTGCAGAAGAAATCAAAACAGAAAAAATTAACGGCAGTACTGGTCAAAATATTAACTCAAAAATAACATAAGTATTGTATAAATAGTAAAGGAAAGGCATTGGATAGCTTAATGAGGGCAATAATTGTGATATAAAAGTTTGAACATTTGAAACAAAAAAAGTTTGATTTTGTCTGAACAAATCCCACAATTTTGGTGCATTGTTTTTACATTTATGTGTAGTTTTATAGTACTTCAACTTTGTAGTATGTTAATGATATGTCTTCAAAAATTTATTTACTGCCATATTATTCTTTGTTTAATCAATGTTTATTAATATTATTTCAAAGTTATACATTTTGATACTGTGTTCTTTCATGATTTTAAGAAATGAATATCAGATTAAAATTTTTCTTTTAAAGCAAGGAGCAACATTAATCGACCTCTAGCAAATATTTTTGAGCAAAAGGGTTGTTTTATAAGCCATGCTAAAAGTAAATTTTTTTCCCCTTTCTAACCATAAACAAATTATTTTCTTCTATTTTTGTCATGAAATCCATATTTGTCCTCCATCATAAGAAATCTGTCATTTGTGATATCTTTACATGTATATTCCTCACTGTTACAATGTAGATACCTCATAAATGTTTTATGTAGATTTGAAATGTTTGATCATACCTAAATTTGTACTTGGTCAAATTACTTGAATCTTTGTTTCTGTTTTGTACGAGTAATACATTCGATATATGTATTTTCCAAAGGGGAAAAAATTACATGTCCTTAACTTGCTTTTAATTGTAATGCGAAGATAAAAACAAATGTAGTAAATGTTCACTGATTGAAATCAGCTGATATTGATATACACTTTGTAAAATAAATGTCAAGTAATAGACATGTGTATGGAGAATTTCAAATTCATTTCTGTTCCACTCCAATGATAAAAATAATCTTTTTTACCTGTCAGAGCCTTAAAAGTGAGATTTATATTACAGAACAAGTTTATATTGATGAGAAATTGTGAATCTTTTGTGGAATTGGATATACATGTACTTGTATAATACAAAGCATTTGTTGAAAATGATGTCAAAATTTTCTACTTCACTTTGGTGAATAATGCACAAACAAAGCTGTTTTATCATGATGTCATGAATTCAATGAGGTCAACAGTTCTATCATAGCGGCATATAGATAATAGAACATTGATGTATGTAATATCTTGTGATAGAGTAATTTGTCATTTTGTCTTTACGCCTGAAACCTCAAACATTCGTTTGTTTCATTTAATCCAATGGGAACCCCTTGAGACACCCTAACTTCTAGCTTTATATTTAATGATCAATGTGCCAAATGATTTACAAAGGGTATTATTTGACAGAAACTTCCAATTTTAATATTTTCAGAAAAATTGAATTAATTATTAATTTCTTTGACACTTTTTATGTACATGTATAACATATTTTTTTAGCAAATGTTTCATAAATTGTCATTTTTATGTCTCTCAATTATTGATAAGAATTGAATCTGAATTAAAGTGATTTAAAATATTGGTACTTAATTATAATTTTCTACAGTGATCAATGAATTTCATAAATGACATGTGATCCCCCCATGTATTACCTTTTGTACTTTTCCCCAATTTTCTACATTTAGATAATATATATTGCATTCTTATTTGTGTCTTTCATTTCAAGTCACTCATAAAGGGTGACTTTAAGCTGTTTGTATTGAAAAATTGCAACAAATCAAAATATATGTAAAGTTTTCATATGTGATTTATGGCTTTTTGTATCTATCTGAATTTTTACATTCAAAAATTTTTATTAGTCTCCTACTAAAAAAACTGATAAGGACTATTTGTTTCATCTCTGTCCATCTATTCCATTTGATATCCATTTTATATTCCATTCTGTCATTTTATTACAGAATTCTGAATTTTCTTCTTGAAAATTGATTAAAATATTTAGTCGAATTTTGAAACATTTCTTGGACTTATATTGTGTAGATATGGTCGAGTTGACTCATTTCAATTGGGTTACACAGCCAATTATGCCTCACATGAAATTCATATGAAATGAGCATCATGTAAATTTCACATGAAAGTTCATGTAAAATTCATAGGAATTTCACATAAAATTTATGTGAAAAATATTTCACATGAATTTCACATAAAGGGGTAGGGCCATGAAGCCCCATATTGGCCCTAATTTTGAAAATTGTACTTCATAGAATTTTTAATTGTGATTTGAGATTTTGAAACGTTCTCTACTGAATCACGAATCTATCTTTTGTAAACATTGCGTTTATCAATAGATTTTAGCCCTTTAAAAACACTAAAATAGGTCATATTCCGCGAGATTGATGCAGAAACTTCATATTTCTATTAAATTAGCAATAGCCGCATGCATTAACTAAGATGAAAAATTTATATGTGAAAGCTTATCATTATATCCTTTCTTCCACAAAAGACAAAATTTCTAGCAATTTTTGCCATATTTTGTCAATGACGTCACTTCATGACGTCATTATTGTTAAATAACGCTTTGTTTGTTGATATTTTTCTTTTAATTAAAAGCGGAAAACATTCGAGTATTTTCATGAGATATATCAAGTATTTCTCATGAAATTCATTTCTAGAGAAAAATCGAGGGCCGATCTAGGGGTATCGTGGCCCTACCCCTTTCCTTCACATGAATTTCACATGAATTTTTCTAAGTGATCTTCAAAGGAAACTAAATTCACACAACATCCATGTAAAAATCTTCACATGAATTTCATGTGAAAAATTTCATGTAAATTTCATGTTCGTGCTCATTTCACATAAATTTCATGTAAACTTTCATGTAAAGTTCATGAAAATTCCACATGAATTTCATATGAGGCACAATTGGCTATGTATGTCCCTTCTTATCCTTGCTGAAATAGTGTTTATGATTCTTTGCACTTCTATATCAAATTTTGATAATTTGTATATGGCTTTGTCCAGGATGATTACAGATTTAATGAAAGTATGATCATAGTTGAGCTACTTATGAGAGAGTTACGTCCCTTGATGACTTTTAGGATTTTCTTTTCACATTCTTTTTATTCCTGCAATATACTTACATGTACATATTGATCTTCAGACTTACCGTAAATGTGGTTGTTTTTCGCTTGGGGTAATTAGTGGGGGTAATTTTGGTGAAATTGACAGAACTCCCTTAAGTTTTTAATACTGGTTGTAAGGTTGTAATTTTCACATGGGGGGGGGGGGGGTGTATTTTTGCGATAATAATACAATAGTTACAGGACTATATGATCCTTTGTTGTACTGTTTTGAATTTGCTATAAAATTTCATATATATAAACATCCATACCAGTTTGTATAGTTTTGTTTAGATAATACATTTACATGTATCATGTTTTAAAAAGTTTTTATCATGAAAGTTGTAATGTGAAGAAAGATGCCCACTTTTGTTTGCACTACAGAGTATGCAAATCAGCAAAGACAATGCGTTGTTTGTTCCTTTTCAGCTCTGCTTTTAAAGTGTCTAATTTTGATTTTTAGTCCCCTACCGGCAACGCCGAAGGGGACTCTTAGTTTCCTCTCGGTCTGTCTGTCAGTCTGTCCGTCTGTCCGTCTGTCCGAATATCAGTTTTCCGGACTTTTTTCTGCAACGGATGGAGATATTCAGATGAAATTTGATACACAGCTTGGTCTTGGATAGTTACAGAGCAAGTTTAACTTTCGTCACGCTAGACCTATTTTTCGAGGAGTTATGCCCCTTGATGACTTGGAAAATTCAGTTTTTGTCAGTTTTCCAGACTTTTTTCTGCAACGGATGAAGATATTCAGATGAAATTTGATACACAGCTTGGTCTTGGATAGTTACAGAACAAGTTTAACTTTCGTCATGCTTGACCTATTTTTCGAGGAGTTATGCCCCTTGATGACTTGGAAAATTCAGTTTTTGTCAGTTTTCCGGACTTTTTTCTGCAACGGATGGAGATATTAAGATGAAATTCGATACACAGCTTGGTCTTGAATAGTTACAGAGCAAGTTTAACTTTCGTCACGCTTGACCTATTTTTCGAGGAGTTATGCCCCTTGATGACTTGGAAAATTCAGTTTTTGTCAGTTTTCCGGACTTTTTTCTGCAACGGATGAAGATATTCAGATGAAATTTGATACACAGCTTGGTCTTGGATAGTTACAGAACAAATTTAACTTTGGTCACCCTTGACCTATTTTTCGAGGAGTTATGCCCCTTGATGACTTAGAAGATTCAGTTTTTTTTTCAGTTTTCCGGACTTTTTTCTGCAACGGGGACTCTTAGTTTCCTCTCGGTCTGTCTGTCAGTCTGTCCGTCTGTCCGTCTGTCCGTCTGTCCGAATATCAGTTTTCCGGACTTTTTTCTGCAACGGATGGAGATATTAAGATGAAATTTGATACACAGCTTGGTCTTGGATAGTTACAGAGCAAGTTTAACTTTCGTCACGCTAGACCTATTTTTCGAGGAGTTATGCCCCTTGATGACTTGGAAAATTCAGTTTTTGTCAGTTTTCCAGACTTTTTTCTGCAACGGATGAAGATATTCAGATGAAATTTGATACACAGCTTGGTCTTGGATAGTTACAGAACAAGTTTAACTTTCGTCATGCTTGACCTATTTTTCGAGGAGTTATGCCCCTTGATGACTTGGAAAATTCAGTTTTTGTCAGTTTTCCGGACTTTTTTCTGCAACGGATGGAGATATTAAGATGAAATTCGATACACAGCTTGGTCTTGAATAGTTACAGAGCAAGTTTAACTTTCGTCACGCTTGACCTATTTTTCGAGGAGTTATGCCCCTTGATGACTTGGAAAATTCAGTTTTTGTCAGTTTTCCGGACTTTTTTCTGCAACGGATGAAGATATTCAGATGAAATTTGATACACAGCTTGGTCTTGGATAGTTACAGAACAAATTTAACTTTGGTCACCCTTGACCTATTTTTCGAGGAGTTATGCCCCTTGATGACTTAGAAGATTCAGTTTTTTTTTTCAGTTTTCCGGACTTTTTTCTGCAACGGATGAAGATATTCAGAGGAAATTTGTTTCACAGCTTGGTCTCGAATAGTTACAGAGCAAGTTTGACTTTTGTCACGCTTGACCTATTTTTCAAGGAGTTATGCCCCTTGATGACTTGGAAAATTCAGTTTTGGTCGGTTTTCTGGACTTTCTTCTGTAACAAATAGAGATATTCACGTGAAATTTGATACCCAGCTTGGTCTTGGATAGTTGCAGAGCAGGTGTGACTTTCGTCACGCTTGACCCATTTTTCGAGGAGTTATGCCCCTTGATGATTTGCAAAATTTAGTTTTTGTCAGTTTTCCAGACTTTTTACTGCAACAAATAGAGATATGCAAGTAAAATTTGATACTCAGCTTAGACTTGGATAGTTACAGAGCAAATCTGACATTTGTCACGCTTGACATATTTTTCCAGAAGTTATACCCCGTGATGACTTGCACAATTCAGTTTTTGTCAGTTTTCCTGACTTTTTTCTGCAACAAATAAAACTCATATATGTTTAATTGAAGAGTAATTCATTGGTAGAGTTGCAGGACATAGATATATGCCACCGGTAGGGGACTATATCGCTCAGCGATCATAATTTTATTTAATTTGTTGTAAAAATGACATCTCCACATGATTACTGTATATTTTTTAGATTTCTTTTAAAAGCTTAGAATTTCATTGCATTTTATTTTTAAGGCCAGTCTTTGTGTTTTAATTGACAAACCAGCAATAAAATACCGCTAATAAGTCTAAAAATAGTATTGTTAGTTTATTTTTGAACAACTTAAACAGATAATGATTTTAAAAGAAATCGGCTTTATTATGTACTATACAGCCCTATTAAGATGGAGGTATTATGATTTGGCTCTGTCCATCCGTCTGTCTGCCTGTATGTTTGCTACCACATTCTTTTGGACATACAGACAAAACTATCAGTCCTGGGATCTTCGATCAAAAGTCAAAGTCATAGCCAACTGAAGACTGAAGAATTTTCAAACATATCTAGAAGGTCACCATTGTAAGAGGAAGAGTGTTATTGATGGTCACAGTCTAAGGTCAAGGTTACAGCTAAAAAAAATTGAAATGTTGCAGGCGTTTATTATGCTGTATATAGTATTCCTGTTAATTCCTTGAAATTTAAAGCTTTTCATCACAATTGTTGCTCCTGTACTTGTAAAGCAAAGGGGGGTATTTGCTTCCCTTTTTCCTATAAGTTCTTTGAGAACTTGGTAGGTTTCATGATATTCTATTATATGTACATTTTGTAGGAGTCGCAGAGAAGTCGAAAATGTGCCAAGTCAATCAAATACATTAGGGGCAGTCATGTAAAATAGTTTTGATAGAGAACTTTTAATAAACAAGTCCTTGTTTTTATGAAGTTGTGCACAGATGAAGAAAACATAGGGTAATCAAAGATTACATAGCTCGCCTATGCAGGTTTTTGTCAGAAACCAGGTTAAAGTTTTTGAAAAGTAGGTCAAAGTCCAAGGTCAAGGTCACTAGGTCAAAGGTCATGGTCTCAAATGAAAGGTCTCGTCGAAAGGTATCTACATGTGAAATATCAAAGCCCTACCCCTTATAGTTCAAGAGATCTAGCCCAGGTTAAAGCTTTGTCTACGGACGACGACAACGACGACGACACCGAGGACATGGCATTAGCTCTCCGGACTTTTTCGTCCCGGCGAGCTATAAAGTCTAAAATTCGTCAGCCAATCATATCCCTTGGCGGCAAATTTATTTGATCGGAACGAAAATTATAAATTGGTAGATGTTTCAAGTACTTGCTTCCAGTAAGTTTCATGAAACTTCGTGTAATTGTTGTAGGGGAGGAGTTGAAAGTCTGAAAGGTTTACGCCAGACGGACGTCGGTAACGGATCGCTGACACAATAGCTATAAAGGTGTGCGCGCACATATATGAGGGGGTGGACAGGGTGAAAGGGAGGGGGAGGAGGGGGAGAAATGGGGGAGGGGGTGTAAGTGAAGGATGAAAGGGAAGGGAAGGTAAGGGGTGAGCCCTGTCCTCCCCCCCCTATATATATATACATAATACATATATGCTTACATTTGTAACTGAAAAATAAAGAGGACCAGAACATTTATTGTAATTGGATGCATTCGTACTTCAAAATAAAATTGATTAGTTCTACACTTGGAAAGTATGGTCATCATCATTTTGTTATATGACAGACAGATATACTAGATAAGCATATCAGTTTGTAAGAGACTAAACTTAGACTTTCCCCCAGGGTTGTCGATTTTCAATAAGGCAAAGTCGGGGTCACTAATTCTGAAAATCATGATTCTGGCAATTTGTCATGGGAAAGGTTTGGCAGAAAGGGAATTTCCTTAATACTTGAGGTTAAGATACATAATAAAGAAAACCATACACGGGCATTTATTCCGTAATACTGTTAAACCAATTCTGCTGATCACAAAGTCACTTTCCCACGTCTATACAATGGATTTCTATTTCCAAAACGGAGAGAAAAATATGACGTTTGAATTAGATTAGTAACTTTTGGAATAATCCTTTTGGTGTATTAACTTAAGCAGCGATTAACGACCACTTATTAGCGGTAATCCATTTATACAGTTCGCAGTGCTTTTTGTTCCTTATCGCGGTGTACTAAATCCTGATATTGCACATTATCCCGGGTAATATTTAGATTTATCCCACGAAATATCCTTTTCATGTTACCGATGGTCCCGTAATACGGTTGAAGTGCAGCAGAGATTAATTAGTATTAAGGACTTAGCGATGGATACACTAGGGAAAATTAAACATTTTGGTACACAACAAGATGCGATTATTAATCCCGTAATGTTTCTTGTTGTCGATGTTCGTTTTTTCTTTTCGAAAAAAAATTTGATCCGTTCACCTTATCATATATTCCTCAGGTTTTTTTCCAAACCATGCGTATTTTTTTTTCAAACCGGAAAAACGAAATTATTAAGAATTGATAAATAAAAAAAGAAGAAATTAATGTGCTATGCTACTGAGAATGAAAAAAAAAGGACTACCTCCCTTTCAAATCGTTATGGGAAAAAATGGGATGGGATCACATTGTAATCACTTTATGTGCCTGTCAGATATTTAAAATCAGAACTACAACTTTTGAATGAATTCTAATAATTCTTCACCCAAATTATCTGTGTCATGACCTTAAACCAAGGTCATATCTCCAAGGTCAATGTCATAGAGCACATGCATGCTTAACAATCCTCGTCAATTTTTTTCCACATGAAATGGAAAGAGAATAGAAGAAAATTGTTATGTTATCACACACAATTTGATCTTATATATGAGTTTTACTTACTAGTACAATAAAAATCTAGTTTTGTCTGCTTGACAGGAACTTGGGTTTCATCATGGATTTCTATTACATCTCACAGAGTTTATGCAAGGGACAAAAATATGTCATGACCAATATGTAGATAGAAATTAACGTAAAATCATTGTGTTTTCAACCACACGCCTTTTTTCGCGCCTCAGCCAAAGCGCAAATAACCTGGGGTACCGAGGATGTGTCCTCCCTGGTCTGCGCGTAGCCATTACCGTCAGTTTTTAGCTCTACTGGTCAAAGACCAGTAGAGCATATGCGATACTATGTTGTCAAGCGTCCGTCCGTCCGTCCGTCTGTCTGTTAACAATTTTTTTGTGGTCGCAACTCCTCTGAAACCATAAATGATAGAAAGCTAACTTTTTTTTAGTTTAGTTTGGTCCATGGTCTAGTTGTGCACCTGATATTTTGTTTGAGCCTCTGACCCCCGGGGTCTTGGAAAATGGGTGTGGTCATTTTCTCCTATATAAGTATATGTAATCTAGTGAACAAAAACTCTCAGAAAGTATAATTGATAGCGAAATAATTCTTTTTGCAATGTAATCAGTCTCTGGTCCAATTGTGCCCCTGATATTTTGTTTGAGCCTCTGACTCCCTGGGTCTTGGAAAATGGGTGTGGTCATTTTCTCCTGTATAAGTCTATGTAATCTAGAAAATTCATTTCTCAGAAAATATAATTGATAGAGAAATAATTCTTTTTGCAAAATAATAAGTCTCTGGTCTAATTTTACACCTCATATTTTGTCTGAGCCTCTGACCCCCAGGGTCTTCAAAAATGGGTGTGGCCATTTGCTCCTATACTAGTCTATGTAATCTAGTGAACAAAAATGCTCAGAAAGCATAATTGATAGAGAAATGATTCTTTTTGCAATATAAGCAGTCTCTGGTCTCGTTGTACACCTGATATTTGTTTGAGCCTCTGACCCCCAGGGTCTTCAAAAATTGGTGTGGACGTTTGCTCCTATATTAGTCAATGTAATCTAGTGAACAAAAATTCTCAGAAAGTATAATTGATAGAGAAATAATTCTTTTTGCAATATAATCAGTCTCTGGTCCAGTTGTGCACCTGATATTTTGTTTGAGTCTCTGGCCCACAGGGTCTTGGAAAATGGGTGTGGTCATTTTCTCCTATATAAGTCTATGTAATCTAGTGAACACCAATTCTCAGAAAGTATAATTGATAGAGAAATATAATTCTTTTCTCAATATAATCATACTCTGGTCCAGTTGTGCACCTGATATTTTGTTTGAGCCTCTGAACCCTGAGTCTTGGAAATGGATGTGGTCATTTTCTCCTATATATATATATATATATAAGTCTATGTTACCTTGTGAACATCAATTCTCAGAATGTGTTATTGATATAGAGATAATTCTTTTTGCATTATAATCAGTCTCTTGTCTATCTGTTTGCCTGCTATTTTGTTTCAGCCTCTGACCTCCAGAGTCTTGGAAATGGGTGTGGTCATTTTCTCCTGTATAAGTCTATGTAATCTAGTGAACATCTTATTTCAGAAACTATAATTTATACTGCAGAGAGATATTTTTTTTCCATTTCTATGAGTCTGTGGTCTAATCGTGTGCCTGAGATGCTGTTTAAGACTGACCTGTATAAGTCTATGTAATCTAGTGAACATCTCTTTTCAGAAACTATAATTGATACTGCAGAGAGATATTTTTCCATTTCCATGAGTCTGTGGTCTAATCGTGTGCCTGAGATGCTGTTTAAGACTGACCTGTCTTTGAAAATGGGTGGTCATTTTCTCCTATATAAATCTTTGTAATCTTGTGAACACCAGATCTCAGAAAGTATAATTCATTGAGAGTAAATTCTTTTTGCATTATTATGTGTCTGTGGTGTAGATGTGCATCTGATATTTTGTGTGAGCGCCTGTCCCCCAGGGTTGGGAAATGGATGTCAATTTAGTGAATTTAACAAAACAGCCAGTAGAGCTTCAGTCTCATCAGAGACTTCTGGTTTAACTTCACGAAGAAGAGTTATTTCATTTGAAATCCCCGAAATAGTCAGATCTCACCCAGGGTATTCAGTCAAAGCGCAAATAACCTGGGGGTACCGAGGATGGTTTCTTTGTAGAGGAGTGCTAATTTTCCATTTCTATTTCATGATTTTCTTTCAGTTTTGTTGAAATTAATTTTTTATTTCTTAACATTTATAAACACTTTGATTATACCTTTACTGTTATGTATGTAAACTAATTCTTTTTTATATAAAAGGAATATGAAAAAAAGTATATTTGTATATGTACATGTATTCACGAAAATGAGTAAATAAAAATTGTTAAACAAGAGCCCCAGGGGGCACAACGCTCACCTGATACCCATGCACGCTCTAACTGACATACTGACATTGAATACTGATAGTGCCAGTACCAGGATTTTAGCCCACAACCTTTCTAAAAAGATTTTTGCCGGATGCAGAGAAGTGTTTTTTTTTCAGACAACCTTTAAAGGTACAAAAAAGAAAAAAAAGAAAAAAATTTCAAAACAATATTTTAAAGATTTGAAAAAAAAACGGATAAAGTGGTCCAACGTCATATGCCCAGCTAGTATAGTTCAATTATGCAACATCAAAAATAAAATCATATTGTAAAATTCCACATAAATGTGCAGCAGAAAAAGAATAAAACAATGAAATGATTTCACAAATTAAGTTTATTTAAAATTGAACACAAAACCTTTCATTATTGATAGCTAGCATGCCAGAAATTATAAAGCCTGTGTTTGTGAAACGAGAATGCCCCCGGCGGCATCTTTGTTAGTATAAACACCATTTTCTGTTAAGTATGTGAGAGGTCAGGGTCAGCGTAATATTGGTATCAATGGAAAGATCTTGTCACAAGGAATACACATGTACAATATGAAAGCCCTATCACTATAACCATTCAATAGTTATGCCCAATGTTAAAGTTTCTGAGAAGTACGTGAAACGTCAAGGTTATGGTCATGAGGTCAAAAATTTTGGTAAATACACATGTGAAATATGAAACCTCTATCACCAGCTTCCATTCAAAAGTTATGCCCAATGTTAAAGTTTTTTGGAAAACAGACAGACAAACAGACAGACGGACAGGCCAAAAACTTTATGCTCCCGAATCTTTTATTCCAGGGGCATAAAAAACAAAGATTTTTCGGTTTTGCCTTTATTCACTAAAATCTATGAATTATGCTTTTGAATAGTATTGATTTCATCTCAAATACATGAAACGTACAGTTAAAATCGTTTTGATCCAATATTCAACAATTCAAGTGAGTTGTGCAGAAATTGTGCCAGTTTGTTTTCCAAAAAAGCAGTGTATGTTGTATCAAACCTCATGACCCAGTGAAGCCACTTGAACAAATAATTTTCAGTAAATATGCTGAAATGCGACGCTTCTTGCCTATGCATATTTCAACAGGCGAGAAGGAGCGTCGCATTTCAGCATACGCTGTTCAACAACTCAAGTGGTTTCTCTAAGGTTTCGCAGTTTGAAACAAATTAAAAGGCCCATGAAATTGTTAAGCTTGTCCAACTAGCAGACCTACGACATCGTTATTTACTGTTAACTAATTGTTTTACCTCATCATAGGTCTGTTACACGGGCAAGTTGTTAGCGGAGAGAGTTCATGAAATGTATCGGTTGCATTGGATTTTCCGACAAGAAGTTATTTGGTCTGATAAAAACTCATTATGTATCTATTATTTGAACAGATAAAAATTCCCAAATGTCTTAACACAGGATCCTGTCGCTTTATGAGAGAAAATGTTTTATTATTCACAACCTCAGGCCTCTGTATTCCTCTTAGAAATATTATACATACAAGATGACGAACACAGTGGCTTAAGGTTGTGAATAATAATTTATTTTCTCTATTAAAACAACAGCTTCTGTGGTCCAACATTTCATTGGAAGATTTCAGGAACTCTGAACGGAATTATTTATTTTCAAGAATTTCAGATATTAAATGTCCTATGCATTCTCAAAATCCAGAGGAAGAGATTACTCATTAGACGTTTCTTCAAGAAATCAGTCCGTAAATTACTTCATCTAAGAGAGTCTAAGACAGAGGAAATTCGAGCAAACTTTATACATAATAACAAGTATATGCAAGTGTTCCAAGTACATGAATGATAACCATTATGAACGTTGTTCATAGCTCAAACCATACTCGCTCCTTTAACATACCTACATGTAATTCCGTCATCAGGAAGAACTCATTCTTCATACGTACAGTCACAGAGTGGAACGAACTGGATAACCATCAAGTGCTGTCAAGGACTGTGGAAGGCTTTAGATTCAGCCTGAAGCGCGATTAAGTAAGTTTATGCGCTCTCTCATTCCGTTGATCACAAGCCAGTATTGGTAATTCAACGTACCCATACAGATACAGATACAGATTATGAAAGTGTTCCAATTATAAAAATCTATTCCGTTTGCACTGTATCTCCTGAAATATATCGCAGTACTGCTTTGCGGTTTGTATTGCAATGAAGCGCCTAGCGGAATACGATGCGCCTTGGGGACGAAGATGAATGAATGCGTATCTAGGTCATTGTCCTGTCAAATAGTTCCGATTATTTTCTTATTATTTTCAACAATTGGTGGAAAATACACACAATGTTTATCTTGAATTGTCTTCTCCGTGATTGTTTACTAGACAGATGAAATAAAATTTTGAATATAGTTTTAAAGTGTGTGAGACATCTACATGTGTGGAAGAATACGTGTGAAAATGGGTCCTCAGATCATAAAATTCGAATAATTCCGGTCCGGAACCAGGTGCATGGCTTTGAAAAATATTTAAAAAGTTGTGTACTTTTAATCATTACGGCATTTTTTTTTTTTTGTGATTCAAATAAAATTTCTTCATTTAAAAGTAGTATCAATGTGTATAACCCGGTGCGATTTGAGAATTTCTTTTCTTTTTTGGTAAGAAAACATACATTATACCTATGTACAATCTTAAAAAATATTCCTTAAAAATCCAAAAGTGGATATCTGGACAAAATTCTTTCACTTGTAGGGTACCATGCATGAGTACCTCATACCTACAAATTGTCATGACAATCTGAAGAGTGGTTATAGAAAAGAAGCAGAAAATGTATGAAAATCACCCCCCCCCCCTTCCTTTTTACATAAGAAAAAAATTCATAAAAAATCAAAAAAATAAAATTTAAGCATAAAATACATATCAAAGCATTAAGTAAGTTAAATATGATAAATATGTAGTAAATGAGTGTGTAAAATCATACACTTATTGAGTTATTTAAAGAAAAAGTGCAAAAATGTGCATTTCTGACTAAGTCCGAAAAGACGTCAAAAACGCGTCAAAAATTAGTTGTCGGATTTTAACGAAATGAACAAACTTGAATCATACATCCTTCTAGATCACATAGATACAATTAGTTTTTCAATCCATTCAGTGGAACTGGAGAAGAAGATTTTTGAAGAGGGGTACCCTCCGGGGCCTATTTGACCCCGCCCTGGATCCACCCCTGAAGGGATCGAGCCGAAATGAACAAACTTGGTAGAGGACCTTTAGTACTTCATGCATACCAAGTTTCATCAAAATCCCTTCAGCCGTTCTTGAGAAGAAGTTGAAAATGTTAAAAGTTTACGACGGACGACGGACGACGGACGACGGACGACGGACGCCGGACGCCACACTATGACAATAGCTCACTTGAGCCTTTGGCTCAGGTGAGCTAATAAAAAGGGAAAAAAATTTTGTTGGGGTCCCGCCGGGGTTTGAAGCCACTCCCCATGGGTCCATTGGGCATGGAAAACATACATTATACCTATGTACAATCTTAAAAAATATTCCTTAAAAATCCAAAAGTGGATATCTGGACAAAATTCTTTCACTTGTAGGGTACCATGCATGAGTACCTCATACCTACAAATTGTCATGACAATCTGAAGAGTGGTTATAGAAAAGAAGCAGAAAATGTATGAAAATCACCCCCCCCCCCTTCCTTTTTACATAAGAAAAAAATTCATAAAAAATCAAAAAAATAAAATTTAAGCATAAAATACATATCAAAGCATTAAGTAAGTTAAATATGATAAATATGTAGTAAATGAGTGTGTAAAATCATACACTTATTGAGTTATTTAAAGAAAAAGTGCAAAAATGTGCATTTCTGACTAAGTCCGAAAAGACGTCAAAAACGCGTCAAAAATTAGTTGTCGGATTTTAACGAAATGAACAAACTTGAATCATACATCCTTCTAGATCACATAGATACAATTAGTTTTTCAATCCATTCAGTGGAACTGGAGAAGAAGATTTTTGAAGAGGGGTACCCTCCGGGGCCTATTTGACCCCGCCCTGGATCCACCCCTGAAGGGATCGAGCCGAAATGAACAAACTTGGTAGAGGACCTTTAGTACTTCATGCATACCAAGTTTCATCAAAATCCCTTCAGCCGTTCTTGAGAAGAAGTTGAAAATGTTAAAAGTTTACGACGGACGGACGACGGACGACGGACGACGGACGCCGGACGCCACACTATGACAATAGCTCACTTGAGCCTTTGGCTCAGGTGAGCTAATAAAAAGGGAAAAAAATTTTGTTGGGGTCCCGCCGGGGTTTGAAGCCACTCCCCATGGGTCCATTGGGCATGGAAAACATACATTATACCTATGTACAATCTTAAAAAATATTCCTTAAAAATCCAAAAGTGGATATCTGGACAAAATTCTTTCACTTGTAGGGTACCATGCATGAGTACCTCATACCTACAAATTGTCATGACAATCTGAAGAGTGGTTATAGAAAAGAAGCAGAAAATGTATGAAAATCACCCCCCCCCCCTTCCTTTTTACATAAGAAAAAAATTCATAAAAAATCAAAAAAATAAAATTTAAGCATAAAATACATATCAAAGCATTAAGTAAGTTAAATATGATAAATATGTAGTAAATGAGTGTGTAAAATCATACACTTATTGAGTTATTTAAAGAAAAAGTGCAAAAATGTGCATTTCTGACTAAGTCCGAAAAGACGTCAAAAACGCGTCAAAAATTAGTTGTCGGATTTTAACGAAATGAACAAACTTGAATCATACATCCTTCTAGATCACATAGATACAATTAGTTTTTCAATCCATTCAGTGGAACTGGAGAAGAAGATTTTTGAAGAGGGGTACCCTCCGGGGCCTATTTGACCCCGCCCTGGATCCACCCCTGAAGGGATCGAGCCGAAATGAACAAACTTGGTAGAGGACCTTTAGTACTTCATGCATACCAAGTTTCATCAAAATCCCTTCAGCCGTTCTTGAGAAGAAGTTGAAAATGTTAAAAGTTTACGACGGACGGACGACGGACGACGGACGACGGACGCCGGACGCCACACTATGACAATAGCTCACTTGAGCCTTTGGCTCAGGTGAGCTAATAAAAAGGGAAAAAAATTTTGTTGGGGTCCCGCCGGGGTTTGAAGCCACTCCCCATGGGTCCATTGGGCATGGAAAACATACATTATACCTATGTACAATCTTAAAAAATATTCCTTAAAAATCCAAAAGTGGATATCTGGACAAAATTCTTTCACTTGTAGGGTACCATGCATGAGTACCTCATACCTACAAATTGTCATGACAATCTGAAGAGTGGTTATAGAAAAGAAGCAGAAAATGTATGAAAATCACCCCCCCCCCCTTCCTTTTTACATAAGAAAAAAATTCATAAAAAATCAAAAAAATAAAATTTAAGCATAAAATACATATCAAAGCATTAAGTAAGTTAAATATGATAAATATGTAGTAAATGAGTGTGTAAAATCATACACTTATTGAGTTATTTAAAGAAAAAGTGCAAAAATGTGCATTTCTGACTAAGTCCGAAAAGACGTCAAAAACGCGTCAAAAATTAGTTGTCGGATTTTAACGAAATGAACAAACTTGAATCATACATCCTTCTAGATCACATAGATACAATTAGTTTTTCAATCCATTCAGTGGAACTGGAGAAGAAGATTTTTGAAGAGGGGTACCCTCCGGGGCCTATTTGACCCCGCCCTGGATCCACCCCTGAAGGGATCGAGCCGAAATGAACAAACTTGGTAGAGGACCTTTAGTACTTCATGCATACCAAGTTTCATCAAAATCCCTTCAGCCGTTCTTGAGAAGAAGTTGAAAATGTTAAAAGTTTACGACGGACGGACGACGGACGACGGACGACGGACGCCGGACGCCACACTATGACAATAGCTCACTTGAGCCTTTGGCTCAGGTGAGCTAATAAAAAGGGAAAAAAATTTTGTTGGGGTCCCGCCGGGGTTTGAAGCCACTCCCCATGGGTCCATTGGGCATGGAAAACATACATTATACCTATGTACAATCTTAAAAAATATTCCTTAAAAATCCAAAAGTGGATATCTGGACAAAATTCTTTCACTTGTAGGGTACCATGCATGAGTACCTCATACCTACAAATTGTCATGACAATCTGAAGAGTGGTTATAGAAAAGAAGCAGAAAATGTATGAAAATCACCCCCCCCCCCTTCCTTTTTACATAAGAAAAAAATTCATAAAAAATCAAAAAAATAAAATTTAAGCATAAAATACATATCAAAGCATTAAGTAAGTTAAATATGATAAATATGTAGTAAATGAGTGTGTAAAATCATACACTTATTGAGTTATTTAAAGAAAAAGTGCAAAAATGTGCATTTCTGACTAAGTCCGAAAAGACGTCAAAAACGCGTCAAAAATTAGTTGTCGGATTTTAACGAAATGAACAAACTTGAATCATACATCCTTCTAGATCACATAGATACAATTAGTTTTTCAATCCATTCAGTGGAACTGGAGAAGAAGATTTTTGAAGAGGGGTACCCTCCGGGGCCTATTTGACCCCGCCCTGGATCCACCCCTGAAGGGATCGAGCCGAAATGAACAAACTTGGTAGAGGACCTTTAGTACTTCATGCATACCAAGTTTCATCAAAATCCCTTCAGCCGTTCTTGAGAAGAAGTTGAAAATGTTAAAAGTTTACGACGGACGGACGACGGACGACGGACGACGGACGCCGGACGCCACACTATGACAATAGCTCACTTGAGCCTTTGGCTCAGGTGAGCTAATAAAAAGGGAAAAAAATTTTGTTGGGGTCCCGCCGGGGTTTGAAGCCACTCCCCATGGGTCCATTGGGCATGGAAAACATACATTATACCTATGTACAATCTTAAAAAATATTCCTTAAAAATCCAAAAGTGGATATCTGGACAAAATTCTTTCACTTGTAGGGTACCATGCATGAGTACCTCATACCTACAAATTGTCATGACAATCTGAAGAGTGGTTATAGAAAAGAAGCAGAAAATGTATGAAAATCACCCCCCCCCCCCTTCCTTTTTACATAAGAAAAAAATTCATAAAAAATCAAAAAAATAAAATTTAAGCATAAAATACATATCAAAGCATTAAGTAAGTTAAATATGATAAATATGTAGTAAATGAGTGTGTAAAATCATACACTTATTGAGTTATTTAAAGAAAAAGTGCAAAAATGTGCATTTCTGACTAAGTCCGAAAAGACGTCAAAAACGCGTCAAAAATTAGTTGTCGGATTTTAACGAAATGAACAAACTTGAATCATACATCCTTCTAGATCACATAGATACAATTAGTTTTTCAATCCATTCAGTGGAACTGGAGAAGAAGATTTTTGAAGAGGGGTACCCTCCGGGGCCTATTTGACCCCGCCCTGGATCCACCCCTGAAGGGATCGAGCCGAAATGAACAAACTTGGTAGAGGACCTTTAGTACTTCATGCATACCAAGTTTCATCAAAATCCCTTCAGCCGTTCTTGAGAAGAAGTTGAAAATGTTAAAAGTTTACGACGGACGGACGACGGACGACGGACGACGGACGCCGGACGCCACACTATGACAATAGCTCACTTGAGCCTTTGGCTCAGGTGAGCTAATAAAAAGGGAAAAAAATTTTGTTGGGGTCCCGCCGGGGTTTGAAGCCACTCCCCATGGGTCCATTGGGCATGGAAAACATACATTATACCTATGTACAATCTTAAAAAATATTCCTTAAAAATCCAAAAGTGGATATCTGGACAAAATTCTTTCACTTGTAGGGTACCATGCATGAGTACCTCATACCTACAAATTGTCATGACAATCTGAAGAGTGGTTATAGAAAAGAAGCAGAAAATGTATGAAAATCACCCCCCCCCCCTTCCTTTTTACATAAGAAAAAAATTCATAAAAAATCAAAAAAATAAAATTTAAGCATAAAATACATATCAAAGCATTAAGTAAGTTAAATATGATAAATATGTAGTAAATGAGTGTGTAAAATCATACACTTATTGAGTTATTTAAAGAAAAAGTGCAAAAATGTGCATTTCTGACTAAGTCCGAAAAGACGTCAAAAACGCGTCAAAAATTAGTTGTCGGATTTTAACGAAATGAACAAACTTGAATCATACATCCTTCTAGATCACATAGATACAATTAGTTTTTCAATCCATTCAGTGGAACTGGAGAAGAAGATTTTTGAAGAGGGGTACCCTCCGGGGCCTATTTGACCCCGCCCTGGATCCACCCCTGAAGGGATCGAGCCGAAATGAACAAACTTGGTAGAGGACCTTTAGTACTTCATGCATACCAAGTTTCATCAAAATCCCTTCAGCCGTTCTTGAGAAGAAGTTGAAAATGTTAAAAGTTTACGACGGACGGACGACGGACGACGGACGACGGACGCCGGACGCCACACTATGACAATAGCTCACTTGAGCCTTTGGCTCAGGTGAGCTAAAAAAAAACTCTCCAAGACTATACGAGTATAGACATGTTCCTTGACAGAGGGGGATATCATATAAATAATCATACCCCTCTTTTTTTCTCACAGAAATCCGTGGCGGTCCTTTACAAGTCCGAGTACATATGAATAATCCCCAATATAGTCATTGTTTAATCGTTCCTTGAGGTGAGAATTTCCGATGTAATATAAAATTTCTCATACACATAGTATTATATTAATCTCTGTAAGCATTAGGATCTGCGGTAAAAGTCAATCTGATTTGTCATATTATTGTTTGTATTTGCGATTTTTAAATATTCACGCTTTGAAGTTTGCGGAGAGCGCACGGACGCTTTACACACAGACAACCAGACAGACAGAAAGTCGTAACACTGAAGAATTCTGCAGACAAGGATGAAGAAGATTTGGATGCAAAGTCTTGCTCAAGAGGTATGCCTTCAAGTATTTTATTGATGAATTTATTTTCTTATCTATTCTTTTATCAATATTTAATAATTAAGACAAGTTTAGAGCAGTCCTTTTTTAACAACTTCAACTACAAAATACGTTTGATATTTTCTGACTTTTTATTATATTGCAGAGTCCTTTTAAATGCTTTCAGAAATGACTGAAAATAATTTTACATCTCCCTAAAAATAAATATAATAAATAAATAAATAACTAAATAAATAAATAAATAAATAAATAAATAAATAAATAAATAAATAAATAAATAAATAAATAAATAGATCAGTGAAATCTTAGAGAATTCTTTTCGAACATAAAGAAACGTCCTCGAACTTTCCATTTACCAAAGCATGATCTAATGACAAGGATTATCAATCATTCAGTAGAGTTTCGTATTTCTTTGATAATTTCATTACATATGTTACTTTTTATCAATAATGTAATTTTCTACATGTTGTCACCAATTCACGTGATGAGATAACCATGAATCCTGACTGAATTATACATGGGTCACCTACATAGATCTATATAACTTGCTATAATAAATATTTGGTCAGTATCGACAGTCCACCGTGTATTACCCTGATCATTTCATATAATGAAATCATGACAATTCAGAAATCCTTAAGTCAACAATTGAACATAAATAAAAATATCCTAAATTATTCGAATAGAACAAAATTTTTTTTAAAGTTCTTAAAAATTCAGCATAAAAGAGAGTATCCGTCTAAAATATCTGTAAGCCAACCAAACAAAGAGTCGCTTGGTTTTGAAATCAAAAAGAAGTTAAATTTTACCTTTTTTTCCTAGCAATATGTTACTTATAGCGAATGTCTACAAATAGAGAAATCGAAATTCGTAACGAATAATGTTATTATCTACTTTTTCATCATATTCAAAAATTAAAATATATTTACTTCGAAATGATATGATACTTCTCAATGAAAAGTCATCGCAAGGAGGGGTGGGGTGGAGTGGGGCTGAAATTTCGATAAACTTCCCGTGGAGAGCAGCTGAACAAATCCCGAGGATTAGCACTTTACTGTCCGTAATATCAATGTTTGTATGCTGACCGCCCTGGGATCACACTACGGACAATGGGGATAAATAGCCACCTCTCGTGGTCAGCAACTGGTCAATTGATTAACAGGACAATAAGACCAAATCATGTCCAACATAACACACTACAATTTTAACACATTGTCAATTAAAGAAAAATAGGTTCGCAATCAGTCAGTGGTTGTTTGGATATTCAATAACTGGCATTTTTACGATGTATTTAGAAGTACAAAACGCTAGAAATAACAATAGTAATTTTTCCTCGCATTGTTGCGTGGCTGACCGCCATAATGTGTCCGGGGACCTACCGTCAAGAGCAGATAACTATGTGTTTTAGACACCATGTCCCCTCGTTATAGCCCTTTAGGACGTAATTTAGCAGGCATTGTGCGTGAAACGCTGAAAGCGCGAGTGGGATACAAACGACACGTTCTGTTCGCACATAGGTGCTAAAATCAATTGTTACGGATTTCTTAGTACCGTTTTGTTTCATTATTGATAATGTATTCAATTATAAAATAAAGAAGAAAAAAAAATCTGTCGAAGTACTTTAAAAAAGAGGAAAAATAAATTAAGAATAATTCGTAAACGAACAGATAAATGAATGCATATAAAAAAAAAAAGAAAGAAAGAAAAAAAAAAAAAAAAAAAAAAAAAAAAAAAAAAAGAAAAGGATTCCAGGAAAAAAATATCAAAAAGATCTCGTGAATGATTCTGAAAAATGAACAGAAAAGACAGGTCGAATTCCAGAGGAATGAAAACGGTACATTACTAGGGTTAAACAATATCAAGGTTCAATTAGAATATCAAAAATATCATATCGTTATTTTGATTAATTCGAATTAGGTACGGCTAATATTTCTTTTAATCTTATAATTTTTTTAAGAAAACGAAAGACATTTTGTAAATAAATAAAAGATTCATTAAAAATAACATATCCGTTTAAACTTAAAAGTTTAAAAGATATAACAAATTTACGCACTATTGGAACTTTTCTAAAATTTCTCATGGAGAGGAAAGCAGGTGTGACGGACTTTCTTCGTGAAAATTGAATTAGTTCCCCAAAGAGAAATCCGGGCTTTGTTCTAACATATGTATTATTTATACCGAATAAATGTGACATAGTAATAATGTGATTTATTATGGCCCTTTATAGGATTATATTCTTCGGTAATGAAATTATCCCTAAAACCTGTTCTCACCAAAATATCAACTCCTAATTTGATATTCATGAGAGAGGCGGGGCGTATCCTTAGCGCCAGCCAATCAGACATCGAGAATTGATTTTTTTCATGATCGAATTCATTTCTACATCATATATATGAAGTCACAAGATTAATACCTTTTGTAAAACCTTTTTATTTGATATATTTGGAATATTTTCTCCATCATCGCTAGGTACTTTTCTTATTCAAAATGAACCTTTTGAATTGTAAAGCTTTTTTTTTTTAACGAATACTTTTTCTATGAAAATAAATAATAGAATTTATATTTGATTATTTGCAGATTCTGAGAGAAGAAATGTATAAGCCGTACTTTACTGGGAGTGGAGGAAAACTGAACCCCAGGACTTAACGTCGCCCTCATCTCGTATAGTAGAAAATACAGGTGAATATTCTTTGTAATACTTTGAATAATTTTTCATCAGTCTTATACATTTTGAATCTTATATGTAATTTCGTTGAAAAAATTGTACTTAGTAATGTTTATATATATAAAAAATCAATCGATGATATAATATGATATTCAAACCTGAATTAAAACATATAAATTTTGTATGGTACAATGTTAGATATATAAACTCAACTTTTCCCTTTCATTCATCATCGTTTTCGACAAACGAAGAAACAATAATAATAATAGAAAAAAAAGAAAAGAAAAAAGAGAAAGAACAAGAGAATACAAGTATATATAATGTAAATGAATAGACAGGTAAATGATGAACTAAAGAAGAAAAAAATATATGAATAAATAGGCAAAGAAATGAATAAATAAATTGGCCAATAAATAAACAGATAAAAATAAATAAATAAATAAATAAATAAATAAATAAATAAATAAATAAATAAATAAATAAATAAATAAATAAATAAATAAATCGTTGAATTTTCATTTGTTATTTTATTAGCAAAAATTATATTACCGGTTTTTTTTTCCACAGTATTCATAAAACTAATTTTTGTTCCCTAGATTCTGGCATGGAGGATGAATGTTCGAGTCCGGTTTCCACCGCTGGCTCAGAAATAAATGTAACATCTGACTCGGAAACGGAGTCAAAGGAGCCTGCGATGCCGTATTCTAAACCCTTAAACCAATCTGAAACTTCGGCCTTCAATCGTATAGAAAAGATTTCCATCCCAGAGAGTCGATTTTCAGGGCACGGTCCAACTTCTCTCCCCCATGCCTATCAACCTGGGAGTGGCTCCTTCATGTCAAGAGCTCCGATGTCTCCGTGGGTTCCGTCCGAATTGCTACAGCGAGGAATGGCTTTTCCAAATTCCGGAATATTTCCAGGGATGTATCCCGGGATGATGGGAGATTTAGCAGATCGGAAGGACGAGAAAAAGATGGTTGAAAGTGTGTATAACCAAGTAGATCCCAGCATACCATTTACCAAGTATTTCATGAACTTGACCAAACTTTTCCAGAAAGAGAGAGGCACGTTGCATAGTCCTAAAGGAAGTGAAGAAAATGTGAAAGCACCCTTAAGTACCGTAGGATCAGAAAAAGAAACTACAACTTTATTTGAGAACATGAAAACAGAGAGTGGACCTGAGAATGAAAATTGCGAGACAATGCTTAAAACTGAGGGATGTTCATCAGCTACATGTAGTTCAACTACATGTACTCCCTGTACATCTACAGCCATTAACTCACCTCTCTGCTTACCAATCAACCCTTTGTTTCCCGTCCCTAGCTCTAGCATTCCAATGCCGGCCACGCCCATGGACGGTATGGTAGGACTAAGCTCATTCCCTCAGGCGAATCCCCTATTTTTGATGGGCAGCATGGCAGCGTCACAAGGCGGATTGATACACCCGGCATTTCTTCAGATGGCAGGGCTTGGCAACAAACGACTCAACCCGGAGAAACCTCCTCCAGTTAAAAAGTACAAATGCGATGTTTGTGGGAAGGCCTTCTCCAGGAGCAACACTCTAGTCACACATAAGGTAAACTAACTTTAATTAATTTTCTATTCCAATAAAAAAAATGTTAATTTTATAATTTTAAGATGTCATCTGCCGAATCATATTAAAATAACAAAATTGAAATAAATTGACAAATCAGGTATGATATTTTTTCTTAAAATAAAGGAAGGATAAATCATAAGTCGATGTGGAAATGCTCATGACAAAAAGGGAACGTTTCTTCATAAAACTTTTACTACTAACTTATTATAAATTAGTAATAGAAGACGTTTATCACAAATGGATATGCCTAATTTCAACCGAACAAATTAAAAACAAATAGAAAATAATAATAATAATAAAAAAAAATACACCCTGAATCTTACAAAAGGTACACAGATGAATATATCTCTTGCAGTTAGATAAATAATTTAACTTAATTTTTTTCATGTAAATTCATGAAATATATATGAAAAATATCTGCTATTAAAGATTGTTTCTGATTTAAAAAAAAACTTTAAAAATTGATGAAAAGAAAAATAGAATGAGTACTTATTAATCAACCATGAAAATCGGGTAAAAATGGAAAAAGCAAAAGATTTGAAATTTTTTGGAAATCATTTTTTTATGATAACTCTGAAATCAAAATCTCGTTTGAACCAAATGTGCATTTTTCAGAGAGACAAAAGGCTTTATTTTAGTCTGTTAGAGGGGTCCAATGCTTTTGTGTTTTCTTAACAAATGGAACCGAAAAGTAAATAATTGATTTTCAATAAAATTATTTTACGTTGTAAAAATATCCCCGCGCATCTTAGGTGTTTATAATGTCCAAAACCAACAACGGATCGACTTCCGTATTTCCGGAAACAGTTACGGAATCTAACTCGTGTAAACACGAGTAAATTGATATACCTGGGGATAAAATCAAAGTTCAAGTGAAAAGCAAATTTATCATTCCATTTCAAAATATTTTGCCATTTACATATAATGAAAATCAAAAGGTTCAAAGTGTATTTTATTAGCGCATGTATGGTTTATTGGAAAATGCTCAGTTTTATATGGATTTGCCTTCCAGCGCATCGTGTACATAAAGCAAATAAAGGCGCGTGCCGAATCAAGACCGAACATCGCTTAATTAATTTTGGAATTTACACAAAACAATTTATCTTAAAAGCGCCATTTACGGCTATTTGAGTCTGTGTTTGAATTTCGTAACTTATCACGTGAATCCATTAAGAGCGTTTCGAATTGATAGTTGTCCAATACTTAATATAATTGATTTCGGAAAGAACAACACAAGATTTAAATGCATGTCTACTTGAAAAAAAATATTAAAAGTGCAATCACGAAGAATGCCCATTCCATCTCTTGTTAATTAAAAAAAAGATAATGATAAACTAAATGAATAATAATAATAAAATAAATTGATGAATAAAAATGAAAAAAAAAAAAAAAAATCTGTGGTTCGATTGGATATTTGTTTTTGTTTGTTGTCCTGCCCCCTTTCATTTCCATATCAATCCTTGTGTCAAAACATGAAATAAAACATTCTTTTACAAAGTTTATTGATGAATTTCTTTTCTTGTAGCGCATCCACACAGGCGATAAACCATTCAAATGTGAAGTATGCGGGCGGGCCTTCAGACAACCGGGCAATCTAACACGTCATCGCCTCACGCACACAACAGTCAAACCCTATGTGTGTCCAACCTGCAATAAGGCCTTCAACAGGGCGTCTAATCTGCATACGCACATGCGCACTCACACCAATTATCGCCCCTACATTTGTCCGTACTGTGGAAAAGGATTCCATCAAAAGATAGACATGAAGATTCACTGTTACACCCATACGGGTAGGTGAGTTTGTTGTTACTGTTGTAATCCCAAATAACTCAAATTTCATGCTTTTGGAAAGGCTTATATATAAACTTTTCTGCCACAACCCCATTCAATTTATTCTAAAATGTGATTTTTTTCAGGAGAGCGACCGCATCGCTGTGATGTCTGTGGCAAAGGTTTTACGCTTGCAAGCACACTTAACACGCATAGACGTATCCATGGAGATAGTGCTACCTTGACAACGCATCATGTATCCATGGTGACGGCATAAACTGACGTCAAACATAAGATACTCTTATTTATTGTACATTAAACCTTGTTTTATTTGTTGATTCTAAATTCAAAGTCAATGTGATGGTGCGGACAATTCAAACTATTCATTTCACTTTAAGCTGCATAATATTTGTCTATGTTGTCAATTGTTTATTTTTGTTGGTATTGTTGTTTACTGAATAAATGTATGATATATCAATTGCATCTTATTCTTGTAACACTAAAGAAATGATATATGGCAAAAGCAAGTATTATTCATAAATGATGCCAATGAATTTGAAGACGTTTAACATTTACCTATTAATGCCCGTTTGTGTGGGTACTATTCTCTCATAGTGTTGCTTTTGGAAAGAATAGTGCCCGAGCGTCAGCACTATTTACCTTCCAAAAGCAACACTATAAGAGAATAGTACCCACGCAAATGGGCATTAATAGGTTTAGTGGATAGCATTTTAAAAGGATAGACTTAGCAATTCAGATTATTTACAAGAAAAGTGGGGTATTACTCTCCAAGCGACGTAACTCTGTTAAGCAAAAAGCAATAGCGCCCGGTCGCCGGGCACTATTCTCTCATAGTCCCCGCGTGCTCAACCAATGGAATTCCAAGGATTTATCATGTGATGCACTAATATATAATACTTTTATACAAAACGTCACTTCATTTTCGATTTGACAATGTTTGATGAAATTATGCAGTTCTGGAGTCGAAAATATCAGCAATAATTGACATTAAGACACGACCTTGCTAAAGAGCCTGGAGCACTTGCTGCCTTATAGATTGATGAGATTCTTTCGAAAGGGGGAGGAGATCTAAGTATCGTAGAGTTATGTTGAAATGTGTGTAGCGGTTACGAAGAAGTCGAAATAAATGACGGACGGACGCTTGACATTTTGTTGGTGTGGTATTGTGTACGTCCATTGCTTGTTGCTTTGTAGATTTATGAGTCTCTCATCTCATCCTTACCAATTTCCTTAAGGTTCCGATATCCTTTATAAGTTGATAGTCAAAAGTCTTCACTCTTCAGTGTCTTTATTTGTCAAAAAAAAAAAAAAAAAAAAATAAAAAAAAATAAAAATAAAAATAAAAAATAAACACCTGATGGATCGGAGGGGAGTTGTCACTGTAGTTAAATTCGTTTCTGAGTTGCGCCACCTACCTATGGAGATAATCATTTATATATTGGCATTAGTATTGAATATTGTGTCGTGACATTTCAAAGAGGTTCAAATTTTATTTGTTTCTAGTCCCTTTAATTTTGGCAAGCTATGCACAAGTCAATTTTGTTTTATTTCACCAAAGGAGTTCGATATTTGTGGATAAACTGCACTGCGACGTCGCAAACTGCCCCCTACTCAGATGTAAACTTGATTAGGGGGCAGTTTGCGACGTCGCAGTGCAATTTACCAAAAATTATCGAACTCCTGTGCAAGCGCGGATCCATAATATTTGAAAAATATATCATGAATTTGTATTAGAAATTGTTCATTTTGATAATATTTTGCCGTCAGTATTTCAAAATTTTTCTCTGGCGAGCGGAAGCGAGCCAGAATTTATTACATACATGTACGTTATTTTCAAATGATGCTGCGCTTTCCTATATACAACACATATACATTATACCTAGGTCAATAAACAAGGGCACTAAAGAAACTGAAAAATACACGTATAGTGGATTTTATACTAATTCTTGGAAAAAGATTTCGCTGACTCGCTTTCGCTCGCCATTTGTTGTATTTACATATTAGAACTGACAATTAATTTTTAAATCGATTACTATGATGTGAAAATTCAAAATTTTAAGCTGTTTGCTCGCCATTGCTCTCCAGTCACATGTTTTATGAATAATTAGAGACAGAACTGATAATCATCAATCAATAACTTTATTTTCTTGCGTTTGCGTATTTTTCTTTTTTTTTTGCTCTTCAAAAAATTTGGACTTTAGGACCCCCCTTGAAAAAATTCCTGGATCCGCCCATGCTGTGATTACATCGATGTGTCATCTGAATGACTCCACGACCATACTTCTACAACATTTCATTATTTATTTGAATTTATTTTAACCATTTTGATATACATGTATGTGTGACACAGCATTCTTTTTGAGTGGTGCCACTTATGTTTTAAAACTTCGTTTTTACATTGGACTGTGTAGAGATTGTTCATCAGATAATATTGTCCTTCGTGTTTCTATGGTGTGATGTTGTCTTTGTTCCCTCGTCTTGTAAGAGTATGTTCCGCTGTTTTACTATTGGGGGATCTCTCTTACCTTTATTTTGTAGTCATCAAGGTTTTGTATGCCCACTGACAACATTTTGTGATTCTGAATTTTCGCGTTTTGTGTTTGAATTTCATTCGCCGATTTGACTAAATTACGCAACTGTAGCGGACTCGTGCTTGACATTCACCATAAAATGGCAATTTGTGTAGTTATCCAGATTATCTGCACATCACCTTTCCAATAACGTATAAATCGGACGTTTTAGTTTACATTGACACAGATGACTTTATATATTTATATAGGTCAATAACAAAAAAACATGTATGCAAGAAATTGTGAGTTCATGCGGGCTATTGGAGAAAACCACGAAGAAGCCGCACTACTACCCAAAGCTGACCTGATGATGATGGCAAAGTCAGTCAATTCTAACTTATAGAGGAAGGCAATGTTGGTCATATCTAACATGCTGAATCATGCAATGCCAGCCAGACATAGTTTGCTAGTCAAATAAAACATTCTGAAATAGGCAATGCTAGCAAAGTCTTACTTTTTGAAGAAGGCGATGCAAATCTCATTTAACTTTTTGGAGAGGGCAATGATAGCCAAATTTGAAATGTAGAAGAAGGCAGCCAAATATGATATATTGAAACAGGCAGTTAACAAGGCAATGCTAGCCAAATTCTTTAATCTTAGTTTCACAAAAGACAGTTTAAGAGGCATGTGCGCAAACCGATAAAGTGTTAACAATATTTCTAAATAATTCATAAATCACAAGAAACGTCGGTTGCACCACAAGTGTTGAGGTCCGATAAATTACCCCAGTCCCAAGGGAACAATGATGCTTCATTACGAGCCGATTCAGTTGTTTCCAACGAAGGTGAAAGACAGGATAAATCAGAAACCCCGGGGTATCAGGGTGATTAAGTAACATAAGAAATGCATGATGGTTTAGGCTAGAATGAACACCCGGGAACAGTAGTGAATAGCTCTGATGATGAAGCACCGCTGTACAACCACAGGGACCGTAAATGAACTTGGGTACAAGTCCCACCGCAGTGCACCATAGAGGTAAAATCTATTTCTGCCTAAAGTAAATGTAAGGGGTGATAATTGAGTTACATATGGCTAGGTTATGATCATACTTGTCATCGTTATTGACTTACTCTTTTGCACCAAAATGCGTTATGGCGGTTCCGATTCGCCCTAATCGTCCTACTCCGAAGAGTACTGAAGATGTAAATATACATGTAATATTATTTTCAATACGGCCTTGCTGTGACCCGGTCATTGTAGCAATACACCTCAGAATCTACTGTCTTTGCAGCCTACTACAAATATAACCAATTTTTTCTTCCTCGTCTGCAGTTTTTTTTAAATACTAGTAATTTAATTTACAGATGCTGTTAGATCAAAAGTTTCGAGAAAATAACATCTCAATCAATGTACGCATGACGACATCTAGGCCATACATATAGCTTTACGGTGTTCAGAAAGACCCAAGTTGTGTTTGATCTTGACCTAATAATTTGACCTTTGTCACAGTGTTTTATAGTTCAATATTGCTTACAGTTCAGTTTTATAGTTCAATATTGCTTACAGTTCAGTTTTATAGTTCAATATTGCTTACTCTTCAGTAATCTTTTAAACAAGGTGATTATACATTATCAGTGTGCTGAGAAATAATGCCTGCTTCTCATCTACATTTTAAGCATTTTTGGTGTCTCCTAGGAAACCTTTACCCATTTTAAAGTCACAAGATCATATGTAACATTTCCTAAATCTGATCACATTCAGTTTTCACAACCTGGAGACTGTTCTCATCAGATTTCATGTGTTGTGATATTGGTCCAAACTTGTTGAAAAATTGAAAATTGTGCTATATTCAGATATACAGTATTACAACGCCCAGATCATTATCCATTAACTCAAGCACTGCTCAATATATTGTTAATTTGCATCGATTATTCCGAATTTAAACAACTTTTTAATGCAAAGTACACAAGCATAGATCTAAGATTTCCAAATCTGCCTATGAATTAGAATTGAATTCAATCTTGATCTGTCTTTCACCCAAAGATGCATGCCCATTCAAATTTCAGTCTGACATTATTTATAAAGTTCATGACACATCCTTAGGTCCAAGGCCTGTCTCTGTGAAATATTGTTGAAAGCCATGAGAAATAATGGTCTGGCCAAAATCTAATGTGACCCACATATACTGTGACCTTCACCTTGGATCAAGGTCATGTCAGACACATCCACATGAACAGTTGCATTGCTATATCCCCCTGCAACCATGTTGCTAGGGAATAATGATCAAAGTCATGTGACCTTGACCTTTGACCCCATAATATATAGTATAGAGTACTTCTTTGATTAAAGGGGAACAATTCTGTTGAGATTCTTGTTGAGGAGTGTAGTACACACTCAGTGATGATCTGGTTACCATTTTCAATAATCAAAGTCCCAAGACCTTGACCTTTGGATTCCAAAATCAATAGAAGGCATCATTGACCCATTGGGAATATTCCTTGCAAGTTTCAAGTTGATAGGTACAATAAACACTCAGTTATGATATGGAAACCACTTTCAATAATCAAAGGTCCAAAACCTTGACCTTGGATTTCAAAATCAGTAGTGGACATCCTTAAGCTTGACCCAAGGGAAATATTCCTGGCAAGTTTTATGTCGATAGGTACAATACAAACTCAGTTATGATCCTGAAACCATTTTCAATTATCAAAGTCCTACAACCTTGACCTTTGGATCTCAAATACAATACCAGGCATCCTTGACTCATGGTGAGTAAAGTGCTTTATATGATGGGGAGTTATGGTTTGAAAACTAATTGTTGAAACCCTTTGCCTGTCCATCTTATATCAAATTAAGAGATGAGTATTGCAAATGTTATCTTGAACTTTGAAAATTTGAAAATTAGAATACCCTTGTTGCCCTTTTTTATGAAAAAATGTTACACAGAAACAGTAGATCAGGAGATTGGTTATAAGGAAACTTTGACTGGACATTTACCAAAGGAATAAATCCAAGTTAAAAAAAACAGCATGTCTTTTTCTCATGATCAACATTTATTCAAACATACCCTATTTTAAAACAATAAGCCTGCCAAAATACTGGAAGTTAGGGCTGTCACAGTTAACTGAAAATTCAGTTACCTGTGGTTCAAGCTTGGGCGGTTTGATTTGGATTCTACTTTACAGATTTCAGTTCAGTTCTTTCTCTTTTTTTTTGTGTTATTTCCGCTAAGTAGTAGTTTATCGATTTTGTATGATACACAGACTGTGATTGGCTACTTTGTCGTATTTCACTGACTGAAATGGGCGTTTCACTTCTTTACTGTAAACGTGAACCTGTTTGTTTGACAGAAAGGCTACTAAGAATTTTCTAAGTGTTCTAGTTTGGTTATTTTGTTGAATGGTGATAAAGTCTCACAGAAAAATGCTTTCAAAGGAGAAAAATAGAAAAAAATAATTTCTTGATTTGTTATCCTGACCATTATTTCGCTCTTCTACGGAATTAAACAAGACAGTTCAAACTGAACTGAAAACCTAGGTTAATTTTCCTGAACCAAACTGAATAAAGGCGGAACTGTGACAGCCCTACTGGAAGTCATTACTTAATGTACCAAAAATCATCTTAATGTAACATTTCACACGATTTGAGAATACAGAAAACAACAGTACAACAATACATGTATAACACAAAAGATCTGTTTATATGTATTAAACAAGACATGTTATGAAACTAGTCTTGAACATCATAGTGAGTGAGAAGCCCCCAGTGATCACTAGGAAATCTCCCGTACTGTCTCTGCTTTTCCAGTCCAACAAGTTCAAAATAACGGGTTTTAATTTCATAGGCTTTGCTGATTTCATGTAGAGTCTATCAAATCGACACCTTGGTTTGTATTTACCATTGAAGGTCAGGTTATCATTTCTCGTCATATCCCAGGTGTATTTTGCTTCCGGCCTTGACCCCGTTTCTTCCCAGAGGTCAACAATTCCAGAAGGTATACCACCAACTGCAGCAAGCTGAAATAAATGGTTTCACAGTAACAATTTAGGACTTGAATAGATAAGTAAACAGTAGAATATTACTTTTAGACACAAATACACTTTAAAGTCAAGTCAATACCTTCTGCACATGATAAAAGGCTGTATCTGACCGAAGTTCAAATCTCATCCCCAAATGGTTGCTTCAGGGCTAAACTCTTGGTAGATAAAAGGGGGTATCAAGTCTCAATTTTACAAAGCACTCGTTCAAGAAGCGTTACTCTTATCGAAATCGTGGATCATAAATTTAAGGATACGTGTAGTATATATTAAATTTTACTAGATTTTGATTTTGTCTAAATTTTTTATTTCAATTTAAATTCTATTATTTTGTCTTTGTTAAAACTGAATCACTTTAATTAATTCAATCTCTCTTTTATTTTTGACACTTTAATTCCGTATTCAGTTAATCATCCTTTCCAAATTTTCCCTGGTTTATATACTGTATGAGACTATCCTTTTTATCCTGGATATACACAGTAATACATAGTTGATATTGATTGGTTATTTCATTTTAAATCCTTGTTGTTTTGGTTAAACTGTACATGTTCACGGGTAAATGATTTGTACTTGACGCATAGTAATGAAGATTTATTCCACATGAGGTAATACTGATAGGAAAGAAGAACATTGTGTCAAGTTGTGCCTATGCCTTGTCAGTAAAAGTAAGTTATTTCTTTACCTTGAGTTAAAGTGTATTAAGAGGCTTTTTATGTGTGCTTTGTAAATTTTTATCAATATATTTTATAAATATAATTATTGCTTGAGTCGCTGGAGCTAATGCAGTAGAATTATGTGGGATCGGGGTCTTATATTTTACCTGTATATGTCACAACCAGGTGATTACAAATTCAGTCGTGAAATCTACCTTGGAACTATACGGACGTGTAATTCATAGCTCTGAGACACAGCTCATTACCCGGCTAAGTATTATTTGCTGGTTATACTTGGCCAATATCTCACATTTATAACCTGCACTTCACAACATTGGCTATGAGGATGTTTGAGTTTTGACTTAAAATTGATTTTGTGTCACATTGCTAGATAATAATCAAAGCACTAAAGGTACTGAGTGCGAATAGCCAGAATAATATCACTTACAATGTATGACAAAATATTGTGTTTTCAAAGTTATATTTGTTCCTGAACACCTTCGTAGGCCAGTTTATGGAGGTATAAAGACAGAACTAAAATGCAAATGCATAATGTTGTCGTAATGAATTGAAAGATGATGTCTGACAGTGAACATGAAAATCAAATAACATCACATTAAATCTACCCCCCCCCCCCCCTAAAAAATGCAACAATCCAATATGACTATCGATTGATGATTCCATATACAAGGAAAGAAGACGAATCTTATTTTCTAATTTGATCCCCACTCTTTCTTTAACCTTTCATGTTCAATGTTAGGTGTGTGCTAAGAATTTGAAGGAAAATTCACTTCTTTTTTAGTATATAAAAACATGATACATCCTAAACGGGAATGTTTTGATCTTTTATTTTTCATAATTGTTAATATCATATTTCATGATGGAAGTTCCTAATTTTTCCGTCGTATACAGATTTTATTTTGTGAAGAGGGGCAAAATAAGCCTACTTAAATCTATAGGTTTAATACATTTCTTTTACTTTTTAATTCATGAGTTTTATTTGATAGCGATAAGAATGCTTTCCATATAGGTAATTAGTATTGTCATTTGTATTTAGGACTTCTGAAGAGCCTGTGAAGTGTGTCTCTCTTGATCATGGCACATCACTATAGCAAGGTGAGTGGCCCGTATTTGGTAAATATCCTTTTTCCCTTTATCATATAAAATAACCATTTCTTATTTCAATGAGTAACACATGGAGAGAAATGTTTTGGACAAGAGTTATCTCTCTTTGTCCGCAAGCATCTAAAAGGAAAAAACAACTTAATTATCTTAACCGGATGTATATGAAATGAGTCCTATCATAAAATAATATGTTTTTATAATGAATATTTGTTAAATGTATATTTTTGTTCAATGTTTTATGCCCCTTATATCTTTACTCAGAATAAAGTGTGGAAACTACAGAGATGTAATTTATGTGACCAAGAAGGGTTACACATTTTCTTCTATGAATCAAAAGTTTTTTTATGTACATTTAGTTGTGATCGAGATTGCTCAGAGCAGAATTTGATGTTTAAACAAGAACATAATAAAATTCAGGCTAAAAAATGACCGCATGACTTTTGGCGTTTATAGGTGCATAGGTTTGGTTGGTCACATGCAAATTCTGTGAATACATGAATTTTCTCTGAAAATTAGCATGTGGCCAACTGGAATTATACATGCATGAACACTAAAGTAAGACAATCATTTCTTATATTTACATTTTCACAAGATATAATAAAACCTTTATTTGCATTCAAACATTGCTAATATTGTGTGTAACTATATCAAAAGTGTCTTAATGTTTATAAATCTTCCATACATTATTTAAACTTGATTGTGACGTCACAATTCGGCTTCCAGAATTATTGGCATGTAATATTGGTTGCCTAATAGGTGTTTAACAGTGAATATTTACTAGTAATGTAAATATTCAATATCATGCTTTGTTTGTTAAGAAAAATTTGAGAAAAGAATTTGGATAGTGCTCCCCTCTTTCCTCTTTTGGACTGAACAATTCATTAGTACTACAGTAATCATGACTGGTAAATCAGGAAACCTTCACATAGTTTCTGTAAGAGTTTTTGGCAGAACATTGATGGAATTTTTGCAAAACAGTCAATTTTGGTGTTAATTAATCTATTTCAAAAAGGCATTTATATTCTCACGTGAAATATCTTTTCCATAATTACAGGTAATTTAAAAATCAAATGTACCTCTTTATCCCTTAGGTTGAGATCTCCACCAAATATTACGGTTCTGTCCTCTGGTTCGTTCACCATTTTATCGAATGCCATTTTCAGTTGAGCTTTTCTCTCTGTGCCATACTCTGCTGTACTCTCAAGATGTGATGTCATCAAGGTCAGTGGACTGCCTCGGTACTTACACTGTGTCAACAAAGTAAACATTTTTTATTCCTGATGACAAAAAAGTTTTTAGATGTCGAACTTTTCTTAAAACTATATTTTCTACCAAAGTTGAAGGTATAAAGATACTCAAGACAGCTACATGTACTGACAACTGTCTTCTCTAACTTAGAGGATCATCTGTTCAAAGAATCATTCAAAACCTGTGAATTTTCTTCAAAATTTGTAGTTATAATACATCCATTTGGAGATTAAATAAGTTCCAAAGATTAGTATTGAATCAAAGTAAATGTGATATACATCACAGAAGTTAGTGCTATAGATATAACTCAGAAAAATAATTTTCTTATATTGGAAGCTACCAGTTCTTTCTCTTTCTAGAAACATTGGAACATAAGTGTTTCAATGCAATTTTCAAAAGAGATCTCTTTAAAGCTGTTTTTTTTCCAAGATAACAAAGAAATCTTCAAAACTGACCTTTACACAAAGTAAGTTTCTCATCATACGAGTCCCGGGGTATTCTGTAACATTCATCTCTCTGTACATAACTGACCCCACCTTGATCATTATGGCAGTAAAGTACTCCCTGTCACCACCCGGTATGATCTGGTAGGTAGGGCATCGCGCCTCAAGCACCTCCTGAGTGGATTCCACAACCTCTTGGAGGTACACCACATGTGGATTCTCTCTGAAAGTAAAAGTTGAATTGATAATGTATGATCTGGTAGGTAGGACACTGTGCCTCTAGCACCTCCTGAGTGGACTCCACAACCTCTTGGAGGTACACCACATGTGGATTCTCTCTGAAGGTACAAGTTTAGTGTGTTAATGTATGATCTGATAGGTAGGACACTGTGCCTCTAGCACCTCCTGAGTGGACTCCACAACCTCTTGGAGGTACACCACAGATGGATTCTCTCTCAAGGTACAAGTTTAGTGTGTTCAAGTTTGTTAAAATTATCATTGCGTACAAGGCTACATACTGCATGTGAACAATTATACACTATATATTAATTTTTGCTTCTTTTCTGAATATTCTTGCATCAGAAAAGCATTTCTTGGTAGTAAAAGAATCAAATGCATAATATCATCAGAAGCAGATTTGCAAATCCTAGTCAACGCTAAAAAAGTTCTGTTATGAAATCACTAAAGAAAGTACATGTATACATGAACAATGTTACATGTATGAATATAAATTGTGTTATTTCAAAACTTTTAAAGTTTTAATCATATTATTTGCAATATGAAACTTGAACAATTTAATGAACTTTGCTCTTAAATTTAAAAGTTCCACAATGAATGAATTATCCTTTTTTCTGTATCCACTTACTTGTTTATAATTTCACACACGGTATGGGCTCTTTTTACAGCTGTTGGCATGTCCAGTCCATCTATGTTCCATGATAATAGACGGAATCTCTTATCCTCTTCACTTTCCTCTTCAGATTTACCTCTATTAAAGACGTACATTTTGTATGTATAAGAAATACTGTTACTATGCATAGACGGTACATATTGTTCACATTGCCCCAATAGAGTAAGATAAGATAATGTTTATTTATAGTCATTGCATAACACGGACCCCTGAATAATATTTATTTAGCAGCTGCTCTCAAAAGCTATTGACCTTAAATGCCTCAATGAGCTAGAAAACAGTAATTTGCTATTTAATACATTGTATGAGGAGATTAATAAACAAGTTTAATTCCTGTTGTATATATTTTCATTCTAGTAAAATATGAGTAGAACTTAGAAGAAATTTGATACATGTAGCTGAGAAGAATTAATGTGAGTAACTCAATTCAATTGAGTGAGATCAAAGAAAGGAGTTGATGTTTAGAACAAGTTAAAAGGATGGACAAGAATCAAAGCACTAACATGTATAAAATTATAAAGGCGAAATGACTAAAACACATGTAAAACTGATGGATGCTCCTTGAACACAGCAATTTTGATACTAGAGGTCAATTTTCTGAGTGTCTTTGTAGACTTTTCAGACATGATCATTAATAGCTTATGTCTATTGTTTACATAATAACCGTTATCACTAATATAACCTTGTAGACCTTTGTCTGAAAGTCCGCATCCTGCAAAACAGTAAGTGAAATTTAAACAAACTAAATGTATTCCCCAGAAGTTAAGTTATGTGTATATAATGGTCCCCTGTCTTTGGTTAACGATTTCTCTTCAACCAGAAACAGAGTTTTAATGAATGTCTATAATATTTCAAGAAGAAAAAGCTATCTCTAACACACACAAATGACCTTGACCTTTGATTAATGAGCTGAAGTGACCTTTACCCAAAAGGGTCTATCCTGATGAACATTTGCGTGAAATATGATCAAACTCTGATCATGTAGGGTTAAGGAGATTATAAATTGGGAGGGAGGAAGGGACGGACAGACCGACGGACATGACTGTGACTATATGCTCACCAAAGCAGTATAATGTTACATGTATACTGTACCCTGATGTGTTCTCTGTTTTAAGCTTCTTTGGTGGACTTTCTTCTGCTGACTGGTCGGACGTTAGATCAACATGATCAGATCCAGTGGCACCCTCAAAAAAGGCGTTTATTGCTCGCTACAATATAAAATTGTCTTCCACTCATTTTAGGATGAAAATTAGATAAATATAAAAAATTATATGCAACAGTAACTTCTTCTTATTGCCTGAATGAGAAAATTTTTCCCCTTACACAAACAGCTAAGGTTGCCTGCATACTGATTTTAAACATTAACAATGAATTATAATTTTTAAGATTGATCATATTCAGATTCAATTAATTGCAAAATGCTTCATAAGTAATTTATTTACAATATAAATTATGATACAGATATGACTATGAAATCAAGTAACAATATTGTAATTTTCCAATTTCTAAATTAATGTGCAGGGACAGCAATAGGCTGCTACATGTATTGCATCATAACGTATGAATTTAAAGGTTATTCATTTACATTTTAAAACTGGTAAAATTTTAGGTAATCAATGTGTTTTCACGAATTCCATCACTTGAACTGATTTAGGATTTTTTAATCACTATAAACAGTCAGGAATATTATTGATTTCAGTGCTTTTTCAAACATAAGGTAATCAAAGATTACATAGCTCGCCTATACAGGTTTTTGTCAGAAACCAGGTTAAAGTTTTTGAAAAGTAGGTCAAAGTCCAAGGTCAAGGTCACTAGCTCAAAGGTCATGGTCTCAAATGAAAGGTCTCGTCACTAGGTATCTACATGTGAAATATCAAAGCCCTACCCCTTATAGTTCAAGAGATATAGCACAGGTTAAAGTTTTGTCTACGGACAACGGCAACGAAGACGCTGAGGGTATGGCATTAGCTCTCCGGACTATTTCGTCCCGGCGAGCTAAAAATGATATCAATGATTTTGATTTAATTCCCATATCTTCCCAAAATATTCCCAAACATCGTAAATTTTCCCAATCACACAGGCCCCATTTTACCCCATTCCCAAATTACTGAAAAAAACCGCTGGTTAATTTCAAGCCATGCCTCCTTCTTTTGCGAGATGGCATCAAGTGTATACATCAGAGGACAATTGCAGCCATGAACTGAAGTGAATATGCCAGTTGAATAGATGTATTGCGGACTTGTATACAGTACACACAGATTGACCTGTTGTTACACTATAGCTGTAACCCCCACATGATTCTCCCCACACTAAATTGTTGACTGTCACTGCTGTATGGGAATACCCGTCATCATTGCGATATACACTGATTCTCAGGAATAAGGTGCAATATCAGATAAATAACATGTGTCCGTGTGTTTTATAGAGAAATAAAAGAAAGAAGTCCAAAATTGCTATCATGGTTTCAAAAGCCTATCTAGATGTATCAAAATCTGTGACCATCATTCGTGAAAGAATATGCAATGTAACTTAATGAGATACTAAGCTCCAAAATAGCAAAAACGATACATATGTAACTGTAGCCAGCAATTACAAATGTAAAGTACATAAATTATCTTTACATATATGTGAACTTTAACCAAAATCTTTAACTAGGTCAAAGTCCAAGGTCAAGGTCACTAGGTCAAATGTTATGGCATAAATTGAAAGGTCGTGTCATGGGCAAGCTTCATGTATAATATAAAGTTTCTACAGCGTATAGTTCCTTAGATTTTGCCTCAACCAGAAACATTAACCAAAATGTTGACGGCAGATGGACAGACGGACGGACGGAAGGACAGACATTGTCAAATTATAGGCCGGAATTGCTTTGCAATCCGGCCAAAAATTCATTTTCATGCAAAACAGTGGTTGGTTGCTTTATAGGGGATTCTTACATTGCATACATCATGAAAAACATAGGTAATCACAGATTACAAAGCTCACCTCGTGACAGCAAAATTCAATTCAAACATATTTCTTAGTACATATATATTGGCTTTTAAAGGCAAAATCACTCAAGCGGAAAAAGTAGGTCGAGGTCATTTTATGAAAGTTTGATCAAAGATACATCCAATATGCAAGTTTGGTACATGTAGCAGTTATACTTTGCTCAATATTGGCTTTATAGAGCAAAATCACTCAAGCGGAAAAAGTAGGTCAAGGTCATTTTATGAAAGATTGATCAAAGATACATCCAATATGCAAGTTTGGTACATGTATCACTTATACTTTGCTCAATATTGGCTTTTAAAGGCAAAATCACTCAAGCGGAAAAAGTAGGTCGAGGTCATTTTATGAAAGTTTGATCAAAGATACATCCAATATGCAAGTTTGGTACATGTAGCAGTTATACTTTGCTCAATATTGGCTTTTTTTTATAGAGCAAAATCACTCAAGCGGAAAAAGTAGGTCAAGGTCATTTTATAAAAGATTGATCAAAGATACATCCAATATGCAAGTTTGGTACATGTATCACTTATACTTTGCTCAATATTGGCTTTTAAAGGCAAAATCACTCAAGCGGAAAAAGTAGGTCGAGGTCATTTTATGAAAGTTTGATCAAAGATATATCCAATATGCAAGTTTGGTACATGTAGCAGTTATACTTTGCTCAATATTGGCTTTATAGAGCAAAATCACTCAAGCGGAAAAAGTAGGTCAAGGTCATTTTATGAAAGATTGATCAAAGATACATCCAATATGCAAGTTTGGTACATGTATCACTTATACTTTGCTCAATATTGGCTTTTAAAAGCGAAATCACTCAAGTGGAAAAAGTAAGTCAGATGCTGCATCCGATGCATGGGTCCATCTCGGCATCCAAAGATGAATCACTTGTGCAAGTTTGGTTACTGTAGCATCAGTACTTTGTCAGATACTGAGCTACCCCAAACTTCTTTACCAAGTCACTGAAGCGGAAAATGTAGGTCAGATGCTGCATACGATGCATGGGTTCACCTCAGCATCCAAAGATGAATCACTTGTGCCAGTTTGGTTACTGTAGCATTAGTACTTTGTCAGATACTGAGCTACCCCAAACTTCTTTACCAAGTCACTCAAGCGGAAAATGTAGGTCAGATGCTGCATCCGATACATGGGTTCACCTCAGCATCCAAAGATGAATCACTTGTGCAAGTTTGGTTACTGTAGCATTAGTTCTTTGTCAGATACTGAGCTACCCCAAACTTCTTAACCAAGTCACTCAAGCGGAAAATGTAGGTCAGATGCTGCATACGATGCATGGGTTCAACTCAGCATCCAAAGATGAATCACTTGTGCCAGTTTGGTTACTGTAGCATTAGTACTTTGTCAGATACTGAGCTACCCCAAACTTCTTAACCAAGTCACTGAAGCAGAAAATGTAGGCCAGATGCTGCATCTGATGCATGTGTTCACCTCAGCATCCAAAGATGAATCACTTGTGCAAGTTTGGTTACTGTAGCATTAGTACTTTGTCAGATACTGAGCTACCCCAAACTTCTTAACCGGACGCGGACGCGGACGCGTGGGGTTATAGCATAAGCTCACTCAACTTCGTCGAGGTGAGCTAAAAATGCCTTTGACATATCGAAGACTTGATATTACCCAAATATTTATATACTTCTTGATCAAATACTTCAATAATACCTACGTAATGGATACATTCGTAATGCAAATGTCATAAATTTAATAATTTAACGTGCGTCAAACCCAATTATGAGTATCATTTGGTAGTACATATTGGATTATGACCTAAGAAGTTGATTGCAGGGAAGATTAAAAGACTACAGCTGTTGTGCTGATTAAATGATTGTTTTGTAGATTGGGCTCTAAAAGGGAACTGGCTTATCTTTATTTCTATACGATATTTCATCAAGAAGTATGTCATCCTATAATACATATTCATACCTGTAAAGGTAAACATAATGTATACTTACTCACGTTAGTAAGTAAACACAAAATACGATAAAACACCATGATACCTACGTAACATGCCGTTGCGTATATATCTAACTTAGCCAGCTCAAATTTCAGTCCAGTTGCATACAATAGAACAACAATTCATTACGTTTTTCGAAGGCCATGTATAATTTTACAGATTGCATAATTGATACCGAGTCATTTCTTTTTTAATTTCCTTTATTCATTTGAAATATAGATATACTAAGACTAAATTTTAAACATGAATATTTTGAAAATCGATATATAGCTCACAAAGTTTATAAATGAAATGATGAAAATAAAGTAGGATTTGACAGACAAATACGCAGATGCATGATTTTAACGTAAACGTGTTGTTGAAGATAGCTTTCAAATATTTTACCAAATTCTAGGTAGTTGAATGTAACGTACGTTACGTATATATCGATCAATTCTTATGCTTCATTTTTTTTAGAATGCTGTTTGCAGTAGTCAAAAGGCAGATAGAATAAAGAAAAACGCCAAAAAGAGAGAGAGAATGAGTCTTAAGATTTTGACTCAAATGAGTTAAAGATTTCTCAAGTTTGCTTTTGTAATATCTATCTTATACATATGGCATCAGACGTAAATTTCATACTATTTCAATTTTTCCTGCTTAAATTTGATTAGACTTGAAAGGTTAAAGTAGGGATTTTACCTTAAAATTCATTAATTATTAAGATCCATGTATTATTAGATTGTTACATTGCTCTGTGTAATAGAAACATTTTACAGAAAAAAATAACAAAATCGGTTGATTGAGTACAGAGATAATGAAGTTGAAAGCTTGACGCTTGGTGTCATTTTTGTGACACAATTTCCTAGAGAATTCAATATAAAACTTCTAATGATGTGGCACCATTCAAATTGACCTTGAACTGGTCAGTCAGCTGTAGCTGTAACATGATTACTCTTACTGCTATTTGAATAATCTGTACATCATTTTGTTTGTAAAGACTTCAGCTATTCGTTTTATATTACAATGATAATTTAGTTGCGTTGCAATGGTAACCATTTTAAAACAAAATGACCACCATCGATTTAAATATACAAATTTTGAAAATCTTTAGATGTATAAACTAAATTTTCACATGTTTGACTTGAAAGATGATCGAAATAATATTTTAAGAAATACCAAAAATGTGTGATTATTGGCTATAAAGCACTACATTTCTGTTGCCATGGCAAAAAGAAATTATTTTTCATGTATCTAAATGTCAATAAAGATATACCTTTGTTCTTTTCAGTGAAATTAAGCCTAATTTGAAAAAAAAATATAAAGGAAGGAAAAAAATACCAACATGCGATCTATCGAGAGCTATTGCCTAAATAAGCCCCCCCACCCCCCAAAAAACCAGAAAGAGCACACACGAGCAAATCCTTTAGAGTACGTACGAAAGTTCTGAAAAAATGTTTATCGTAAATGAAACTTTAATGTATATATATTTTCTTGTTCCTTTTTACACTTCCCTTTTAAGTATATTTATAAAAGAAATCAAACACTTTCTTGATAACTTGCGTGAAATCGGCATGGAAGACATTATCATGCAGTAAATGATCAAGGGAGTCGAGGCGGGAAAATCGGAATGCAGCTAAGTAAACCATAATAAAATTTGGTGTTCTATATATCAAAATAATCGGAAATGTTCAAACTTTTAATATTTAAGTGCGCAAAATAGAAAGGTTGACACCAAAATTAATACATATTTCCCTGAAAACTGAAGAATGTCACAACTTTCGTTATATTTGGAGTTCAGCTTTTGCGCAACTTCGGTTTTCAATCGGAGAGTCCAATCTTTCTAACCATACACGAGTTTTATGTTATAGATATTTATAAATAAGCTGAAATAGCCGCCAAACAGAACGACCCTCAAATTCACCATGAGCCATAGATATTTGCAGCGAGAGATGTACAAATTTGTGCGTTGTCGTCCAAAAACTCGATAATTTCACCACTTCTGTTCATATTTTCATAAAAAATGCAGTATATATACAAAGAATAAATATCACTTTAAAGTTTAGAGGTAGAATCATATATTTTTATCAAAAATCCTTTTAGAAATCGTAAGGTAAGTTTAGTGCGGTAACCGAAATTAGATCGATTTGTCAGCTTTCAAGATCACGTGACTGAAATCCCTAGTTAAAGTACTAATGATCCTCTAGAAATGTCATATAGGAGAATAAAACAGAATTTTTGCATTTACGAATGATGTAAGAAATTAAATAGAGATGTCTTCCACAAGCAAATACAATATGAGTGAATAAAATGATACATACGTAACAGTTTTTACCATTGAGCAAAAAACTGATTATGAGCAAAATATGCTATTTATTGTGTATCACAATCACTGGCAGTGTCAAGTGCATTCAGAGTTGACAAACAAACCCAAAAGTTGCAAGTTTTTCTAAAATTAAGAAGCTGCTGTTATAATTGATACTTATGTGACATTTTCCTATGTACCAACTGCACACTTCTTTTTGCGAATTTTAATACTAGGATACTTTATTAACTTTTTCGTATATTTTCATTGATATCATATATAATGCTTGCTAAACAAAAATGTCATAAAGAAAGCTATTGTCCTTAAAATATTTATTTAGGGAAAAAGAGAAGACAACGCTGTTTCAGGCCATAAAATTTGTTCTAAAGTCATGATTGCTTATCAAGTAGTAAATCAAACAAACAACAAAGTAGATGATGTATCTAGTTTACAAAATACATGACTAAATATAATATGACCTACATCTGAAAAAAGGAATTGATGTGTTCCGGAACTAGTCAACTCTAATGGAAAACAATGAGCGTAAACCAAACTGTTACGTAGATATCATAATGAAAAAAATACACTGCTAAAGATGATATGGCCGGATTGCTTAGTAAGTTTTTGTCACTAATTGGGTCAAGGTCACAAGGTCAAATATTACGACATAAATTGAAAGGTCTTGTCAGAGGCGACCTACCTTATAATATTATGTTTCTACTGTGTATATACTGTAGTTCCAGAGATTTTGCTTCAACCAGAAACTTTAACCAAAATTTTTCACTAGGTCAAAATACAAGGTAAAGGTCACTAGGTCAAATGCTATGGCATAAATTGAAAGGTCTTGTCATGGGCAACCTACATGTATAATAATATGAATTATGGCAAAGCCATTGTGAGGACGCAGATGAATTATAATTTCAATGATTTTTCACCATACATCATTGAAATTTTTTTTTTACTAAGTTAATAATAAACAAAATATGTCATACAATATGTGTTTTTGTTATTCTTTTCCTGCATCTTATTTACTTTATCAGTCTTACGTTTTTTTTTTCTTGAAATCCATAATCATCTACAGGAGAGGGGATATTTTTATAGAAAATTTCTGGATCGACAGCATGCAAATAACTCGAAAATGCGGGGAAACAACTCTCAATGTCGGCCGGTTTGATGTCACAAAACAATCAGTAAGTTACATGAAATCGCAATGCTTAATTTTGAAACATAAATGACAGATGAGAAGAGATCAAGTGATGTAATCTTAATCTATGTATAAAATAAAACACCGCTAAAGACGGTATGGCCGGATTGCAAAGTAAGTTTTTGTCACCAACTGGGTCAAGGTCAATAGGTCAAATAATACAGCATAAATTGAAAGGTTTTGTCAGAGGCAACCTACATGTATAAAATGAAGTTCTTACTGCATACAGTTCCATAGATTTTGCTTAAACCAGGAACTTTAACCAAAATCCTTAACTAGGTCAAAGTCCAAGGTCAAGGTCACTAGGTCAAATGTTACGGCATAAATTGAAAGGTCTTGTCATGGGCGAGCTTCATTAATAATATAAAGTTTCTACTGCATACAGTACCATAGATTTTGCTTAAACCAGGAACTTTAATCAAAATCTTGGAGTAGGTCAAAGTTGAAGGTCAAGGTCACTAGGTCAAATGTTACAGCATAAATTGAAAGGTCTTGTCATGGGCGAGCTTCATTAATAATATAAAGTTTCTACTGCATATAGTTACTTAGATTTTGCCTCAACCAGAAACTTTAACCAAACTCTTTAACTAGGTCAAAGTCCAAGGTCAAGGTCACTAGGTCAAATGTTACGGCATAAATTGAAAGGTCTTGTCATGGGCAAGCTTCATGTATAATATAAAGTTTCTACTGCATATAGTTACTTAGATTTTGCCTCAACCAGAAACTTTAACCAAAATCTTTAACTAGGTCAAAGTCCAAGGTCAAGGTCACTAGGTCAAATGTTACGGCATAAATTGAAAGGTCCTGTCATGGGCAAGCTTCATGTATAATATAAAGTTTCTACTGCATATAGTTACTTAGATTTTGCCTCAACCAGAAACTTTAACCAAAATCTTTAACTAGGTCAAAGTCCAAGGTCAAGGTCACTAGGTCAAATGTTATGGCATAAATTGAAAGGTCTTGTCATGGGCATGCTTCATGTATAATATAAAGTTTCTACTGCATATAGTTCCTTAGATTTTGCCTCAACCAGAAACCTTAACCAAAATGTTGACGGCAGACGGACGGACTGACAGACGGACGGACGGACATCGTCAATCTATAGACCGGAATTGCTTTGCAATCCGGCCAATTATATTGTAAGTCCTTGGACCTTGACGAAAACCAAGGAAAAGAGAACTCGGACAAGAAAACTGTGGGCACAAACCATTAAAATAAATTAAAAAAAAAGAATTTTACTTTTTTCTGAAGTATTTACATATTGTAAGATTTACATGCATCTTGATTATTCAATTCAATTAAACTTTTAAATGTTTATTTTTCAATTCATTGGGTGATGAAATGTCAGTTGTTGTATCAGGAATATGTATACTCCCCCCCCTTGCACTCCCTTTTACTTTCACCGGAAAAATATATCGTTTTATGGGGTGGCCTGGAGAAGGGGGTTTTAATAAAAAAAAAAAAAAAAAAAAAAAAAAAAAAAAAAAATCCAGTATAATATTAATATCACAGGATTTTCCCTTCTGAATACTGTTTACAAATTATTTTCCAATGTAATGTCTGAAGACAAAATTCATTCCTTTATACTTTAAAAGAGAGTGAAAGGGAGGGGAGGAAGGGGCGGGAGGAGGGAGATAGGGAGAGCGTGAGGGGGAGGGAGAGGAATGGTGTGGGAGGGGGGATAAGGGGGCGGAGAGAGGTACCCCCTGTCTGTTACCCAACCCCATAATAGGCAAGGATGAAAGGGAGGGGGAGGAAGGGAAGGAGCCAGGAGATGGGAAAGGGGAGGAAGGGGCGGGATGGAGGAGAGAAGAGAAGTATTCTGAGTAGAAATTCACCCCCTGTCACCCCAACCCCCCCCCCTCTCCCACAATTACAATGAACCCCTCACCCCTCTTTCTAAAAAAATCTGAAGCCTTCACCCTTCCTCCTTTTTTGAATAACCCTAGATCCGCTTATGATTTACTCCAAGGGGAAAAAATACCCCGTCTTAATTAATTAAATAAATTTATGATTTAAACAGAGCACTAGTTTGTGTTTACCTATTTGCACTAAGTACTTGTAATGATGACGTAAGTTGTGACGCGTTGTGTATAGTATCGAAGGCAGCAGACATTTAGAAGTTTGTGTTGGGATTTACACTGCATAGATTTCCTGTAGATTCTACGTGTAGATCTTATATATGTGGAGAGAAACCACATTATTCGATCTACAGGTATCAAAATTATATCAGCTGCAAATCATCCTCGAAAGCACTAAGCAGAATGAAGTTCGGTAAGTCGCTGATTGCGCTGATATTTTTTTGTTTGTATTTTCATCCCAGCATTATGAGTTTATCCATGGATTTGTCTGAGGGAGCTGTCGATGAAAGAAACTGAGAAAGTCCGCAAAACAAAGTTTTATGCTGATGTCGCATGCTGACATTGTTGTGGGTCATGTATTACTTTAGTTTTACTTTATGTGTAGGTACACATGTACTTAGTCATGTTATTTAATGATTTCACAATTCTTTCTAGATTTTACTATGTCATGTTTATTTCATCAGAGAATATTCCAGTTTGTTCTTTGTTACATCATTGTCATCACATGACTGTGATTTCTAGAATTTACTCTATTGTTAATCATTTGTAATGAGTCATTGTTCTAGAAGCTTCTGATTAATTCATTGTTATTAAGTATAAATACCTCTGAGGAACTGTGTTAAGGGGGCATTCGTACACATTCGTAGACACGATTCATTCATCTATTCTGAGATACTGGGACACTTTATTTGTTGAGACTTTAATCCATTTAACAACGTTTGGACACCGATCTTTCGAGAACGTTTGTGATTACCGGAAACCATACATTCGATAGACTTTGTGGACCGTAACGGACACTTTGATCCGGACATTGTATTGTAAGTTGTAATCATTGTAAATATATATATTTTGTACATAATTAAACTTGTAAATTTATATTCTGTCTTTGTCTGATTTTTGCTGGCGTTTTGGGGTATTCTGACCCATAACAGAATTGGGGGCTCGTCCGGGATCGTAATCTCTGCATATTTGCATTTTTACGTAAAGATCGTTTTTGAAAAAAAGGGAAATTTTTTTTTGTAAAACTTTTGCCAGCAGAAATCAATCATGGTATTTTCGGTCACTGAATTTTTGAAATCGCCGACTGTAGGTGAGTTCGAATCATTGAAAAAAGATGATTTGATTGGTTTAGGTCTTCACTTGAAGTTAGATGTAAAATCTTCTATGAGAAAACAAGAAATTAGAAATATTGTGGCTAAAAAGCTTTTAGCTGAGGAAATCTTTTCGTCATACGATTTTCCTGTTGAACCTGTTTCAAGCGAAACCAAAATGTCAGAATATGAGTTTGAATTAGAGAAAATGAAAATTCAATTACAATTTGAAAAAGAAGAAAAAGAAAGAGAGAAACAGGAACGTATGCACGAGAAAGAACTCCAGTTTGAGTTAGAAAAGTTAAAGTTAGGGAAAAGCACTAAGGAAAATCCTGTTCCTTCGCCTGTCAAGTCTGAATTCGACGCCGCCAAAAACATCCGATTAGTACCAAAATTTCAAGAAAAGTCCGTGGACAAATATTTTCCACATTTTGAGAAAATCGCGGCCAATCTGAAGTGGCCACGCGATTTTTGGCCAACTTTATTACAAAGCGTACTTATTGGCAAAGCGGCTGAAGTGTACTCGGCGCTCAGTATTGCTGAGAGTTCAGACTATGACAAGGTCAAGGACACGATTTTGAGAGCATATCAGTTAGTACCTGAGGCGTACAGACAAAAGTTTAGAAAGTACAAAAAGTTTGAAAATCAAACATATGTTGAATTTGCTCGAGAAAAAGAAGATTTATTTGATCAGTGGTTTCGATCTAAGAAAATTCCCAATTCATTTGACAATTTGCGACAAATAATTCTGATAGAAGAGTTCAAAGAGTGTGTACATCAAGATTTAAGAACTCATTTGGAAGACAAAAATGTTAAAACTCTTGAAGAAGCCGCTGTTTTGTCTGATACGTATGCTCTCACTCATAAGAAAAATTTTGTGTCAAAAACTCAATCTAGCGATAGTGCTAAAACGTCAGATTTTCCAAAGAAAAATTTACAAGAGTCTCAGTCGTCCATTAGTTCCCAGTCACCATCTCAAGGTGGTTCTACGTCCGGACCTAGGTCCGAGCGTTCTGAGGCATCCCCAGGGGTGGGGTCGCTTCCTACATGCAATTATTGTAAGAAAAAAGGTCATGTTATTGGTGAGTGTTTGAAGCTTAAGAAGAAAAAAGAACTTAAGTCACAGGCCTGTGCGTCTGTTAGAAATGATAGGAAAGCCTTAGATTCGATTTGTTCTGACACTCCTGAGATTCAGGGTTCTAAGTCCAGTTCTGATGATTTTGTGGAGGATCATTATAAGCCCTTTTTGTCACAGGGATTTGTTTCACTCAGTGATTCTAGCGAAGCGTTGCCTGTTCAGATTTTGAGAGATACTGGTGCTGCCCAGACTTTATTGTTAGAGGGTTCATTGCCTTTGTCTGAGCACACTTTTACTGGTAGGTCAGTTTTATTACAGGGTGTGGAGCTAGGCGTCATTGATGTTCCCCTTCATAAAATTTATTTGAAGTCAGACTTAATTACTGGACCTGTTATCGTAGGTGTTCGACCTACTCTTCCTGTTCAAGGCGTTTCCTTGTTGCTTGGCAACGATTTAGCTGGCGGCAAATTTGTAGCCGATCCGATTGTTTGTGAGAAAATCACGTCCGATGTCGTGTCCGATGATGAAGACGACGACTTGTACCCAGCCTGCGCAGTTACCAGGGCGATGGCCAGGAACAGACTTAAAGAGGCTGAGAGTACTTCTGCACTTAACGAGGACCATCCCTCCGAAAATATAGACCTTTCTGACACATTCATGTCTACCATTGATGACAACGTACTCGAGACGTCAGTACCACTTCATGTTGACAAGTCTCCGACAGTACCTGGTGATGATTCCCATCCGCCATTGGACAGAGATACAGATGCATTAAGCCGTGAGCAGCCCCTCTCCGAGCAAACTAAAGATCCGGAGATCATCCGACTAAGCAAGAGGGCCCTTCCCCGAGAAGAAGCGGACAAAGTCGGAGAGTGCTTCTACATACAAGATGGCATCCTTATGCGGAAATGGAGACCACCCGATGCACCCCCTAATGACGTGTGGCGGGTCGTTCACCAGATAGTGGTTCCAGTAGCGTATCGCGGGGACATCATGAGTTTAGCTCACGACACACCCATGGCAGGTCATTTAGGTGTCAATAAGACTTATAATAGGATTTTAAGTCACTTTTACTGGCCTAATTTGAGAAAAGATGTGTCTGAGTTTTGTAAGTCTTGTCATAGTTGTCAGATGGTAGGTAAACCCAATCAAGTTATACCACCTGCTCCCCTCCAACCCATTCCAGCCTTTGAGGAACCTTTTAGTAGGGTGTTAGTTGATTGTGTAGGTCCTTTGCCTAGGACTAGGTCAGGGAATCAGTACTTACTGACCATTATGTGTACTTCGACTAGGTTTCCTGAAGCCATACCTCTTAGGAATATTAAGGCAAAGACCATAGTTAAGGCCCTTACAAAGTTTTTCAGTTTCGTAGGTGCTCCCAAGGCTATTCAGTCAGATCAGGGTTCGAATTTTATGTCAGGATTGTTTCAGCAGGTTATGCATGAGCTAGGTATCAGGCAGTATAAATCTTCTGCGTACCATCCTGAGTCCCAGGGGGCACTTGAACGCTTTCATCAAACCCTTAAAACTATGATGAAAACATATTGTCACCAGTATGGAAAAGACTGGGATGAAGGGGTTCACCTCGTGTTGTTTGCGGCACGAGAAGCGGTTCAGGAGTCCCTGGGGTTCAGTCCCTTTGAGCTAGTTTTTGGGCATACGGTCAGGGGGCCATTGAAGTTATTGAAGGAAAAATGGTTGACTGAGACTAGCGATTTGAATCTCTTAGACTACGTGTCTAATTTCAAAGAGAAATTATATAATGCTTGCAAATTGGCTCAAGAAAATCTCAAAACATCTCAAATGAAAATGAAAACATGGTATGACAAAGATGCTAGAAACAGAGTTTTTAAACCAGGCGATAAAGTTCTTGTCTTTTTGCCTATCCCTGGTCATCCTTTGCAAGCTAGATATTTCGGTCCTTATGAGATTGAGAGTAAAATTAGTGATGTTAACTATGTGGTTAAGACACCAGGTCGGCGAAAAGAAAAAAGAGTGTGTCATGTTAACATGTTGAAAGAGTATTTTGATAGAAGTGACCGAAATTTTGTAAAACCAGTTTCCACTTTGGCCAATGTAAATACATTAGAAAATTGTGTTGAACCTGAATGTAATGAAGAGACTGTCGAAAAAGACTTCGCTCAAAGTGTCCGTTTGAAGAATTCCGAAATTCTGACAAAGCCGGAAGTGAAACTCGGACATTTGACCGTGCATCAAAAAGAGGAAGTGCATCAATTAATGCGGGAATATACGACCATCTTTCCGGACGTTCCAAAAAAGACTAATGCATCTCATCATGACGTCATTGTGGGTGATGCGTCACCTATCAAACAGCATCCCTATCGCTTAAACCCGATAAAGCTTCAATACATGCGGAAAGAAATTCAATACATGCTTGAAAATGACATTATTGAACCCAGCAATAGTGATTGGAGTTCCCCATGTATTCTGGTTCCGAAGCCAGACGGAACTTACCGATTGTGTACGGACTTTAGAAAAGTCAATTCAGTCACCAAAACTGACTCTTATCCGATCCCACGAATCGATGACTGTATAGATAAAATTGGCAGTGCAAAATTTGTCAGCAAATTTGACTTGCTTAAAGGCTATTGGCAAGTCCCGCTTACCGAGAGAGCCAGAGAAATATCGGCATTTGCGACTCCAGATGGGCTATACCAATATAAAGTAATGCCCTTTGGTATGAAAAACGCACCAGCCACATTCCAGAGGATGATTCATTCGCTCCTAAATCATCTCGAAGGATGCGAGGCGTACATCGATGACGTCATCATCTACAGCGATACCTGGAATGACCATCTCCGAATCATGCGTACCTTCTTCGACATACTGGCGAAAGCAAACCTCACAGTGAACCTTGCGAAAAGTGAATTTTGTCATGCGACTGTAGAATATTTGGGTCACAAAGTAGGTCAAGGTTTTGTTACTCCTATCATGGCCAAGGTGGAAGCTATTTCAAAGTTCCCGATTCCTACCAATAAGAAAGAGATAATGAGATTCTTGGGAATGGCAGGATTTTACAGAAAATTTTGTCCAAATTTCTCGTCAGTTGTTGGTCCACTTACCAATCTGTTACAAAAGAGAGTGAATTTTGCATGGACCAATGACTGTGACGAATCTTTTAAGAAAATCAAATGTGTTCTTATGAATAGTCCTGTCCTGTCAGCTCCAAATTTTGATAAGCAATTTAAGCTTACTGTTGATGCCAGTGACGTAGGAATCGGGGCTGCTTTGTTTCAAGAAAATGATGATGGTGTAGATAGAGTTGTTTGTTATTTTTCAAAGAAATTGACAAAATGTCAAAAGAATTACTCTACTATTGAAAAAGAGCGTCTTGCATTATTGTTAGCTTTACAACATTTTGATGTTTATTTGAATGTTACTTTACATCCCATTCTTGTATTTACTGACCACAACCCTCTCACATTTTTGCACAAAATGTCAAACAAGAATCAAAGACTTACAAGGTGGAGTTTATTGTTGCAAGAGTACAATATCATTATTAACCATATCAAGGGCAAAGACAATGTGATTGCAGATGCACTATCGAGAGTTTCATGAGTGATTTTTGAAGAATTTACCACCTAAGTTTTCATTGACATTCAAACTTTTTTAAGGGGGGAGGTGTTGTGGGTCATGTATTACTTTAGTTTTACTTTATGTGTAGGTACACATGTACTTAGTCATGTTATTTAATGATTTCACAATTCTTTCTAGATTTTACTATGTCATGTTTATTTCATCAGAGAATATTCCAGTTTGTTCTTTGTTACATCATTGTCATCACATGACTGTGATTTCTAGAATTTACTCTATTGTTAATCATTTGTAATGAGTCATTGTTCTAGAAGCTTCTGATTAATTCATTGTTATTAAGTATAAATACCTCTGAGGAACTGTGTTAAGGGGGCATTCGTACACATTCGTAGACACGATTCATTCATCTATTCTGAGATACTGGGACACTTTATTTGTTGAGACTTTAATCCATTTAACAACGTTTGGACACCGATCTTTCGAGAACGTTTGTGATTACCGGAAACCATACATTCGATAGACTTTGTGGACCGTAACGGACACTTTGATCCGGACATTGTATTGTAAGTTGTAATCATTGTAAATATATATATTTTGTACATAATTAAACTTGTAAATTTATATTCTGTCTTTGTCTGATTTTTGCTGGCGTTTTGGGGTATTCTGACCCATAACAACATCACGTTGATATTTTCAAAGAGGATATTCGGACTAAATATGATATATGTTGGAGATGATGGTGCAATGTCAGTATTCCGTGAGGCAAAGTACAAAACATACATTGGGACACTGGAGGAGTTAGCCAAACGGAGAATATTCAAAAGAGATTGAGAAATCAAGTTCATCGATGGGTTTAATTGCGTCCTCTATAAAGTTTCTCATGCAAACAGTTCCTTAGAATTTGCACAACCAGAAACTTTAACCAAAATCTTTTACTAGGTCAAAGTCCAAGGTCAAGGTCACTAGGTCAAATGTTACTGCATAAATTGAAAGGTCTTGTCATGGGCAACCTTCATGTATAATATAAAGTTTCTACTACAGTTCCTTTGATTTTGCTTCAACCAGAAACTTTAACCAAAATGTTGATGACAGATGGACATCGTCAATCTATAGAACGCTTTGCAATACGGCCAATTAGATGAACGATACCCTTTATTTTAAAGCAGTGTTCTCATATTTAATTTTAGAGTGGTGTTACTGATTTTTTTTTATATAGTACCAGTTATAGAGGATGCAGTCCGCGCCACAGGCGCGGACATAGTCCTCATCAAGGTAACACGTGTATATATATAGGAAAAATTGTGTTTTTCAATTGAATTCTATGCTATACCTATAGGTTCCAAAACCATGGTCAATGACGTCATTCTCCCCATTGCCCATTTGATCGGCGTGAAGTGCAAGCTTATTTTTTTGACAATGTCACTTGACGACAGAATGAAACCCATCGGTGACCAAGATTTCTCGATCTCCTTTGAATATTCTTCGTTTGGCTTACTCCTCCAGTGTCCCAATGTATGATTTGTACTTTGCTTCACGTAATACTGACATTGCACCATCATTTCCAACATATATCATGTTTAGTCCGAATATCCTCTATGACAATTACAACGTGACGTCAGCATGCGACGCGACGTCAGCATACAACTTTGTTTCGCGGACTTTCTCTCATCGACAGCTCCCTCAAAAAAATCCATGGATAAACTCATAATGCTTGGAGAAAAAAACAAACACAAAAATATCAGCGCGATCAGCGACTTACCGAACTTCATTCTGCTTTCGAGGATGATTTGCAGCTGATATTTTGATACCTGTAGATCGAATTATGTGGTTTCTCTCCACATATACAAGATCTACATGTAGAATATAAAGGAAATCTATGCAGTGTAAATCCCAACACAAACTTCCAAATGTCTGCTGCCTTTGGTTCTGTTTACAATGCATCACACAACTTACGTCATCATTTACAGATTTAGTACAAATAGGTCAAAACAGCTGGGGCTGTTCAAAGCATGAAGTATATTTTTTTCTGTCAGAAATAAGGCTGGGTATTTTTTTCCCTTGGAGGTAAATCATAAGTGGATCCAAGGTAGAGGGGTGAAGGCTTCAGATTTTTTAGAAAGGAGGGGGGGGTTGATTGTATTCAAAGGGGGGGGGGGGGGCGATAGGGGGTAGATTTCTACTAACTTCTCTCCTTCTCTCCCCTGTCCTGCTCCCTTCTCCCACCTCCTAACCTCTACCTCCCTCCCTTCTGCCTCCCTCCAGCTGCCTCCTTCCTCCCCCATCCTTGCCTTTTGTGGGGGTGGGGAGCAGACATGGGGTACCCGCTCTCTCTGCCCCCTTATAAATATCCCCTCCCACACCCTTCCTTCTTCCCCCTCCCTCCCCCTTCCTCTCCCCCTCTCTCCTTTCTCCTGCCCCTCCCCCTCCCTTTCACCCTCTTTTAAAGTAAAGGAATGAGCAAGAATTTTGTCTTCAGATATTACATTGGAAAATCATTTACATTATTTAGAAGGGAAAATCCTGTACGTAATACTAATGTTATACTGTACTTAATTTGTAAGTTTTAACCCCCTTTTCCAGATCATCCCATAAAACGATATATTGCTGATAACACTATAGACAGCGCCGAAAAGGAAGTTTTCTCTCTCTCTTCTACATTTTGAATGCTAATTTTTCCGGTGAAAGTAAAAGGGGAGAGGGGTGGGTGGGTGCAAGGGGGGATACATATTCCTGATACGATAACTGACATTTCATCACCCGATGAAATTTAAAAAGTAAACATTTAAAAGTTTAATTGAATTCATTGAATAATCAAGATACATGTTAATCTTACCATATATAAATACATCAGAAAACAGTAAAATTCTTTTTTCTTTTTTTAATTTTCATGGTTTGTGCCCACAGTTTTCTTGCCCGAGTTCTCTTTTCCTTGGTTTTTCGTCAAGGTCCAAGGAATTAAAATGTATAGATTAAGATGATATCACTTGATCTTTTCTTATCTGTCATTTATTTTTCAAAATTAAGCATTGCGATTTCATGTTTACTGATTGTTTTGTGACATTGAGAATTGTTTCCCTGCATTACGAGTTATGTGCATGCTGTCGATCTAGAAATTGTCTATAATATCCCCTCTCCTGTAGATGATTCTGGATTTCAAGGAAAAAAAAAACTAATGTAAGGCTGATAAAGACGGTAAAAATGATACTGGAAAAAATGACAAGAACACATATTGTATGACATATTTTATTCTTGTCAACTTAGTAAAAAAAATATTCAATGATGTATGGTGAAAATTGGGTATTAATTCATTGAAATTATATTTCATCTGCGTCCTCACAATGGCGTTGCCATAATTCATATTATTGTATCAATTGCATGAACAAAACAGATATGCTTAACACCAAAAATAATTTTTTGTCTTGTTCTATCTTCCAATTGCACCTTATTCCTGAGAATCAATGTATGCATTTTGCCTTGGAACTTGCAGGCATCATAGAAAATTTTTTTTAGCAGGGCTTGAAATTCATAGAAATTCCAAAGGAGCCATACGGGCTCCTAGTTCTGGAATTCAAGGAGCCCGTACCAAAAATCAAGGAGCCCGTAAATATTTAAGTTTCTTTTCTATTATATATATAATTACATAAGATACTTGTTGAAAGCATTTATTGTGAAAGACCATCTTTGACAGCAGTTTAAACACAACATTGAAGTAAATCATTTGGGTCCAAAAAAAGCTGACTATGTTTTACTTAGCCTAAAATATATGAGCGCCTCCCCCTCCCAAAAAACCTGAACAAGAAGCTTTCTATATCGCCCTCCGACTCGTCAATAAAACGATGGTCCGTGCAATATGTTGTGTGTTTGCTGATTAAGATCCATCACTATATTCAACCGTATTAAAAGCATGAACATTGACCAATTTGATATTTATTCATTTGCGTGAGCGAGACATCCTCTTTCTTATAAAAAACGACAATTATTATGTAATGTCAAAGACTGCGAGGTCGGGTATTATGATGAAAAAATCAAAATGTAATGAAATCTGATACAGCGTACATGTATTTCTATTTCCGATTTCCCGTCACACTGAAACTTATATGACACATGCCGGTCCACGCAATCTAGCTATTACATGTATGAGATGCATGTGAACGTTTTCATGTTACGTTTGTTGGTCACTCGATAGATACAGACAACACAACGCGTAATGCACTATAGATTGATGTGCGTCGTAGAAGCCATAAACGTTTTCATCTCAGTTAAATTTAAAGCTTGAAGGGGGGGGGGGGGCTACGTGACGGTTTACGTCTCGGGTTGAATACAGAGGAGGCTAATAAACCGGATGTGCGGCAAATTAACGCCAAGGCTTACACATTTTTGGAAAAAAAAACGCATGGCGGTCGATGAAACGGCATGGGGAGAACACTGGTCATTTTTTTCTACTCGCCAAACGGGTGAGTTCAGACGAAAATCTAATTGCCCGGCGGCACTTTCACTCGCCATTGGCGAACGGGCGAGTGGGAATATCAAGCCCTGTTTAGTGTATTAAAATTTAAACTGCAAAATTTGGTTTTGGTTTGAAAATTACTTTTTGTTACAGATTTAACCATGGATGGAATTTTACACAATTTTCATCAGAATGCGAGTTCTTATATAGTTCATTCCCTTTCTTACTTCACAGAAACACGGAAGACCGCAAAAACTTCTAACCAATGTTTTCGCGCACTCTTCGATTGTTCTCCATTGTTATGACGTCATTAACTTACTTGGGAAGAAAATTTGTCCAAGTTTTGAACAATGGTTTAGGTAGGTGACTAAATGAAAAATCAGAACAGACACGCTGCATGCACTGTATTTGCGATCTTGCGTATTAATGGACACATATGGCCCCTGTGACTGGTGCCACAGGCATTGAATCCCTCAGACACACAGATGAAAGGCCAAAGAAGAGCGAGGTATATTGAGGATCTGGAATAGTGATTTTAAAGATCAGGGCAGTATTCTCACGAATTTACTCTGACATTCGTACATCAAGGTCCCAATTTCTGTCCTGTAAGTAGAACATTGCGAGTGCAGAATCAGTCCCCGTGATTTCAGCGAACTGTTTACATCTCTTGTCACATTCATCTGCTGATGGCAAGTTTTGTTCTTCGCTATCCGACATACCTGTACTTTCGTTTTCACTGTTTATTTTCCCGCCATATGTCAAAAAATAACGTGATGTCGGTTTCATGATTCCGGAAACTTACGATCGCAAATAATTCACGCGAAAACAACAAACAAACAAAGTGAAACAGGAACACATTATGATTGACTATGATTTTATATGGAAATATTCCCCTCGCAGTTATTTACCTGTATTCTTCACCTGGGATGATATTTAACATAGCTTATCGTGTATATCTCTCGATAGAAGTTTAAATGCCTTCACGGTACTAAATTTAGATATATCACGTGGTTATTTTTGGTAATAAAAAGGCGTGTTCGATCTCGCCAGGTTGTCCAATTTGTAGTTGAACACTGCACGGACCATTCTCCTCTCCCTTCCTACTATGGGTCATTTCTCGACTCGCTACTTTACTTTTCGATATTAGGGGAACGTTTGGCAGTCTAAGTATAGGCTGGGGGTAGGATTTTCACTATTTTATTTGTCGTAATTGTTTGTATTGTAATAAAGTATGTAAACTGTAGTAATCTTCATCGTTTCATTTCATCTGTTTTGTCGTCACGTGGCTGGAGAAGTAGAAATCCTACGAACCTGAAGACAGGCGCTCAGAGTCAAGCTGAGTCCTGTTACAAAAGCAAACTTTGTCGGGAACATATTTTATAATGACAATTATCGATATTATTTTGGTGATTTTTGATGAGGAATTTTTTCTCACTATAAAACAACAAAAAGTAATGATTGAATAGTTCCATTTGTAGCAATATATTCAAAGTTCCAGTATCCGATATTTCATGATCAAGTATGTACCTCTATCAACTTAAATAATATGAATCAAGGCAAAGCCTTTTTGTGCGAGCGGAGAGAAAATAGATATTATTATAATATATAAAATAAAAAAAGATCTTTCTTTTTTATTTTGACTATGATGGTTTATCTTATCTTACAAAACTTTCTATTTATGATTGCCAAAAAAGGTAGTATAAGGCGAGTGGAAACACGGAAGCATTTGTAAACTTGATCTAGACCAGCAGATGAACATTTTAAGGGGGGGGGGGGGCTTAAAAATATAGTTCTTTAAAAATATGGTTCTTTATAATTCATTTTTATTTTGTAAGAATACTGTTTAGGCTAGCTGAAAATAAATTACTTAAGAACAAAAGAAAAAACAAACATATTCCGACTTCTGACAGTACGAAACCACCCGAGACGAGAAAAGCAATAAGAGCGAAACGTCTCGTTTAAAACCGGAAATGTCGGATTTCCCGTGGTTACGCCGCCTTGTTGATGCTTTATCGTTACCTGATTTACGAAAAATGTTTTCAATAAATTTAACTTATAAACAAAAATTGAGTATAACATATACGTCTACATGGAGTCGAAAAAAAAAATTAAATGGTAATATCCAGCATCTCCGCAGCAACTCTGTCTGCGAGGGGACGAAAGTTTTTGAAAGCATAGTAGTACATTCTCATTCTTTGATTCAGCATATTTTCTCAATAAGATATGTGTATACGCGTTACCATAAGGGCGAGCTTCGCTCGCAAAGGCCCTTCGGGCCTTTGCAGCGAGCTCCGCTCGCTATAATCTATGTGTAGTAGAATGACAAGACCACGTAAAGGTTGGTACACGATTTTCAAGTACCCCGAGATATGGTCCCGAGCGAAGCGAGGGAGCATGTCGAGGGGACGAGAAAAGAGTGTACCAACCGACTTAGTGCATGGTTCGATCGGGCAGATATAAGGATTTTCTGATACAGCCCCTAAGTCTATCAAAATTTATGCCTCGGGCAATATTTCTCTATGGAAAATGAAAACAAGTTGAGTGGATGTTTAAATTAATCATTGACCATTTATCAGTTAATCGGAATTATTTGCCTATCAAAAGTAAAAAAAAGGACTTAAAACTTGGGAAAAGGGAGTTTTCAAAAATTGTTAAAGGACTCGTGATGTGATTATCTTCCAAAATTTCGAAAGGACAGTAATAATTCGTGATGCATGTGTTGATATTCTAGAATGTACAAGAAGGGATGTCAGGACCAATCCTGGAAAACTAAAAAGAAATTCTTATTTTATCCCGTTTTTACGATTTATTTAAAAACCTTACGCTGCCCCCCCCCCCCCTGATTTTTTGTTTGGAACCACCCACGATAAACAGACCTTTAGAATAAACTCGAAAAATAACAGAAATTTCGAAGTAATTTTCTTGTTCGTTCGTAAACTAGCTTATCAAAAAAGTAGTCCCTTCTCTCGTTAAGACAATTTCTATCACACTGAAAAAAAAAAAAAAAAAACCGCAACGCAAAAGCCCGGAAATGTGCGACTTGTCTCGTGTTTTCCGATTTTTTTTTCTTACTAGAATTTACAACTTTTAAAGTCATTTAGCTGACGGCCAGCTTTTTGTAAAAGATAATACTTGTATGAAAAGTATACTCAGTAATTTTTAGGGAGCGACCACTTTTTTTTTGGGGGGGGGGGGGGGGGGCAACCCATATTTTTAAATCTGAATTCAATCAAATGACTGTTGCTTGATCTTTATTTTTTCCAGCTGCGTAGAGCCTTGGATCAGAAATTCTAATTAAACCTCCAGTTGTAGTGGGGTTTTTTTTTCAAGTTCTTCCTATCTTCTCCCTTTGAAACAAAATTCAAATTTTGTCGTTTTTCAACCATATGCTGGACCCCCCCCCCCCCCCCCCCAGATGACTCAAGCAATGTTTCAGTAAAACGTTACACAACGTAATGGCGGAAAGGGGGTGTTTGCTGTAATGGAATACTGTTCCGTGTGCTGGAATGACGGATGTATAAAAATCAAATTTATTGGATTTGAAGATGTTTAACAGTGATATGTATTGGAAATTTGGAAATATGAAAAAAAGAGATATACATTGTATTTACACGTATATATTAATTCATTTACCTATTCTATCCTGTATCTATCTCTTTTTTCTTTCTTTTTTTTTTTTTTTTTTTTTTGATTGTTTTGTTTTGTTTGTTTGGGTTTTTTCTGCCATTCATTCGTTGATGTATTATGGTACACATTTCAGGATGTTGGATTCCACGTAAAGCCTAAAGTTACCAGATTTTTTTTATGATTAAACCTTCGCTGCTGCGGGAGCCATCATTTGATATAATGGGGGCGGGGACGCATCCCGAACTCACTTTTTGTTCGTCCTTATTCAGTCTTATGCATGATAATCTTTCTTTTTCGGTTATTTGGGTAAAATTTATATTTAAGAAAGGTTCATCCGGAGTTTTTTCCAAGTTTTTTCTTCACTCTCCCTTAGAAATAAAATGAGGGCTCCCTTTACTATCAAAATATCGTGTACAAGCAATGAAGCATTGAGATCTTACTTGGTACGCACCAAGTCATTTCTGACCAGCAATTATCTATTGTGTAAAGGTGCGAACCATGCACTAATGATGAGATCTCAGGCATATAACTTACACCTGTATGTAACTAATACAATCAATGTGACAATACTGATAAGTGGTCAAACTACCTTGAAACCTGAGTAATTAAACGTACAAATCAGTTGCTGATTGACCCTGGACTTGGACAGACGTTCCTATATTTTAAAAGGTTATGTGACTCGGGCGCGTGGTGACATTGTAAAGTTACCCCTCGTCATTTACTTACATGTTGTAGGTAATTTTGCATTATATGCACTTCACAACATTGGCGACGAGGATCGGATTATTTTCGTCCGTCAGTGAGGTGCATTTTGATTGAATTTTCGTATTATTTTTCGCGCCTTTTTTGATTTTCTTTGTTTTGGAAATTTAGATTCGCGCATTTATTGTACATGCATTAAATCTTTCTTTCTACAGACACGACATGTACTCGATGAAGTCGGCTCTGCTGATTTCACTTTCTCAAAGGACAATCTAAGGTACTCAGTCGGATCATCTGATAGAGTACCTAATTAGATCTTGTCTCTTTCAATCTTTCTTTCTATTTTCGTGTAGTTTTCGAGCGCAAGTTATCTCGGGATGGGTTCTAGAATTAATTTTGATTCGCAGTTTATCGATTCATTCGAAAATTTCGAAATATTGACCGGGTCGAAAATTTTCATAGAAGGGGGGAGGGGTGTAAACGATCTGAAAAATATCACACTTGTACCACCTTATGTGTTTCGTCAGCATTTGCAAAACATCAAACAAGACAAAGAAGAGACAGCCGAACAATTTGCGAATAAAATCAATGAAATGACAATGGGCGGATATCCATATGAAATGAAATCCCGAGCGAAATACTCAGGAATGAAACAAGTATTGATCTCCTCTACGATATTATAAAGTACTGTTTCCAAGCTGGTCATGTACCGCAGGAATGGCTTACTAGTGTCATAAACCCGATTCCGAAACCGAAAACTGATCCACTTGATCCACTAACGTATCGCCCCATTTCATTAATATCGGTGCCATGCAAAATATATGCAGATATTTTAAATAGGAGACTGAGTAATTGGTTAGAAGATAATGATCTACTTGCGGAGGAACAAAATGGCTTTCGTAGTAAAAGAAGCTGCTTAGATCATCTTTATGTGCTAACTTCACTTGTTAGAAATAGGAAATTTCGAAGAAAAGATACATATGTATGCTTTATTGATGCCAAAAAAGCTTTCGATAATGTTAACAGGGATTAATTATGGTATAAACTTCTACAGCTGGGGATTAGTGGTCCGTTTTTGGATGCCATTAAATCTTTATATGATACTACACAAAGTACAGTGAGGCTTGGTAATAACATGACGGACATGTTTCCGGTTTCATATGGAGTAAAGCAGGGCTGCAAGATGTCCCCGACATTATATGCCGTGTATGTTAATGATCTTGTGGATGAGATAAATGCGCTAGGATTGGGTATAGATGTAGATGACGTTAAATTAGCGATCTTACTATACGCTGATGATGTAGCGCTTATAGCATCAAGTGAAAGTGATTTACAGAGTATGTTGGATGTAGTTGACTCATGGTGTAAAAGATGGAGGATGACAGTCAATGGTGATAAAACCAAAATACTCCATTTCAGAAATCAAAACACAGTCAGATCCTCGTTCTCATTTAAATGTGGAAATATCGATATAGATTTTGCTTGCTCCTATCGCTATCTTGGCTTAAACTTCAACGAATATTTGGATTACAAGTATACAGTGCATGAAACTGTAAAGGCAGCCAATAGAGCCCTTTCTGCTCTGTATACAAAGTTTATATCTATTGGTGGTATGACGTATGATGTCTACACAAAGCTATACAAATCATTAGTGGAACCTGTTTTATATTATGGAGCCGGAATCTGGGGTCATTCAAAATGGAGAGAAGTGCGCTGTGTTCAAAATAAAGCTTGTCGCCTTTTCCTTGGAGCAAGTAAAAATGCATCAAATATTGCTTCCCAAGGGGATATGGGATATACATCCACAGAGTCCATGCAAATGCTAGAAGTTTACCGTTTATTTTTTCGTATTCAAAATATAGGTGAAAACAGACTAAGTTTTAAAATGTTTAATAACTTTAAAAACTTAGGGCGCTCATGGGAAAAGAAATGTTTTGAGATAGCCAGAAATTATAATTTTTTACATGTTTTAGAAAGTAGTAGCTCAACTGTAAACAAGATTAATGAAATAAGAGACATTTTTGTAGAAAGAGATAAAGAAGAATGGTTGTCATCTCTTTATAATGATAGAAATTTAGAAAATGGTAACAAATTAAGAATATTTAGAAAGTATAAAAATGAGCTTAGTACTAGCCAATATGTTTTAGGTGTTTTAAACAGATCACATAGACGAATTTTATCGAATTTTAGAAGTGGTGCATTACCATTGGCTGTAGAAACTGGAAGGTACACCAAGCCAAAAACAGTTTTAAATGAAAGAAAATGTATATATTGTACAAATGACTGTATAGAAGATGAATTTCATTTTTTAATGGAGTGTGAATTTTACTCAAATTACAGATATATTTTATTTCTTAAAGCTAAAGAAAACTCGCAAAATTTTGAAAACTTAACTTTGGAAGAAAAATTTCTTTTTATAATGACAGAAAATGAGTTACAATCACTTTTAGCAAAGACACTACATCATATGTTCTATAGAAGAAGATACTGTTCATCTCATTCTAGATGATTATTTTAAGAAGTAGTATGTTTTTATGATAACATGATCATTTTAAATATGAGCACTAGAGTGATAAAATTGAAACATATGGAAACTGTGATTTATATTGTCTGTGATTCAAAATTATTATTTTACTGTGATTTGATATTGATAAATTGAGGCAAGATTTTGATTATAACAGTGTTTTGATATTGATAAATTAAGGCAAGATTTTGATTCTAACAGTGTAAATTTTTCATTTATTATTATTATTATTATTATTATTATTATTTTTTTTTTTTTTTTTTTTTTCCTTAAGAGAAAAGTTGAAAAGTATATGATTATTACAAGAAAATTTGAAAACATTATTATAATGAGAAAATGTGAAAGCTAATTATTGCTATGGAAAATGTGAATGTTATTTATTGTTATGGAAAATTTGAAAATATAATTATTACGTTATTATAAATGTAAAATGATAATTACCATGTAAAAATGTGAAAGCATATTTAATTACTAAGAAAAATGTGAAAGAATGCAGAGTATTATTATAAATTAAAATGTGAACTTTTATATAATGTGATACAAGTGAATAGTGTCTCATAAGCCAAGTGTGGCTGGATATCAAATTTTTAAATTATGTATTGATTTTATTGTGATTATAACATGTAAATTTGATATGTGACACTTTAATAAATTATTTCTGATTCTGATTCTGATTCTGTAAATGAAAAAGACCGCCAAACCCTTGCCGTATATTCGTTTTTAAAGGGATGTAACAACGAAGAAGCTGCCCTTTCAGTGTTGCAAAAAAGACCCTCCTACTCTTAATCTCGCTTTGCGGTATTTAAAACTACGTGTATTAGCCAACCAAACACTGGCTGAAATCAAAGATTTGTTTGATGGAAAAAGTTACCAAACTCCAGATCAGACGTCATCAGAATTTACACAGGAAGAAGAAAATACTTCAGATCGTATTCGAGCCACAACTGTTGACGGAATCGAGGAACAAAAAATGAGATCAAAATTGAAAGAAAATAAAGAAAAATATAATGAAGTTCAGCTTTCTCAAGATGACCATCGTACCTCGGATTTGCCGATATCAGCTGACTCAAAATCTGATGAAAATTCCAGCATTTATTTAAACTAGTAAGGGTCAGAGAAAGTGGCCATTCTTTGACCCAATTTGACTGTTTTCAGAGGCCACGTTTCTATACATGCATGTAACCAGGAATCCGGCGTCAATGTTTAGAAAATGGGATCTGGTTGTTGGGGAAATCGCTTATCGCGACTCTTGACCAGCTCAATACATGAACATTACATTTCTACCAATGACTGAAATTTGTTGTGAACTTTTAAAAGATTTTTAACTACTTTTATTGGTCGATTTCAAGAAATCGACCTTACTAGATTTGTAGACCGGATGCTGTCAATAGGAGAAAGTTCCTAATTGAGTCCGTCAGATTCAATAATGCATCATTGAATTATCCTTATGAAAGAAACGTTTTCATGACTAGTGAAAAACACGTGACCAGAGACAGGCATTCCCATGACCTCCCACCTTCATGACTAGTGAAAAACACGTGACCAGAGACAGGCATTCCCATGACCTCCCGCTTATTTATCCACAACACAAAAATAGGACATGTCGTCATGACCAATTAGTGAGCCCTCAAAATTCCTAATTTTCTGGATCCTTGAAGAAATACGCGATCACAACGTATCAGGGGTGCCAGTGGCTAAAAAGGTTCTAACCGTTCATCCGACTAAGCTTTTTCTCGTTAAGGATATACCACTTTGTTTGTTTGTTTATTTTCTTACCTAGACAAATTGATAAATGAAACAAAGAAATTAATGAGCGATAAAAAAAGTCGACAAGACTGTACGAGTCACAGTTGAACTTTTTAGAAGTTTCCCCTTATTTCTCTCCAAATTCAGTGGCGGATCCAGCACCCCCTTTCGACGAAAGAAAAAATTATTGTGGGATTAAAGAGATGTTGATATCGACCAAGCTTTTTTGGAAAGCTAATACTTGTTAAATGTTTAGATTTTTACTTAATTTTCCCATTTTAAAACCTACTTACTTTGCGAATTCGCTGCCTTTTAAATTAAGATAGGAGGGGAAGGGTAGGTATAAATGGCATTTAGTCGGATCATCTGATTTTATGCCATGATTTTAAAAAAGTTTCTATTTTTAGTTAGGGGTCATCAAAAATAAAACAGGGAGGAATGTAGTAGAATGACACTTATAACCGGGTTAGACCACTGATGAGATCTCAGGCATATAACTTACACCTGTATGTAACTAATACAATCAATGTGACAATACTGATAAGTGGTCAAACTACCTTGAAACCTGAGTAATTAAACGTACAAATCAGTTGCTGATTGACCCTGGACTTGGACAGACGTTCCTATATTCAAGGTTATGTGACTCGGGCGCGTGGTGACATTGTAAAGTTGCCCCTCGTCATTTACTTACATGTTGTAGGTAATTTTGCATTATATGCACTTCACAACATATGCAACAAAATAAACACGCACGCATAAATGCTAAACAAAGGATCCAAACATTAAGACAACGTTGCGCAAGACATAGCACTACTTGGCGACAAGTGGTCGTAAAAAACCTACACTATGATACGCTATAAGTACTACGCCACTGAACATGCATGTTTTGGTACACTGTTTGATACTTTCTGATCAGGAGGCTTTCTATCAGCAGCGATGGAACACTTTGTTTGAAGCCATTAGCAGTTTCTAATATTCCAAATATAAATATTCAACAAAGTTTTAGTTTCTTGATTTCAATCATTATGATATCAAGAGTGAGCGGTTCCAAGCAGATCTCTTTAGCAGCACCTACAACAAAACACAGAATCACCGAAACACAACAACGCGAAAGCACAGATTGAACAATCACCATATAAGTAAATGGATATCAAGAGCATAAGGGATTACAAAAAACACATACGAAAGGGCGTGATCTGCTGGCTGGAGCGAGCTCATGCATACAATCACCAAAATGAGTCCAGGTAAAGTAACATCAGAGGAACATACTATCAAGACCGAAGCAAAGAACGGACATCAGCTAAAGCAACTCTAAAGGAACAACACTCGAACCAGCCAAGCCAATACATCATTGTAAAATGAAAGACAAATACACGAAAAGAGGGTCCAGGAAATTAAGTGACAAGGAAAAAGAAGTTTATGTAAATAGATAAATGGTTAATAAATGAGTTTGGTGGAAAAAGATAGAAGCCTGTCCCGACCTACCCGGTCACCGATAAATACATAAATGTATCATCGCCAATGTGTACATACGGTCGAATAAATAAGAAAGAACTTACCAAAGATGTGAAAAAAAAGACTATAGGAAGATGATTACGCTTATCATTATTACGCTTAATTATTTTTCCGAGTTATCAAAATTTTTGAAAATGTGCTTGTATAGTACATATATATAAAGTTCGTAAAACGCTCGCAAAAAAAAAAAATTGAAAAGGAAATAACTTAATATTTGAACTTTTACAAAAATAGTCATTGCAACAATGTGAGATAGCGCGGCAAAGTTTTATATTTAAATACTTAGAATTGGACTTATCTCGGACGGAAACGCGTATGCTATAGAATCAAAATCGTCTTACACCTAAGTGCATTTTAACTCAGAAATCGGAAATGCTCATTTCATTGAAGTGCTCTTGCTTATGTTGGATAATTTGTCGTCTGCTGTCTTCGTTTGAATTTATTTGAAGAAGTAAAATGCATGAGTAAAACTTTTATTTATTACAACGACTAAGTATCAACTATATACCGAAGAATAGTACAGTGATTAAACATTTCTTCTCTCTTTTGGAAAAAAAGTAAACCTTTTGAAACATTAAATGATGGATTTATTGCAATCTTTGATTTTCTTTCCATTAACTGCCGGCCATGGTGGGAGAAGAAACTATAAAGATGGACACATATCGTCTGCGACTCTGACGTCAGCACTGATCTCATTTACAGTCACCACAACCTTCATTTTCAGTAAACGACAGTTCACCAAGGGACCAAGCGACGTTTTGTGGGTTTTATATAGCTCCAAAAACCTAATGACCATCGTCTGCGTTATGATTCTGTTTGTCGTATTCAGGAAAAGAAAACATTTGTACGAACAAAGTCATGATCATGCGCGAGGGAGAAAGATAGTTTTTCTATGTCTGTTTAGCGTTCCATCACTTTTACATAACTCCTTCAGCATAGCAATAAGTGTGTTTTGCCTAGCAGCCAATGGAAGCTACGTATTCAAGGGCGACGAAATAATCGGTATTCTAAGTCGTTTGGTGTCCATTATTTTCATCGTGTCGGAAGTATTGCTAGCATCGATGTACTCCAAGTACAATATTTTGTCGTCAAAAACAACCAATTACTGTATATTTTTTTATCATTTTGTCGAATTTAACCGAATGGTTTAAAACGGTTCTTCGAGAAATCGTCTACCCAGAGCGTCCTCATATTCACCACAACGACTCTAACATAAAGTACAGCAATTCTTGCTATGCTAATTCAGAGGTTAAGAAGTTTGAAGATGAGTATTTGTATCCGAGGTCTCTCCCCTTAGAAACAGAGTTTTCTTTTATGATAACTCTCATGTTCTTAGGGTTTCTGAGCGACAAATCAGCCGAAGATCACAACGGTTGTCATCCAGTGCGAGCTTCATTTACGGAAGACGCAAATAACTATGCTGTTACTTCCGGACAAACTTCCGTTCCTTCCCTTATACGCAGTGCTCCTACATGGTTAGGGATTGTGTTTTCCGCTCCGTATCTAGTTACAGCAATGATTGCAGCATACAGAGATGGGTTATCTAGCATCACAGATATCCATGGAGCAGTCGAGATGAGTTTTCTTTTCACAGTCATGGCCTTTGTTATGTCAGGATTTCATTGTTTGCGTAAGCATTGTGTGCAGGGTTCATTCGAACACATTTCCTCAGAGGAGTTGCTTCTGATGTTCAGCAACTTTGGCTATGGAATGTACAAAGTTTTTAATATAGCCACATTCCTTTGGGAAATCACCAGTTCCGCACATGGGAAATACTTATCTTTCCAAGACACTTTGTGGCTTTCATATTTGCATTCTATCAGACTGTTTTTATTTTGCAAGCAGAACGCTCCGTTTACAATGAAGGAACACCCATGAGTCGTAAAGTGAACATGCGGACTTGTTGTTTTCTTTTGCATATTCTTAATTTAGTTCTTTGGTTCACATCAACGTTTCCGTTGGAACATATACTATTGAGATCCAAATATGAAACTCTTGTTCTTGGAAAACATGTATGGGAACATATAGTGCGCATATTTCAACCAATAATTGCTTTCTACCATTTTCATTCGGCGATTGAATTCTATGGTTTCTACAGAAAATTCATGAACATACCTACTAGGGAAAATGAGCCATTGTTAAATGTGCAATAACTTAGTGTTATTTTCGTCTTTAAAGGAAAAGTTCCAAAACGTGTTTCATTACTAGCCTGATTCTACAGTTATGAGAAGAAACTGACACTATGGTGTCTTCACCCAAATAATGAGTTAAAGAAGATCCTGACCTCTGCAAAAGGTTCCAACTAGCTGACACCTTTTTGCATTCTTAGCAGCTTTAGTTATATGGATTGTATACCCTACACGTAACCCACATAAATAAATGTCTGCTTTGTTTTTCTATTGAAATTCTATTGAGAAACAATTGAAACGGTCCATAAGAGTTCTTATGGACTGATACATTGTGCATACCTCTAAGATACTGCTTATTGGAATTTTATCAAACGTTACAGAATGCAAGTACTTCAGTTTCTATACAAGTAATTTATATCTTGAATTGTCATTGTCATCAGTTGCTTGAATAAAATAATATATAGGGCTTTTAAAAGCTTTTTCATCCTCTTGAGTTTAATGGCGATAAAGTAGGAGATTTCCGAAAAGATCAATCACCTTCGTACAAACGCAAGACAAAAAAAAAAAAAAAAAAAAAAAAAAAAAAAAAAAAAAAAAAAAAAAAACAAAAAAAAAAAAAAAAAAAAAAAACCAAAAAAAAAAACCAAAAAACAAACAAAAAACAAAAAACAACAAAACTAACCCCCAACATAAAACACGCACACAACCGAACCAACACACAACCAGTCGTCAATGCGAACATAAACACAGGAAATTCCCGACATGACGATTCTGCAGTGATCACAATGAGAAATACAAACAAATCGATCATACAGAGATACCATTTAATTGTACATGATTTATAGCACCTGAAAAGGATACCAATGTGTACGAGAAGTCGACGTTGGATTGCAATCTGACATTTTCTGAGAAACGTTATCCGTGCACATTTATACCACTACAGAGACGTCTGGTATGACACACAGTCCTTGTAATAGCCAAATGCCTGTAATTTAGCATGAAAATGAAAGTACTGAGTAGTAGGAACCCTAGCTTAAACATAAACTCTGGAAGTGAATATCATAAATGAGATAAAGAAGAACATGACAACAATCTCAACAGCACTCACAATAGAGCACCAAATTGAGCATCGACGGACCCCTAGCAAGCTTGAGATGGGACCAGATACCCGAGAGGAGTAAGCCTGTGATGAAATATTTCTTCCAGCATAATATTTATTCCTTGGAAATTTTATCATTAATATTTTTCCCCAAGAACTTTTATTATGTATCAAAAATTCCGAAAGGAAATTTTATTATATAATGAATCTTCCATGATCATAATAAAAGTTCTCATAAAATGGAAAATATATTACATAACAAATATTCCATCTGGATTCTTTTAATGCTCATAATATATGTTCTGATACTAGTACCATGGAAAAATCTTACATGATAACAAAAAATCCAATAAGGATTTCATTTATGTGCATAATCATTGTCATTGGAAAAATATTGTAATGAACTTATTTACAAATAGAATTCAGAGTAAGAAATAATAAATTCTAAAAATCATGTACTGTACAATGTACTGTATAGCTTGAAAATGTGATTCCTCAGAATTTTTGTTCTGTGATATTTGTTCCTGTAAGCTAATCATGTTACTGTAATCATTGAAATGTTTGAATTATGAGAGAATATCCGTAAATGAGTCATTCATGTGTTTGAAGCATATACGGAAAAATTATTATACATGATATTCACATATAATATTTCTTCTGTTTGAAAGAGAAAGCAATCCTTTTGGTAAGCGAAAAAGAGCAAAACATCAACAATTTTCATAACAACGTTTCCGTCTATATAGACGGAAACGTTGGTATGAAAATTGTTTTACTCTTTTTCCATTTACCAAAAGGACTGTGGAAAAAGTATTATGAACAAGGAAAAAATATTCTGTAATAAAAAGTCCTGGGAATTTTCGTTATAATAATAAATCTTCCAGAAGGAAGAAATATTATGCGGAAGAAAAGTTCGTTTACAAGCGTCCCCTGTTTGGCTAGCCGCACCCGCCGTCGATGTTCACGCACGAAATTGAAAACAATATCTACAAATCATGCACTGGCTGAGGTTGTCTTATAGAAAGTGCTATGGCGACCATGTCAGGGAAGGACATTTAAACACTTACTTGTCAAACCCTTCGCGCGATGAACTTTATTACAAGCTCCACACTGTAAAGGGCATAAGTGTGACACAAAAGACATAAAGGAGATCATGACGACAATCTCAACAGCACTCACAATAGAGTACCAAATTGAGCATCAACGGATCCCTAGCAAGCTTGAGGTGGGACCAGGTTCCCGGGAGGAGTAAGCATCCCCTTTTTGTCTAGCCACACCTGCCGTTGATGTTCACACACTAAACTGAAAACTGTATCTAGTATCTACAAATCATGCACTGGCTGAGGATGTCTTATAGAAAGTGCTATGGCGACCATGTCAGGGAGAGAAATTTAAACACTTACTGTCAAACCCTTTGCGGGGAACTTTATTACAAGCTCTACACTGCAAAGGGCATAAGTGTGACACAAAAGAGATAAAGAAGAATATGACGACAATCTCAACGGCACTCACAATAGAGTACCAAATTGAGCATCAACGGACCCCTAGCAAGCTTGATGTGGGACCAGGTGCCCGGGAGGAGTAAGCATTCCCTGTTTGGCTAGCCTCAACCGCCGTCGATGTTCACGTACGAAATTGAAAACACTACAAATCATGCACTGGCTGAGGTTGTCTATGTAGAAAGTGCTATGGCGACCACGTCAGGGTAAGACATTTAACACAATTACTGTCAAACCCTTTGCGGGGAACTTTATTACGAGCTCCACACTGTAAAGGGCACAAGTGTGACACAAATGAGATAAAGAAGATCCTGACGACAATCTCAACAGCGCTCACAATAAAGCACCAAATTGAGCATCGGACACATAAAAAGATTTTGTATTTTTACTTCGCCTTCTATGATCATAATTTCCGTATAGATGCACGGCCATGAACAACAACCGGAATAATAAACCAGTAATATCAACATGCGTTAAATGTCATTGAAAAGGCAATGACCAAACTCGTTGAATAAATGGTTAATTCTAAACGAAAATGCTTATTCTGGGGAAATTATAAAGATTTCTAAAAAAAAAAAAAATAAATAAATAAAAAAAATAAATAAAAACCCCACGGGACTGAAGATCTTCAATATAATCTTGTTGCAATAAGGAGAGGGCTGCATTAGGAACCTAGTGGCGACGTAGAACTTCGAAGTTTTACGTAGCTGAGCGCACTGCTTAGCAATCCGCTACGCAGCCATACTTAGCCCAAAATATATGCTAACTCTCTCTACACATCATGTCGTCTGCAGTTGTAACGTCGTCAAAAGGTCGACGAATGTATAAGCTATCTTTTTTTTTTATTGAGTTTTCATTGGAATATCATTATTCTTGTGACTTTGCAGGTGAGAAAAATTTCACTCGAATAATTTTTGAATATCACACACTTTTTGAATTCTTAATTCTAAGGTAAAACAAAGTTTTAGACGGAGTCAGCTCTTCTTAATGTTAGCGGCTACTTTCCTTAACGCAATCCAGAGGAACAAATTTACAAATTCTACACAAACAATACAGGATCCAGATATAGATATGAAAGTGCATTTGGTGAGAATGAGTATTTGATAATTTGGGATGAATAATTGAGGACATTGTCCGCTACTAAGATGTGAGCAAATAGAAATATTGAAGAAGGTAGGGGATCTCCAACCAAAGCCGGTTGCAGTACAAACAGCAAAACACCAAACAACTCGATGCAAAAACACAAAGACACAACAAGAGACGAAAAAGAGACACACGACATAGAAACATCAAACACAAAATATACTGCACATAAACCAATGAGACCAAAGGTTAATCGGCGCCGACTTAGGGGATAAGCATTTTTTCTAGATGAAGCTCAAAAGATTTGCAAGACTTGAATTTGTACAGAAGGGAAGATTTTACAGAGGTATGATAGAATAAATCGTAAGATTATCCCCCTCTGACTCTCTTTGATAATGACGAGTTGTCAAGTGTAACATCCTAAACATGTCCTTCTATAGATTATCTTCATGTTGATAAAAAAAATTGCAAAATGGAAATTCAAGAGGAAAATAAAAAGAACCACACGGAACTTTATATTCGTTTATGCATGTTTGGATATATGTGAAGACGGGAAAATATTACTGCCCTTTTCCTTATTCACAACGACTAAGTATCCTTCATGCAACGAGGAAAGCATATTTGTTCGTTTGCAATAATAGGAAAATCATACCTTGTGAAAAATAACATGATGGCTGTATTGCGATCTTTGATTTTCTTTCCATTAACTGCCGGTCATGGCGGAACACGAGACTATAAAGATGGACAAATATCGTCTGCGGCTCTGATGTCAGCACTGATCTCAGTGACAGTCACTTTGACCTTCATTTTCAGCAATATAGAGTCCAACAAGGGACCAAGTGACGTTTTGTGGGTTTTATATAGCTCCAAAAACTTAATGACCATCGTCTGCGTTATGATTCTGTTTGTCGTATTCAGGAAAAGAAAACATTTGTACGAACAAAATCATGATCATGCGCGAGGGAGAAAGATAGTTTTTCTATGTCTGTTTAGCGTTCCATCACTTTTACATAATTCTTTCAGCATAGCAATAAATGTTTTCTGCCTAGCAGCGAACGGGAGGTATATGTTTAAAGTTGACGAAATCATTGGTATTTTAAGTCGTTTGGTGTCAATCATTTTCATTGTGTCGGAAGTATTACTAACATCGATTTACTCCAAGTACAACATTTTGTCGTCAAAAACAACCAATTACTGCATATCTTTTATCATATTGTCGAATTTAACCGAATGGTTTAAAACGGTTCTTCGAGAAATCGTCTACCCAGACCGTCCTCATATTCATCACAATGACTCTAACGTAAAGTACAGAAATTCTTGCTATGCTAATTCAGAGGTTAAGAAGTTTGAAGATGAGTATTTGTATCCGAGTTCTCTCCCCTTAGAAACAGAGTTTTCTTTCATGATAACTCTAATGTTCTTAGGGTTTCTGAGCGACAAATCAGCAGAAAATCACAACGGTGGTCATCCAGTGCGAACTTCATTTACGGAAGACGCAAATAACTATGCTGTTACTTCCGGACAAACTTCCGTTCCTTCCCTTATGGGCAGTGCTTCTACATGGTTAGGGATTGCATTTTCCGCCCCGTACCTAGTTACAGCTATGATTGCCTCATACAGAGATGGGTTATCTAGCATCACAGATATCTATGGAGCAGTCGAGATGAGTTTTACTTTTCACAGTCATGGCCGTTGTTATGTCAGGATTTCATTGTTTGCGCACGCAATGTGTGCAGGATTCATTCGAACATATTTCCTCAGAAGAGGTGCTTCTGATATTTAGTAATTTTGGTTATGGAATGTACAAGATATTCAGTATAACAGCCTTCCTTTCGGGAAATCATCAACACCAGACATTGTTTGAAATACTTATCTTTCAAAGGTACTTTGTTGCTTTCATATTTGTATTCTATCAGACTGTGTTTATTTTGCAAGCAGACCGTTCCGTTCCTCGTGAAGGATCACACATGAATCGTAAAATGAACATGCGGAATTGTTGTTTACTTTTGCATATTCTAAATCTGGTTCTTTGGTTCACATCAACGTTTCCGTTGGAACATATACTATTGAGATCCGAATATGAAATCATTGTTTTTGGAAAACATGTATGGAAACATATTGTGCGCATATTTCAACCAATAGTTGCTTTCTACCATTTTCATTCGGCGATTGAATGCTATGGGTTCTATAGAAAATTTATTGTCATACCCTCTCCGGAGACTGAGCCATTGTTGAATAACTAGATATGCAATAAGGTAGATGTAGTGCAAGTTCCAGCTTTTATGGAACAATCAGAAATGGAAATGCATTTCATGTTCTTTTTCATAATGATCATAGACTGTTCTAAACCTCAATGGTTTAAAGAATCGAATTATCTATAAGGTATATTTTACTGAATAAATGCTTCATGCACTTGGCAAATTTTGCCTCTTACAGCGTCAAATGTATTTGAACGTTGGTAAATTCTCCCTTCATGCAAAACTTGAAATTGACGTCGGAATAGCAACCCAAGTTATTGGAATATAATTCTAGTTGCCTAATGGGCGTTCAACATGGGGAACATATTAGTAATGTAAATATTACTACATGTAAATAACACATCTGCGTTTTCCTCCAAATAAAATAATCACAAAATGTTCCTACTTATCTTTAAGATATATAGGAGGTTAACACCCTTCCATAATCCCTCCAATGATTTTAGCAATACCGGGTATTTCGTTTAGGTTCGCCCCCTGAAATACCCTTCAGGATTGTAACGGCACACTCTTTACAAACTAGGCTGACTAAAATTCGAAATTAAGCAGTACCAGTACTACTGATGCTTATTTTCTATATTTACATTACCAGTAGATTCCCCCATGTTAAACACAACTAAAATTATATACCAATAACTTGGGTTGCTATCGTGACGTCACGTTCAAGTTTGCATGTAGGGAGAATTTACCAACGTTTAAATGCATTTACCAACGTTAAAATGCATTTGATGTAGTTACCGGCAAAATGTGCAATGCGCATACAAATAAAAATGACCGATAATTAGAATAAATGTAAATATAAGTTATCACTGTCTTAATTGTCTCCAAAGAGCTTTGAAAATTCGTCCAATACTGTACAAGAACTACTCCTCGAAATTGTAAGATAGATATTTCAAGTTGTCATACCCTTTCGTGACTTCATAAAACAAGATTGTCTTCAGTTGCTTGAATAAACCAGAGTATAGAGATGATGTTTTATTATCCTTTGGATTATAAGGGACAATACGGGGGAGATCTCAGACAATACCACATTCCAGTGACAACAACGGAACAACGCACAAATAAAAGAACGAAATTACAGAAACAACCAATACAACAAATAGCCGGAGACAAGAAACAAACCAAGCATGAACCTGAAGGATGACACTTTCAAAATGGGAGACCAAGGAGTATCAGATGCCGATGTGCGATGCAGTGCAGTGCTTTGATTTAATAGTAAATAGTATGAATATTTGTGCGCAAACCCTTCAACTTATCCGCATGCAAAGCGATCTACTAAGACACTGATCGCTGTTTTCATTCTTTAACACTGTTAGATAGCAACATAGTATTTATCCCTTTGTTACTCAGAAACACTCTAATTGATATCAAGTAGCATAGGCATATAAAATCCCTCAATCCGCTTCTCTGCTTCCTGAAACTAGCATTATCATATCTATTATCCGGTGAGTAAAACCAACTCTCAGATAGGACTGGGAATCAGGACCGAGCATTACGATATGTGAAAAATACCCGTCTTGGAGTCATGTGGTTATAGTTTGTCAGCATAATACTTACACTGTAGACGGGTCCAGTACGCGTACAACCTATGTCCCCTTATTACAGGTATAAGGCGATAGAGTATCATTTAATAGTTTCTATTAAATTCCGTTCTTGTTTTGTTTGCCATGTTGAAAAAAAAGAATATAATTAAAATAGAAATAAAAATTCCCGAAAGAGATATTGCACTGATACTGGAAGTAACATGAATTACCATGTTTAGATTGAGGATCACTGAAAAGGATTAAGTACCCGAAACGTGCATCTGTTCTAAACTTTAACTGAATGAATGCCGATCATTCTTGTAGCAGTTCCAGGGTTGGTTCTCTCAGTTTATAAATGATAACTAAGTGATTGATCTAAACATGTACTATTTCGTTTGTTTCGAAATTAATCCAAGAAACATGAGAGCGGATGCGTTTAGATATGAAAGTAAATTTTTATGACATACTTAGGAAATCACCAGCAAGCTAAGAAAATGACTGTTTAGAAGCCACGATTATCTCTTTTGTCCTATACTTTTGTATGAATTTCACCGTTAAAAATTTTGATATCGAGGTTCAAAAATATTGTTTTCAAGTCATCTTCATTTACTTTTTCTCGTTCTAGTTTATTTTTTTAATGATAAAAAATGTGTAGATATCATGAGGGTACATTGAGATCCTATAGAAAAAAAGGCGGAGAACCCCAACCAGACTCGGTTATAATACCCAAAACAAAGAACCAAAACACCTGATGCGAAAACATGTAAAAGTTATTAAACTTTTTTTGAATAAAAATACTTTATCAATCGTAAGGACTTTTTATTTGGGACATTATATCATTCATTGGTACCTTTGAGGTTGGAAGAGGTCGTGAAGGAGGAAATATGTATTTCACACCTATATATTTATAGCCATCATTTATTGAAATATATCGGTAACTGATTACATGTCACGAAATCGGAAAAACATGTATATCAAGAACAGAACGACATTTCTAGATTGAAAACTTTGTTTGAACGTGATACTCGGAATAGCCATAGCTATAATGAAATAAATAATATTTCCGTGTAAGTTCCAATCAATACAAGTATGATTCACGCAAAAGGCACTCTCGTACTCTGAAAAGGCGATGACAAATCATTGGTTCCTGGAACAACTATTACTAAATCAGTTAAAAGTGGACTCAAAGGAACTGCTTAAAAGTTTCACTTGAAAAAACTTGTAAATCATAAGAAGACTACTAGTATGTGATTGTGTAATGAGGTAGTTAGAAAATTAAGAGTGAGGAAATGAGTGTCACATGGTGTAAACTATATATTGGAAAGAAAGTGACGAAAGAAAACGAATCATTTTAAGATATTATACAAATTCAATTTGTACTACATGTTACAAAAAAAACCCCAAAAATTAGATTCAGGAACTTAGAGAAACGTTTTACATTTATACGGCTTGTGCTATCATAAAGATACTGTACGTCATGGATCATTGTTCTCCTTCTATTTACCTAATTCAATAGTACCTCCTTTGAAGTCGTATCTGGTTTTTATGGTCCTTTTTGCGTCTTTATTTTTTGTGTGGGTTTTCTACTTGTGTTTTCGTATGGATGTGTTTCGACATTTTGCTGAAAAGTGGGTCCTGTAGCATCATATCCCACCCATCCTGCTTAATCTTTCGGTATTTTTTGGACATAACTCTTACAGTGAAGTCTTTGGCCACATTTCATTGTGGAATAACGATCCTCCGATAGTTCAGACTGTTAAATGACTGAGCTATCAGGTTGACCCTTTTGCTCACTACTGTCCTGTTCACTAAATCCAGAGCACCCTGTTTTGACGATTTATTCTGTCATCTGAAGAATTTTCCTATAAATTATAGTTTCCGAGAATTGACCTCCTTTAGTCGTAACTGGAAATTGACCCCAACTTATCCTATCAACTGCCTTCAAATCGCAATATGAAAAATAAAATGTCTACGGGAAATTCCCATGTTAATTTCAAGTCGCCGCCATATTGTTCTCCGTGTCAACAATAGTAAACAGTGACGTCAAAGCCTCCGACGTCACACATTTTCAGCAATTTTACTATAGAAAATCCCCATAGACTTTTTTTTTATTTTCCGTCCTATTTCTAACTTAACTGACGCACAGTCAAAACAATGGTATTTTCTGATACGACTAAAGGAGTACTATAAAATTGATATCTTTTTGGAAGATGACAGTATCATATTTTTGAGAAAACCGGGAAAACAGGGTGCTCTGGATTTAGTGAACAGGACAGTAGGTAATGTTCTATCATTCCACACCAACGACCGCGGTTCGAAATCCGGTCAGGGCACTAGTGCCCAGTTTACTTCATGAGGATCACTGACGAGGGTTTAGAACCTGAAACGTGCATGCCTTGTCCATGCTGCAAATTTATCTATTCGTAAATGTCGCTATAAATTTGAAGAATTGTAACATTTGCTCATAGTAATGCAGTCGAGTCTTGTCGGGAGACTCTCCTTCCTTTCTTAATGAGTTAGGTTCCAGCAGTTTAAGGAGCGTAGCTAGGGTGTTTTCGATGTGGACGTCTACAGATGAGAGATCCCAAAGGCTAAGTTGGGAAGAGTTTCTCCCTCACGGTGTTGGGGATTCTTTGCTTCCCTAGAGACAATTTTGAAAAATGAAGGAAATAAGTGGCATATTAGAACTGAAATTTTGAAGGGAACAAGCGTATGATTCAGTGTAAGCAAGCGATGAATAATATCTGAGATAAAAATTCCGAAATGAACATGAAATGCTGTAGTTTTTTTGCCATACATGTACATGCATGTGACAGCCCTGTATTCTTCCCAATTGAACACTGCTGACGGTGACACTCTTTGATGGCGATCAGTGTGTGTAAATTTGAATGTATACCTAAGAACATTTTGAAAATCGTACATAAATCGATGCTTTCTTTGGAGTTTCTTTAGGCTATTTCAAACAGCAGATTACTTTAGAAACCATGTCATAACCGCCCGTCTCTTGGCACAGCCGAGGGAAGCACTGCCTTTCTTTTGATCTGGACGTTTTTGCGTACAAACGTACTGAGTTTTATCAATAAATTTAACTTGTTTTGAACACAATCAAGAGTGGCAAAACCCTTAAACAGCTGATAGTACTTAGCTTTTTATTAGCTCACCTGAGCGAAGCTCAAGTGAGCTATTGTCATAGCGCACCGTCCGGCGTCCGTCCGTCCGTCCGTCCGTCGTCCGTCGTAAACTTTTCACATTTTCGACTTCTTCTCCAGAACGGCTGAAGGGATTTTGATGAAACTTGGTAGGTATGAAGTACTCATGGTCCCCTACAAGTGTTGTTGTTTTTCGTCAGGATTTGTCAACAGGTGGCGCCACCACAGCCAAAAGTAGGTCACGGGGGGTACCCTCCTTTGACAAACTTCTTCTTCAGAACCGAAGCATGTATCGACAAACCGAAAGCATCAGGATGATCTAGAGAGATGTCTTAAGAAGTGTTGTTATTTTTGGTTCCACTTCGAAGTCAAATTTTTGACGCGTTTTTGACGTCTTTTCGGACTTAGTCAGAAATGCACATTTTTGCACTATTTCTTTAAATAACTCAATAAGTGTATGATTTTACACACTCATTTACTACATATTTATCATATTTAACTTACTTAATGCTTTGATATGTATTTTATGCTTAAATTTTATTTTTTTGATTTTTTTATGAATTTTTTTCTTATGTAAAAAGGAAGGGGGGGGGGGTGATTTTCATACATTTTCTGCTTCTTTTCTATAACCACTCTTCAGATTGTCATGACAGTTTGTAGGTATGAGGTACTCATGCATGGTGCCCTACAAGTGAAAGAATTTTGTCAAGATATCCACTTTTGGATTTTTAAGGAATATTTTTTAAGATTGTACATAGGTATAATGTATGTTTTCCATGCCCAATGGACCCATGGGGAGTGGCTTCAAACCCCGGCGGGACCCCAACAAAAACTTTTCCCCCTTTTTAGCTCACCTGAGCGAAGCTCAAGTGAGCTATTGTCATAGCGCACCGTCCGGCGTCCGTCCGTCCGTCCGTCGTCCGGCGTCCGTCGTCCGTCGTAAACTTTTCACATTTTCGACTTCTTCTCCAGAACGGCTGAAGGGATTTTGATGAAACTTGGTAGGTATGAAGTACTCATGGTCCCCTACAAGTGTTGTTGTTTTTCGTCAGGAGTTGTCAACAGGTGGCGCCACCACAGCCAAAAGTAGGTCACGGGGGGTACCCTCCTTTGACAAACTTCTTCTTCAGAACCGAAGCATGTATCGACAAACCGAAAGCATCAGGATGATCTAGAGAGATGTCTTAAGAAGTGTTGTTATTTTTGGTTCCACTTCGAAGTCAAATTTTTGACGCGTTTTTGACGTCTTTTCGGACTTAGTCAGAAATGCACATTTTTGCACTATTTCTTTAAATAACTCAATAAGTGTATGATTTTACACACTCATTTACTACATATTTATCATATTTAACTTACTTAATGCTTTGATATGTATTTTATGCTTAAATTTTATTTTTTTGATTTTTTATGAATTTTTTTCTTATGTAAAAAGGAAGGGGGGGGGGGTGATTTTCATACATTTTCTGCTTCTTCTCCAGAACTGCTGAACAGATTTTTATGAGTATTTTTTCAATCATGAATAGATATGTTTACTGTGAACATGGACCCAAGGCTTGTAAGTTCAAGTTCTGGTACCCTGGTAACTTTAGTTTCGTATAAGTTGGTACATGTTCATGTATGCAAGAGTTGTCTTTCTTTAATATAGATTTATGTTTTTGAGGTTTAAATTTTTGGATTATCGATTCATTTGAATGTTATATATTTTGAATTATTAAATAGGTATGGAAAAGGAAACTAAATTATTTTAAAAAGATGAATAAGTATTTTCAAATTTATCTTGTGAAGACTTAGATATACAACTATGAAATTACAATATTGAGAGCAGCTCAAAATATTAATGTAAGAACAGATCAATGTTATCAATAACACAGTGAAAGGATGGGGAGGGGGTCTGTTATTTTGCTTTAGCTTCTGTATAACTATCTCTCTCGGGTTACTTAGATTACTCAAGAAGAAGGGGGGATGATTTTCATACATATTCAACTTCTTCTCCAGAACCACTGAACAGATTTTCGTTAAACTTGGTAGGAAAGAAGAAATCATGGTCCCCTACAAGTATTGTTGTTTTTAGCTCACCTGAGCGAAGCTCAAGTGAGCAATTGTCATAGCGCGTCCTCCGTCCATCGTCCGTCCGTCTGACGTAAACTTTTAACATTTTCGATATCTTTTCGGCAACCGCTGCACAGAATTTCACGAAATTTCACAGGAAGCAAGTACTCAATGCCCTCTATCAAATTTGTGTTTTTCAAGCCGATCGGAAATCCAAGATGGCCGCCACAGGCTCTGATTGGCTGACACATTTTTGACTTCTCTTCTGAAACTGCGTCACAGAATTTCATGAAACTTCACAGGAAGCAAGTACTCAATGCCCTCTACCAAGTTTGTGTTTTTTGAGCCGATCGGAAATCCAAGATAGCCGCCACAGGCTCTGATTGGCTGACACATTTTTGACTTCTCCTCCGAAATTGCTGCACAGAATTTCATGAAACTTCACAGGAAGCAAGTACTCAATGCCTTCTACCAAGTTTGTGTTTTTGGAGCCGATTGGAAATCCAAGATTGCCGCCACAGGCTCTAATTGGCTGACACATTCTCGACTTCTCCTCTGAAACCGCTGCACAGAATATCATGAAACTTCACGGGAAGCAACTACTCAATGCCCTCTACCAAATTGTGTTTTTCAAGCCAATCGGAAATCCAAGATGGCTGCCACAGGCTCTGATTGGCTGACACATTTTTAACTTCTCTTCTATAACCACTGCACAGAATATCATGAAACTTCACAGGAAGCAAGTACTCAATGCCCTCTACTAAGTTTGTGTTTTTCGAGCCAATCGGAAATCCAAGATGGCTGCCACAGACTCTGATTGACTGACACATTTTCGACTTCTCCTCTCAAACGGCTGCATAGAATTTCACAAACCTTCACAGGAAGCAAGTACTGATTGCTCTCTACCAAGTTTTTGTTTTTCGAGCTGATCAGAAATCCAAGATGGCCGCCACAGGCTCTGATTGGCTGACAAATTTTCGACTTCTCCTCTGAAACCGCTGCGCAGAATTTCATGAAACTTCACAGGATGCAAGTACTCATACCCTCTATCAAGTTTGCGTTTTTGGAGCCTATCGGAAATTCAAGATGGCCGCCACAGGCTCTGATTGGCTGACACATTTTCAACTTCTCCTCTAAAACTGCTTCACAGAATTTCTTGAAACTTCACAGGACGCAAGTACTAATTGCCCTCTACTTAGTTTGTGTTTTTCGAGCCCATTGGAAATCCAAGATGTCCTCTATAGGCTCTATTTGAATGACACATTTTTGACTTATCCTCTTAAACTACTGCACAGAATGTCACTGAACTTTACAGGAAGTAACTTATACACCTTGTCCTTCTCAAAGCTTCACTAAAAGCGATTTCCTTCAGGTCTTGACTTTGATTGAAAACATACATACAGTCTCCTCAGGTGAGCGATGTGGCCCCCTTGGGCCTCTTGTTTCTGTTGAGGGGATGCACCTGTATTCTGTTAAGTTTCGTGGAAACGAAACTGATTATTGAGGTTTCGTGTCATAAATTAGCAGATACCAAGAGCGTATCATACAATCAAGATAAATGTTACACTCCTTGTTTATATTGGATATGTGATATCTATTCATTCGATAGTGTCATATATTGCGCGATGAAATAATAATAAATCAAGATATCAGGGTCAGGGTCCATAATGCTGAATAATCTATAGGCCGGGTAGGATCGAACACCAAAATTGATACACGCATCGTTTTGACCTTTTCTGTACGGCTGAAAATGGCGGATACTGCCTGCAAATAGGAGATGCTTCCTGATCCCATCTCCTTTAAGGATTCACTTCAGCTCTTTTTCGGAATGTTTAGTTATTTTAGGTTTTTAGCTCACCTGAACCGAAGGCTCAAAGTAAGCTATTGTCATACCGGTATGTCCGTCGTCCGTTATCTCTTCACATTTTCGATTTATTCAAAGCAGCTTGGAGGAATTTCATGAAACTTGGTATGCATAAAGTACTAAAGGTCTTCTGCGAAGTTGGTCATTTTGACCGAATTCCTTTAGGGTTGGATCCAGGGCCAGGTCAAATACGCCCCAGAGGGTACCCCTCTTAAAAATCTTTTCCAGAACTACTGCATGGATTGAAAAACTAATTGTATCTGAGTCAGAAAGAATGTATTATTCAAGATTGTTCATTAAGTTAAAATCCGATATCTAATTTTTGACGCGTTTTGGACCTTTTTTCGACGTTGTAATTTTAATGCAAAAATCGAGTTTTCTTTTATTTTTTTCTCTCTTGGCTAAATTTGCTACCCCAATTTAAGTCATTGTAGCCATTATAAACTAGACAAATGCGTATGTGAATGAAATTTGCTGAATATTACTTCAAAATTTTTAATGATTTTTTTAACTGGAACAAGGGAAGGGGGGTTGTCATTCTTTTTTAACATTTTCAACTTCTCCCATGAAATTGCTTATATACTTTTTGACATTTATAGTAAGAAATGCAAATGTGAAAGAATTTTGTAAAAATATCATCTTTTGGATTTTTAACAATTTGTTAAAGATTGTACATTAAATTATTGTTTTATATTGTCCAATGACACAATGTTGGTGGATTAAAAACCCGACAGGACCCCCCCCCCCCCCCCCCCAAAAAAAATTTTTTTTTCCTTTTCAGTTTTTTGCCATTTTCTGAGTTTTCTTCAAGAAGGTATAAAGTTGGGACACTTCCCTATTATTATAAACACGTGTTTCGTGTTGCAGTGTGGAGCAGTTAAAATCGCACCCTGTAACTTGATGTTTAAGACTGTATTAATTACTTCTTTCTAGCTCTGTCGCCTGAAAGAAGCTTCGTTTTTGGCCCTTTATCGATTTGACTTCGTATATATACTATTTTGCTATTTCGGATACTTGTCATTGCATTCAAAATTATCATCGAAATTAAAGGAGGTTAACATCTTAGCACCATCCCTCCAATGCTTTTTTGAACATAGATTTTATTTGGATATGCTACTGAATCGACCCTACAGGAAATTCGGAGCGCGCACTCTCTGTAAAGCAAATGTACATATTCAAATTCAAAAATTGAACGAAGAGGGCGCTACTAAAATGAATTATGGCGGCTCCGCTGGAAGCATTACTGATGATAATCTAATATTCCAAACACGTTTCTGGTGCAGAAAAATTGGTTTGAAATTTTCTTCAAAAAGGTATAGAGTTGAAACACTTCCGTATTATTATTATAAACACTTATTTCTTGTTGCAATGTGGAGCAGCTAAAATCCATCCCTTTACTGGATGTTTAGAAGTGAATTAATGTCGCCTGACAGAAGCTTCGTTTTTGGCCCTTTATCGATTTGACATCATATATATTATTATGCTATTTCGGATACTTGTCATTGCATTCAAAATTATCATCGAAATTAAAGGAGGTTTACATCTTAGCACCATTCCTCCAATGCTTTTTTTGAACATAGATTTTATTTGGATATGCTGCTGAATCGACCCTACAGGAAATTCGAAGCCGCGCACTACATAAAGCGAACGTACAAATTTAAAATCAAAAAATGAAAGAAGAGGGCGCTGCTAAAATGAATTGTGGTTGCTCTACTGGAAGCATCACTGATGAGAATTGGTTTGAAATTTTCTTCAAGAAGGTATACATGTAGAGTTGGAACACTTCCGTATTATTATGCATTCTAAATTATCTTAATAATTCTATTTTCATTTCTGATACATGTATTTGCACTTTGATTTAAACATTTTAATTCTAATTCAAGTAACTTTTTTCATACTTTTTCCCTTCAGATAATATTGAAATACGAATACAAACTTGAATTTTTGAATTTATCATAATTCTTTTTAGCTGGAAAATTTGGAATCTAACCGGATTTTTTTAACCGTGATTAACCGACATTTTGGTTAATCGTTACAGCCCTAATGACAAGCCATGTAATCTTTGATTACCCTATGTTTTCATTAGGCTCATGATAAGCATTATATAAATCACATTTGCTGTTAGATTCCCATTGTTCTCGGGTGAGCGATGTGGCCGCGGGGCCTCTTGTTGTTGTTTTTTTTTACTTTTCAAGGTTTTGTTTGCCCATTGAATTCTGATTTTTGGCTATATTCGACTTTCAGTCACATATTGAAGCAATCTTTTAATTTCATTTCATAAAAATCAAAATTGTGGAAATCTGAGGACATTGGAAATTGGACAAAGATCATTTGTCGTTCTGTTGGCATCTCTTATTTCAATTACGAATACAACTGCTACTACACTTGTTTCAGGAAAAAGTGAGATTTCCAATAGACCGAGCTTTTCATAGTCATAGCTTTGCGCTCATGAACGAACTTTATATGCGGTATTAAGGAAAAGAAATGATACATAATAATTTGAGATCATGCTACGAGTAGAGGGATAAAGGTAGTGTTTCTTATCTCTTTGCATTGATAACATTCTCTTGGCTTATCGATAAACTGCTTTGTCGTCAATAGTTGTTCATGTTTCACTTTGTCTGCTTTGATTGTTTGTTCATTTGTTTGTGGTGTCGTCCCATTTCTCGTTGTATTTTTTTGTTTAGAGTTGTTTTGTCTGATAGTTATCGTTTGTTATAATCTTGTGGGTGTGTGTTCCGCTGTGGTCAAAATAACATAGTCTTTACAGGGATCTCCGCCTTATCTTTCCGCTATGGTTTGTTTAAAAAGGTCTTCCTATGAAAGTCAAGCACAAAAACCGTAATCAGATTCCAAAGATCACAATCGAAAGGCCTACAAATTCTTGAAAAGATATTTTTAAAACAGAACTATCTCACGCGAAAAAAGAAAAGAAAAATAGTACAGATGGAGACCATGAAAAAGCTCTATAGAAACATGAAGGACAAATGATCTAATGAACAATACCCAGAATCCAATGCAAAAAGGAAGGATCTCCAACGGGACACACAGCAAAGCACCAAAACACCCAATGCGAAAAAAGAGTAGAGAAGTACAGCAAGAGATATGAAAGAGACATACGACATAGTAACATTAAACTCAAAAGACTTCACATAAACCAACGAGACCAATGAGCAAATGGTGCCTATCCAGTGTGGAGTGTGCTAAAATTCTGTCTACTTCAAGTCATAACTCATTATATCGTTTTATTTCATTCATAAGTCTTACGCTACATTACACATTAACAGTTTTAATATTATCTTTTGGTCTTCATTGAAAATTCGTTCAAACATTTAGATAATTCGTCTATCCTTTTCCAATACGTTGAACTAATATCCATTTTACGGTACTACAATTGCAAATCAAAGAAATTCTCTTTGATATTTTATTACGATTAATACACCTGCGCCAGGTAATCGACTGGCGGCAAGGTACTTTTTCCTGGCGACGGAGAGAATTAAACAGTATCTAAGGTAACGGAATAATTTGAGAAACATACAATAAAGCCAGAGCTTGTGAAACACAGCAAACAGAGACTATTGATCCGACGCCGGAAAATCGCAAGCGGCAAAATTTTTCTTTATCTTGATGGTCGTTATAACGGAAAATAACCGTCTTGGAATAGACGACTCATAATCAACGATGCCTCACCTCCTAAAGACAATGCCTCAGCTTAATGACACATCTACTTCTTTTTAATGGGACTTCAACTGCAATTTGATTTAAGAGGTAGGAAAATAATCATATCGTTTTTTTTACAAGTTTAGATGTACATGTAGGGATAAGTCTAGAAATTCATGTGTTATATGTACGTTCGTTTTATATATTGTCCATGAGAGAATTTTTCTCCAATTATTTAAAGAGTATCTCAGAGCATTGTATGAATTTGAGATTTTCACTCACAAATTTCATTTTGACACACAGCATGTCTGTATCTCTCCTTAGCTATCACTTGAATACCTTCGAAAATCATTTCAAATATAATAATGTCGAAGGGTTCCAACTCTATGCCTTCTTGAAGAAAATTCCAAACCAAATAAGTTTGCATTGTTTGCAAATAACGCCAGTAAAACTTCACATTTAAAATTTAAATGCTGAATTCTATACTTTCGATAATGTTTACCAAAATAATGAAATTGTCATTTGAATAAGTACATTAATTTTTTCTCCTTAAGAATTGTTGATGTGAAAAAAATGTCATGCCATAGAAATCTGAGGAAGAGAAGCGGAAAATTAAGGGAAATTATTGTCCGAAACAATATTTCCATAAAGCAGTTTGTTTGAAATTCAGATAAGCCCGAACTCTATGTAAAATAATAATAAGATAAAAAAAATTAACGAATAGATAAAATGAAATGAAGTAAATCCTAAAACCTGAAATATTTAAATCTACGAATTTGACCTTCTATATGATGTAATTGTTGTGGCCATAGAATTTTTGGACCAAGTCAAAAGTTTCAATGAGAATACATGTGCTCTTTCGGGTTACTTATTTGGATTACCAGCTCTGTCACCTGATATAGAAGCTTTGTTTTGACCCTTTATAAATTTAACATCGTATATTATTTTGCTATTACATAAATATGTCATAACATCCAAAAATATCGAAATTAAAAGAGGTTTTCATCCTAGCACACTCCCTCCAATGCTATTTTGGACATACATTTTTTGTATATGGTATTGTGTGTATTGTTTGTGAGGAATTTCACTCAAATGATATGTCACTCTAATGCGAGGGCGAGCCTTGGAATTGCCCGTTCATTTAAATTGATTTCATTTTTTGACGTTTATTAAATATGCTATTGAATCAACCCTATTGGAGCCGCCCACTCTTTGCAATACCCTTTAGAGTATTATTTATTTTTGAAGCCGCCATATCACCATTGTGTTTGAATGTATTTTAAGCATATGACTGTGTTCTCCAAAAGAGTGATGAGTGCACAATATGATCATATGAACAAGAAAGGAGGGGATCTCTAACAACACTAGGTTACAGCACCCACTTTGGCAGGAAGCATCACTGATGAGAATTTAATATTCGAAACACGTGTCATGGATATTGGTTGGAAATTTTCTTTAAGATGGTATAGAGTTGGAACACTTCCGTATAATAAATCAAGTGAAATTTACTTCAATCAGGTGAAATGCCTTTCAAAATTTATACATATGTATGTGTAAAAAAAAAAAAAAAAAAGAAATAGGAAAAGTGATATCGAAAAAAGGTTCACGATGTCTGCTTCATTTCCTGACAGAATGTTTAACACCATGTGATCTGTTTAATTTAGAATTTTCTATAATAGAGTTTAGTCCTTTATGTCTGTATGCACATCCATCAACCGAAAAATTACTTATTCATTAAATCTCCCGCGGGCTTCTTACAGTCATGCATTTTCCAACGTGATTTTGGTGTAAAGCCTACAGTCTTGAATAAGTTTTAACCATGCAGCTTTGCAACGTGTTTGTTTGGTATACATATTAAAATAGGCTATGCAAATGCGTAGTGAAAATGTAATGACCTGCACACATGGATGAATAGAGAATTATCATAATAGCGCAGTAGACTTAAATTTTACACTGGCCAAGACTTGACATCACAAGATTGGACGTAGCGTTTTACTGTGACGTTGAAACATATCTTAGTCTATGACATCATAATAAAAAATAACGTCAAAAGTTGTGGTGTCGGGTCTTGGAGAGTCTTAAATGCAAGGCTATCGGTAATATGAATACGGTATATTGTTACGAACTACAAAGAACACACAGGCTCGAAAAATAAGTAGTTTTTTATTCTGTACGTATTACATCAACAAAATCAATATCATTCAGCAGGGACGTTCCTTCTCCTTCCCACCAACAAAATGGCAACCGCACTATTAATTCACTGAATGAAAATCAAACACAAAACCCGAAAAGAGAATCCAAATTAGCAATACAAAACCATGAAAAATACAAAACTCACAATACAAAACCATGAAAAATACAAAACTCACAATACAAAACCATGAAAATACAAAACTCACAATACAAAACCATGAAAAATACAAAACTCACAATACAAAACCATGAAAAATACAAAACTTACCATACAAAACCATGAAACATACAAAACTAAATATAATTAGCAAAATTTTCTGCAAAGCAGCAAAATGAAGATTGAACGACGTGCTAAGAAAGAAAGAAAAGTAAGCACGCATGTTTTAAAGTGCTATGAATTTAACTTTCTCCTGGTTTGTCTGACATTTTGTACTAGTTTAGAATTATTAAAGCATATAATAAAATGTTTAAAGTGATTGTTGTACTATTTCAGTGTTCGTTGTGTTTCTGTTTAGTTATGGCATCTTCCACAAGAAATTATCATGTTAAGGATCAATTAATGGAAGTGCATTTAACCATTGTAGTGTACATCTAGTTCTTTATCGAATTCCCTCAGGGTGACGCTACTTAAATCTATTTTTGGTAATTCCTTGGCCAAGCAGCGAAACTGTCGGTAACACTAAGACCGAAATTGGGATGGGCTTTGGGCTTCCTTTTTAGTCCATCCTACTTGGATAATATACTTGCATTAGGCATTTATAATGCACCAGACACGTGTTTCGGATATTTTAGAAATCCTTATCAGTGATGCTTCCAGTCAAATTGAGTTTCAAGTTCTGTTTAGTATTTTTCTGAAATAAAATTCGTAAGCCTTTCAATAAAGGTTTCTTGAATCTGGTTTCAGCTTTTGTGTTTGCCTTTCATTAATTGATTCTTCAGCCTGCTAGCGACAATCATCACTTTCATCGCGCACTCTCTGTAACGTAAATGCAGAAATTTAAATTCTAAAAAAAAAAAAAAAAAAAAAAACCTAGAGGGCGCCAGCGAAATGAATTTTGGCGGCATATGAAAATCACTTTGGCTGGAAGCATCACTGATGATAATTTAAAATTCGAAACACGTGTCTGGTGCACGAAAATTGGTTTGAAATTTTCTTCAAGAAGGTATAGAATTGGAACACTTTCGTATTATTTCAAATTCGGCGTTTTAAGATGGTTCTAATATAAAATGTCTTTCAACAATGTGGAAAACGAGATAGTATTGTTAATTATATATTCATTGTATTGTCCAAACAAAAGCAGCTGCCCATAAATATATCAATTGATGAGTCACTTCTCGGTTAGTCGCCTTGCTTTCAGAACGAAGTCACTGTTGTTAGAACTTGCTCTTGATTAACTAGAGCAAAGAAAATACAAGTTTTGTCGTATTGCTACGACATTCAATGAAAATAAAAATGTTATAAATGTACATCTTAATGGCCGTCCAAAGTCGGCACCGGTTGCCCATTGGTCTCGTCGGTTTATGTGTAATCTTTTGTGTTTGATGGTTACATGTCGTTTGTCTCTTTTCCGTCTCGTGCTGTGCTCGTCTTTTGTGTTTTTGCATTGGGTGTTTTGGTGTTTTGCTGTTGATGCTGCAACGGGGTCTTGTTGGAGATCTCCTCCCTTCTTTAATAATATCATCATCCGTGTACTGCAATGGCTTGATTGTAGTCGAACCGTCAAATGATTCAATCTAACTTAATTGTTACTATAAAGTAGAATATCTTCTCATTCTCAAAATCTTGTTATCATTCTACTTGTGAAAAAAAAAAGATCAACAGGTTATCACATCGTAATGCGATGCTTGGAACATTCCTTTTACACTAATCCAAGCAATAGACTCGGGAGAGAGGACTTAAATAGGCTCCGCCTATTGTCCAATACTTTTTCAAATGTTTTGAATAAAAAAAAACCGTTAAAAATAGAGCAGACATTTTGATTTGGTTTCGAGTTAGAAATTATTTTGTTTGAAAATGTGGAATTATATCTTGGTGATGATCCCTTGTGATTGTAAAATCAAACATCAAGTTATTCAGACGTTTTAAAGTTCACTAAATCAATTAGTTTATCAAATGTATTCATTCGTTTCAACATTTAGGTTGTTTTTACTGTTATTAGACAATTCCCCTTGGATATCGTTCGCTGATCGTGCTGTCTAGGAGCTTCTTTAATGACTTGAAATACTTTCTTTAAGTTTTTTGTAACTTGTTCAAATCGATCTCAATCTCTTGGGTTCTCCAGCACGCATAGTCAGTCTAACATTACATGTAGATCTACCAATGACATGTATTTAGCGTGTCTTTGAACTCAGCCTCTGAAATATTCATGATTTAGATTTATTTCAATTGTTTTTGATATCAGATAACACTTGTCGAAATGCACTTTGAAATGAAATGATTATGGTACGTCATATATTATTTATCATAAACATCTAAGCTCTTACACAAAAGAATCTTACGATATAGTATACCGTTATTTTGAGACAATGTTTTAAGGAGACTTAAGTCTAAATATAGTGTAAATACAGTGTCGCTATACCTGCAATATTTTTTTCGTAAATGTAAAGAAAAAAGGGTGATCTCCAGCATGACCACCGTAACATGATGTAGTAGATCAAGTTGCACTCTTTGCAAAATACACAAATTGAAATTCAAAATATAAAACTAGAGGACACCACTAAAATATATCCGGCTGTGTCTAACAATCACTTCGGTATTTAATGAAAGAAAGAAGGTGATCTCCAACAACACTCAGTTGCAGCACCAACAGAAAAACCCCAAAACACCCACTGCAAAAACACAAAGCAGACAAACACAAAATGAGACGGAAATGGTGCAATAAACGCCAAATCACTTTGAAACATCAAACATAAATGACTACACAAAAACCAACGAGACCAATGGGCAATCGGTGCCGAATAAGGACGGCCATCTGCCACGTCAGTAGCAGACGGTGTGGTTATCCTGTATAAAGTGCGCGCAACCCTCCCACTGTTCCAATACCCAGAGGTCTCGAAGAACGTACGTTTGTGGTGTAAAACAACCACTGATAATCATTTACTATCCGAAACACGTGTCTGGTGTATTAGAATTGGCTTGAAATTAAAGAATTGGAACATATGTTTGGGATGGGCTTCTTTCTGGCATTCTTATTATGGATCGATCTGGGAATGAATATATGTACAACCATGTTATGTACACGTAATGATATACTAAAGTTTTCATAATTTTATAAACATGTCTGTCATAATTACTTTGACGCCGTATGTATGATGATAAATTGGAAAATTTCATGGAGGAGGATAAACCTGATCTTCTATGATACGTCAAACTTATATTCTATGAGACTTGTGATCGATACGAATGCCATGCGTTGCCAACTACTATAACATAATTAGGCTAGATTTAATACCACTCCGACGGATTAGAGCTCGTGGAATATGGTAATTAATTATTCTTACGACATTGAACTGTTTTGTCATATTCCCTGATATTGCGTTCTGGGAAATCTCATTGCACGCTGATGTATTGGTCTTTTGTTGCGTAACCTTGACTCCCTTTGTATGCGGTGGCGCAACCGATTTATCATGTTCATTTGGATGCCAAACATTTCAAGGATAGAAAAATGTGTTAATGAATGTATATTTGCATTTTAGTTGTGCAAATTTGCTGATTGCATTTGGCCATGATATATCATGTCGGTTGCCACTGCGATGTATTAATCTTTGGTGTGTAAATTCATTGAAGGATATATAGCGGGCATAAAACAGTTCTCCTTCAGACGGGTTGTTCACTTTTTCAGTGGCGAAAAAGGAGTGTTCGAGAATGACATTTGTTACCGCTAAAATTTAATTTGAAATATTCAAATTTCCCGTGCTTCAACAATTTTCATTTACTTTGTTAAAAGAAACCGTTTGAAAGATTGTTTATCCCAGCCAACAAGTAATGGAAACGAAGAAGATTACTAAGGTAACAACAAAACCCATTCAAAGAATTAGACTTATTAAAAGTACATTTTTATGGATCGCAATGCTTTTGAATAGATAAAGAAATAAAAACGCGCGTCAAAATTAAGAAATGAAATAATTACAAAGTTAAACGTCTTGAAATTCAATAGCATCATTTCAAACCTGATAAATTTACAGCATGGACCAGACATGCACGTTTCGGGTACTAAACCCTCGTAAGTGATCCTCAGTCTAAACAATGTAATAGAGCCAAAAAGTATGAAAATTATTATGTCAAAAAATGTACCAAAAGACGTAACAGAGTTGGTGGGATATGATGATACAGGACCCACGTTTCAGAAATTTCAAGAAATTTTGTAACAGAAAATTTCAAATGCGTTGAAGAGACAAAATGAATGACGGGATTAATTTTTATCAATCATATCGAGAGACATATTTTGGTGAACATGTTTTTTTTTTCTGGAGAAAGAATCACGTATCTTCTTTCATTAACTCTATCCATTGGTCTCCTCGGTTTATGTGTAGTCTTTTGATATTTCCATCTCATACTATGCTCGTCTTTTGTGTTTTATTGCATCGGATGTTTTGCTGTTGATGCTGCAACAGGGTCTTGTTGGAGATCCCCTCCCTTCTTTTTAGAATAGGCAAGAGACGTAGGAAATCTATCATTCTCATATCATCTTTTTAACGTTGCCAGAGTCTCTCTTTATTGTTATCATACTGTGGTTTGTGAGCTCAGTTACCTCATTCAACTTTTCGTTGACATTTGTCAGTGTCTGCGTCACAAAACCAGATATATTTTATATCAATTATTAATGATATAGATCCATTTACGGAATTAAGGACCTCGTTTTATTGTCAGTGTCTCTTATATATGATAAAACAAGTCGTTTTTTGAGAGTGATATACCAAGTTTTTGTTTATGTATAAGACTTAAAAAGGTCTTCTTTTCTTTTGACGAAAGTTAATTTGATGGTTACAAAAATGATGATAAATTGAAAAAGGAATTCATCAGATTGAAATGACAGAAAAACACCTTATAAATAACAATAGGAAGAACCTTTTCTTCACATATCGGCTTTCTTTATATTTTAGACAAGCTTATGATAAATCACAAGTTGAATTAACTTGTTTGATAATTTTTTTATTCTAGGTATGGTCGAGATACAGTAAAAATGACCACTCCTACTGAAGGTGAGAAATATGTTAAAACAGGTCTTCTAAAAATATATTGTAGTGTACGATAGATAGAAAAATTCATATACATGTACCCTACAATTAAAAACTGTTCCCTATGCCTTTGTAGAAGAAAGGAATCGAAAGCATTCATATATGGATCTGGAGTGAAGTAACAGAGATCAAGAATATAAATTAATGTATTTTCTCCGGACATTTGAGTTTTTTTTCTCAAAATCATGAGCTGGTCCCTGAGCAAAGCTTTAAAAAGAACTTCGTTCTTGGAGAAAAAAATTTGAAGTTTTTCAATCTGAGTAAAATTTTATGAATATCTCCGGACTGGTAAGTATAAATAGAAAGCATTTGAAAAAGAAATATATAGACACTCCCCGTAAAATACCATTAAGTATTTTCAAATGAAATTGCCCTGGTTTTTGAAGACATGACACTGTTTGGTGAAATCATGGTCAAAATGAGTAAATGAAAGTCCAAAAGAAGGACCGAATCCAGATTCCGACCCCCCCCCCCCCCCCGAGAGGCTTACGAATTTTGAAAACAAAATTACAAAACGGAACTTCCTCGCGCAAAAAGAAAAATTAGACAATGACACAGCTGTACAGAAACACGAAGAACAACTTATCTTGATAAAATGAATTATATCCAGTGTAAGTGCGGAAGACATTGTGGAATTCATTGTAGGTGGCGCTGTCAAAATATCTGATACATTACATGAATCATGTGTTACATATCTAATGCAGATATAGTATCAAAGTACGTAGGGCCAAAAAAGGAAGCCGATCCCAATTTCTATCAAAGTGTTACATGAGGTTTGGTGATTAGCAACCGAATTACCAAGATAATTGTAAATAGCGCCAACCTGAATTAATTAGATAAAACTACAATTAAATGTTATTCTATTGATTCCAAACCCTGCCAAAGATGAAACAAGTGTGATTCTGACTTAACACCGTCAACAGAAATGAAAGTCTAAAAGTCTGGACATAAGATTGTAGAAGTGATAAATGAAATGTAATAGTTCGATATAGTTGAAGAAAATCTTTTAATGTCTTTTATCTATTCATTCAACATTTTCAAACTAGATAATTATATCGGATTCATCCAAGTGCCATTAAATTCAAAGAAAATAATTCTATCAACACGACATCGAATAATAAAAAATAGTAAAAAATCATTGGCCACGTGACTTTCTGATGTTCGTTGTTTGTTACATCATGTAGATGTGTTTCACTGTTGTCAGGTACTCATTCTGAAAATTTCTTCTTTTTCTAATTTAGTAATAATCTTTCTTTTTATAAATCCGCCTACGTATTTTGGTTATACATGTTACACGTCCTCAAATTCATAGTATTATTTAAGAACATAAGAGTTTGCAGCATAAACCAGACATACACGTTTAAGATTTTTATTTCCCGTCAGTGATCCTCAATCCAAACAAAGACATATGGTCAAAAACTATGAAATGTTAAACGTCTTCAAATTCAATAGCATAATTTAAGACCTGATAAATTTACAACATGGACCAGAATTGCACGTTTTGGGTACTAAACCCTCGTCAGTGATCCTCAGTCTAAACAATGTAATATGGCCAAAAAGTATGAAAATCATTATGTACAAAAATGTACCAAATGATGAAAGTTCTGTCCCGAAAAATACCAATACATAGTAGGATGGGTGGGATGTGATGCTACAGGACCACCTATAAAAAGAAATTCAGAAAATTTTGTGAACAATGTTTTACGTCACAATGAAAAGCTCTATCGACTTAAAAATGTACAGTAATATTTACGACTAATTATTATTGTCGGATTGTTACATTGTTTGAGCTTATATGTATTAATCTATAGCGTTGTGAAAGTGAGTCTCAATTTTCCTGTCTGTAACTCTTGAGCAAGAAAAACGGTGGTATCGTTTTTTCATTTGTAAAATTTCACAGATACTATATCGTGACATTATTGTCTCACTTCAAGAAGGGAGCGATAGCTGAAGTAGGGTAACTGTTCCTTTTATGGTAAATCAATTGTTTTATTGTTCAAAATCAGGACGTGTACTGAGTGAATGTGGCAGCATCTTTGTGAGCGTTTACTATAAAACGACTTCGATAGAATCGCAAATTAAAACTCCGTTCCAGTCGTGAGAAATAGTTCATATCAAGGCCACATTATTATTTGAAACCTAAATGTAGTCTTTTTCTGTAAGGAAGAGAAAGTATCGGTATGTACCATACTTTGCTTGTCTACTTTGTTTCCTTGCGTGCGAGATGGGTATGTACGTGTCTTGCAATGGGTCACGGTCATACGGCTTTGTCTTTATCACAGAAAAGAATCTTTTGAAAAATGTTATTTCAAAGGATTTCCAGCAGGACAGCAAAACACCGAACATCAAAATGTGAAAATAAAAAAGTAGACAAGCATATCAGAGACACCAACATAAAAGGGGAGGCGAAAATATCGTCTAACAATTGACCAATATGCCCTTCTTTCGTTGATTGTTCATTAGACTGTTCCATACTAATTAGTGCATAAGGTTCTGGGAATTCGCACAATGTTTTCTCAGTTTTCAGCTATATAATCAATACAGATAAGAGAGAGTTCTGATTTTTTGGTTGCTCTGCGTTAAAATTGGCTCAATCAATTATGCACGGAGAATTTTTTACAATTATTATATTCACTAGAATTGTACATCGGTCTTTTATTGGTTACTGACGTTTCTATTGCTTGAGTAATGGTAAACTTATTTCATTATACATGAAGTTAAGCAGTCCGGGATCTATTCTTTTATCATTTATCTATTTCTAGCTCATTTTGTATCTTAGTTCAATGACTTTGACTTTAAAAAAATTCAAATACACTTCCCTATAAAGAAATTAATATTTAAAATACAAATACAAATTTGTTGAAGTGGAATAAAAAGACAAACAAAAACAATTTTCCAAAGAAGCATGGGTCGAGCTCTTTAAGGGGTTGGAGTTTCCAGCGTTTGATTCCCAGAACAGAAAACCCGTAAAATAAGAGAATCTGATTCTTTTAAAAGATCAAATTTGTCCTGACTTCATTCCCCATAGATCAGGATAAGGAAGTCTTTATATATTTGCCCTGATTTCTTTGGTCGCCACGCTTGGCTGTTTTGTCGAAAATATTTGTAGAATTCTAAAGAAAATCATAGTATCTCAACTTTGCCGTCAGTAAGCAGTCTGGATAAAAAGTCCAATGATTTGCTCAAGTATGTTTCGGATGAAGGACTAAGGGGTACTTCCAACCAAAATGTTTCAAAGAAGCCAAAATAATTCAGTGTTGTATTATTTTGTTTTACATCTTAATTTCAGGTTTGCATTTTGTTAATTTCATGTAGGAAATAATAGGAAAAATGTAGGAAATCTCTCTCATGAAGGTTCTATTCAGAAACGTGATTAGATGAAAGTTTTGCCCAATGTTTAACGTCTTCAAATTCATGAGCATCATTTTAGACCAGATAAATTTACAGCATGGACCAGACATGCACGTTTCGGGTAATAAACCCTCGTCAGTGATCCTCAATCTAAACAATGTAATATGACCAAAATCTGTGAAAATTATGTCCTAAATATACCAAGAAATCGCATGGATGTTAGCCTCCAAAAGATTTATGATAACGGCAGATTTGAATAAACCATCTTTTTCAAACTAAGGTTCAATTGATTTATAGCTATAGAAAAGTTTGATTTCATATAACAGTACCTATTTTACGTTTCTTTCCTCAGACATTTTAGAACAAAGTATCACCACGGTTACCAGCCTCCCCGTGGCACCCATATCGACTTCACCCACAGAGAAGAAATGTGATTGTTCAGGAGACTTCTGTGCACGACAGTACCACTTCTTTGCTGTCCTCTTCGTTGCTCTGGCGGTAGCTCTAGCATGGGTGGCCAGTACACATCTGGCCCAGGATACCTATGTCCCCGGGAAATTCGACGCACCATTTTTGCTCATGTATTTTGCGATGTCTTGGTTGGTTTTATTGTATCCGCTGTATGTTATCATCATGTATTGCAAGTCCAAGGAGGATAACAGCATACGCCAAATTTTCAGGTGAGCAGATGACTTCTGAATGATTTTGCACTTGGCAAATATGATCATTCACCGTATTCAGAGATTTGAGAGTCAGTAGCCATGTGACATCTTGTACAGAGAATTAAGATTTGTTAAAAAGATGGTCCATTGAAGTATCATGTATCATGAGTACTTCCTTTAGAAATCGCCCATTGAAGCTGTACAAATGTTAGACCTCTTCAAATTCAATAGCATCATTTATTAGCAGACAAATTTTGCAGCATGGACCAGGCATGCACGTTTCGAGTACTCAACCCTCGTAAGTGATCTGAAATGGCCCATTCACAAAATTCTCATCCGAATCACTGAAAATGTTATGTTTAAGTGGGTAACGTTTTATAATATTCTACTTGTATCACGTTTTAAAAGTGTTAAAAAAGAGATTTGGTAAAAAAGCCATAAGTCGAAACTGGTTGAACGAAAATCTGCTTACTAACTTCATTGATATGCTTTATTGTATGAAAAGAATATGTATACATACCTTTTAAAGAAAATATCCCTTTCCGGCATTAATTCTCTCTATGTAATTCTTTCTAAAAGTACTATCCTTTTTGACTGTACAGCCTGTTTGTACGATGCGCCATTTGATATAATATGATATAATTTCAGGGAAAGTTTACTCATCTATAAGCCTTACGAAATTCGACTTGGACATTTTATTGGAAAAACAGCACTCTTTTGTGCATTATGGGCAGCAGCCCAATATAGTTACATCCGGGCACTTGACCCCGCCCTCCTGGATGCCACTGATGTTTCGTCTCTTTATGCAACGAATTTTAGTTTCGTATACATGCTGTCATGGGTGATCCTTTACGAAAAATTCATCGCCTTGAGGGTAAGTAAACGGCATTTTACTCGATTGTTGCATCCTTATATCGTTTGAGAAAATTACACCCCTGGTAGGAACCTGAAGGAGAGCGGGGATCCATAAATATTTATTAAGTACCGAGGATATGTACATACGCATACTTAGACTGATACGACCAAAATGCACAAACTGTTTTATAAGAAAATTAATTTTAAAGTAAGTAGTCTTTTTGTTTATACAACAACTTTCTTCTGTGTATCAAGACTTGTTGGAGGGTTGTGCGTACGGAAAATTTTATCCTGATTTTGTATGCCTTCGGTTTATGATTTTCTGAGTTTTCGATTTTGCACTGTGTATTAGGAAATGGTCATTATCCATATTTGTGATTGTATAATTGCAAAGAAATATATAAGGCTTATTCTACTGTCTCCGAGGACGTAGCCCGAGGAGCAGTTGAATAACCCACTTGTTGCACGGCAATTGTTATGCCATTAAACAATAAACAATTATCACCGTTGATTGAGTAATTATAAGTCGTCATTCCGAGTAGGATAAAACTACTCATGGTCGGTAAAGAGTTAAGAATTTCACGCATTTTTAAATGTAGACTTCAAAGAAAACAACGGTAAAAAAAATCTGGTACAGTATTTGTTGTTAAATTAGGGGAATTAAGATTAATAAAATAAATTTAAAGGGAAACTGATATTTGAATTTTTCAAACTACAGTGTGATTAGAGTACATACATGTAGGAAGCGGATTTTATGAGATGCGATTTAGGATTGTGTGAAAGTGTCCTTTTCTAACTTTCAATTCTGAATCATTTAAAGTGAGCACACACAAGTTTTCCAACAAATATTCAAAACTACGGGAATACTCCGCTTTTGTGATACTATTATATCTTTGTTTCTTTTCAAAAGTATTCAAGGGTACCAGTCAGTACATTATTCAATCGAATCTTTCGAGTTTTCTCTGGTAGTTGATCCTATGCATATTGAAACATTTGACAAAGAGCGGATCTAGAGCGGGCTGGAGTCAGGACCCCCCCTATGGAATTAGTAAAAAAAAAACCACATGATTTCCCGTTTCTTTCAAAATCATAGGCTGGACCCCTTTCCCTAACGCTGAATCAAACTTATAGGGAAAAATGTAGGTCCGCCCGTGACATTGAAAAAAGTATTTCAACCTGTAAATGGCGGTTTTTTTTCTAAATTCCTATTATGAAATGCCATTTTAGAAATGCTAAAGCGAACATTCCCCCCCCCCTCTTTTTTTGTTGTGTTTCATTTTTAAAACGGGTGGCAATACAAGTCAGGTCAGTTAAGGACAGTTAACGGCTCAGTTGATCATTCAATGATGAGTTCAATTATTAATTCAATCATTGTTTCACAATGAAAAATATTGCACTGTCTGGAAAGGTGTTAATTACCGTCTATTAGGTAGACCGTGCAACAAGGTATGTATATTCCTAAAGATCATGCAATACTTTGCACAGCAAAAAAAAAAAAAAAAAAAAAAAAAAAAAAAAAAAAAGAATGAAAAAAACAAAACAAAACACCAGCGAGTCACACATGCAAATGACCTACATATAAAATAAAACATTACATAAAACATGTAAGAGTTTTAAAGATTATTGAAAATGATATAAATTGTTGTTCTCTCCTCAATAAACAATGACATGCGATATTTTATCAACAACCGAGAGCGACATTTCCACTTCAAACTTGGGTATACTTCTTTTGAACACCTCATTGTATGAACAAACGTGATTATTTCAGCTTCCACATAACTAAATTCCCTTTCATGAGTAGCACCATTCCGTCTTCTTCTGCTTATGGCGTTTTTGTTTCTCAGCTGAAACGGTACGCCAGCGCATGTTCCAAAAATGAAAATTTCATCGTTAGAGCCAGACGGCTTGCAAGGTACTTGTTCAGGGTTATATTACACAACGGCTAAAATCATCATTGAGGAAGTTCTTCGGTCGCTTCAGGGATATCATAAAAGCATAGCAGATCCCCTCTTTCAGTATGATCAGTGACATTCTGGATTGCACTTGAATGACTGTCATCATCACCAAACAAGAAATATTTACCTGATATGTACATCAAAATGTACATCGAGACAATCACCGAATATGGAGCTGTTACAACGGGTGTTGCAATCAGGGGATGCTGACTCTCCCAGTGCATCTGGTCTCACTTCTTAATGTTATTCATTCCGAGGCTCGCAACCGTTCCAATGGAAATTCTAATGAGTTTGCCTTGCCTTCTCGACTTTGAGACTGGATAACTGATAGGTGCTTTTTTACGGTTATTATTATTATGTATGTACGTTTTCGTTTACGTCTGTTTATTTGAAATGACCCTATTGAATTGCTATTCTTTTTACAGATCGTCGCCATGATATTTTCGATAACTGGGATAGTATTGTTTGTTTACGCTGATGGTTTTGGTACAGCGTCTATGTGGGGAGTGGTGCTAGCAGTTGGGTCCTCAGCGTCCGCCTCTATATTCAAGGTAGTAACAGCATATAACTAAATGGACGATTTCAATTTAACGCAATATACTTGCATTTTACATATAAAAGTAGTGGTGTGTCTAAAATGCAAAATCTAGTGGTAATTTGAAAATGGTCTATTCAATATAGACGCAAGATTTGAGAAAATATACAGTTTATGTACATATCTACATGTATACAATATGAATAAAGGTTTTAGAAAATATTTGCTGCATCGGAATAAAACTAGAATGATAAGAAGAGAATAATAATAATAATAAATATTAGGCAGTAATCGATTGAAGATTAAGGAAAAGTGCAAAACAAGACGGACTATTAGCAAAAACTGACTTATCATTTTTAATTGATTTTAGCAATTCTGTATTGAATTGTATCCGTTGTACAAACAAATATCAAGGGTATTCTATGGTTAGAATTACGGTATATCTTAGCTAAATGCATCATAATGCAACATAAAAGTTGGTTTCCTACATCAAAGGTCACCATCCCAACCGCCAACTAAGCCATGGAGACTATCGAGACACTGCCGGAGATTTATCACTGTTTAAATAGACAAGACGTCAGCGAGATCTCCATTTATTTTTTTTGTTTCGTATTTGAAGGATATTAAGATATTTGTGACTGACAAAGTTCTATTTGTTTATTATAGGTGCTTTTCAAGAAATTTGTTGGTGACATATCATATGGACAATTGTCAATGTTCATGTCTCTCATTGGTAGGTAAATGATATTGCTGTATCAACAACTGAATACAAATTATGACTTGTTCTTTATTGACTCAATTTTGTTCAGGATTTATAATTAAGATGATCGCATTCTTTCATCATAATAGTAAAACGTGTCTTATAGACCGAGATATAAGGAGTCAGAAATGGAATCGGTACGATAATGATTTTAGCAATTGTTATAAATAGAAATTTTATCCTATGTTATGAATCTGTTCATGGGTACATAACATTTAATTCCAAAAAGATAATTGTACAATATGACTCTATATTATGATTTATCGTTTATGACTTTATTTACCAACTGACTTTTTACTCGATATTCCAGGTTTATGTAACCTTGTATGTTTATGGCCTATTGCTCTCATATTGAACTTAACAAATGTTGAAGTTGTTACTCACAATTTACCTTGGGGTGCCTTCTGCGGATCAGCAGCTGTTTTACTAGGTATCTTATTTTTCATTCTTAATATTGGCAAAGAATTGACGATTTTTAATTCTATATGTATGACAAATTTTAAAATACCTCATAAATATTTCGTTCTTTTCCTCTTTAACTTATTTGTGTCACCCTTATGCCCTTTGCCGTGTGGAGATCGTAAAAAAAGTTCCCCGCGAGTGGTTTGATAATAAGTGTTTTGAATATTTTCCCTGACATTGTCGCTATAGCACTTTCTACATAGACATAACCTAGACATAGTCGATTTGAAAATTTCAGAACCTAGAAATGTCCTTTCCTATGAACTTTTTTGGATGATTCTCATCTATGGGATAGTACTGAACGATTCTAGCTTGGTTGCCACTCTGGCAACCTTGGGCAACTCTTTTTATCGCCGGAAATCCAAAATGGCCGCCAAATGCCTTCCACCAATAGATGAAATTAATTTATTTCCTTAAATATTAAGTGTGGCACATCAAATCAGGGGTTTTGAGGGTCAACAAACCCATTTCCGATGTAATTTTTACAATTTGAGTTCATTCAGGACTAAAATTCAAGATGGCCGCCAAATTTCAACCTCATTATGGTACAATGTGAATATTTCAATAAAACGTTCGTGTAACACATCTTATTTGTAGTTGCAATGGTCCTAGAATACTTTTATTTTGCTGTTTTGGTTGTTTTCAGTTAACACATGCTTCTAGGGCAACTCTGCTTATCGTGGGAAATTCAAAATTGCCACCAAATAGTCTCCTACTACTGTGTAAAATGTAATATTTACTTGATATATTAAGTGTAGCACATCTAATCAGGGCTTTTAAGGGCCAAATCCATATCTGGTGTCATTTTGCTTAGTCTAAAGGCTAAACATAAAATTACTCCTCACTTCAATATTCCCATTCCGTTACGAATAACTGTGATGCATCTTGTCACTGACGAGGGTTTATTATCCGAAAGGTGCATGTCTGGTCAATGCTGTAAATTTATCTGCTCTAAAATGATGCTAATGAATTTGAAGACGTTAAACATTATTTGTGATCCCAAAGGTGGTATACTCCACGTGAAATTTCCTTTTGTCAATATGAGCTTACACATGCACTTTTTACATAGATTGCACATTCTCAAACCGTAAAAGAGAAGAATCTTTTTTTATCATAAAGATCAAAAATAAATTGCAAATATTGTATATCTTAAAGAAGGGGGATAAGAGTCGACCTGAAGCAAGAATCTACATCATAGGGCTATGGATTGTCAAAATATCATGTCAAATACTTAAGTGATTATCCTATTTGAAAGTCTGCAAAGGGAATTCAAAGGAGCAAAGTTCTTCCAGGATTTCTGCATGATCTGTATTTTTGACATAGATCATTTTCCCTGTCACTATTCTTTTGACTTATGCCCCTATTCTGTTTTAGATTCATTTCAAGCTTGTCACACTGACTACGTCTTACTCTTCAACTAAATACTCTGTGTTGTAAGAAAACATTTGGAATGAAGACCTGTTTAAGAAATATGATATAGAAACAACCTTCAAACTGTACGAAACACTGATATCCATGGCAATTGCTTTCAAGATAGATTTCACCCATTTGAGTTTTACATGCCAAAACATACGTAGTACCATTTCATCTTACCATAGTTTAAGATTCCTCAGATTCAATTTTGAATCACTGTAGAGAAAAACGGAGGAATTAAATCTCCAACCAGAAGTTAAAATTATCCTATTATGTTTTCATAGCAGATGAAATTTTGAAAGGCCTCTTCATTTACAAACTTAACCGGCCTTATAAAGAGAAATGAGATCAAGTGCTAACCCTGTTACTATTGGGCAGCCTTCCTCACATAGAAAAATACATTCTATGTACCAGACATGCATGATTCGGACAATGAATGCTCATTAGTGGTACTTCCAGCCAAAATGATTCAAAGAAGCATATATAATTAATGTAGTTTTGCCAAATTTGAAGACTTTCTATTCTTACAAAGTTCCATTTTAAGTATAAATAGCTAGGATAGAGATGCAAGGTTCAGAATTTCATTGCAAAATGGTACATGTCATCAATAACGTTATACATAAATATAGTAGATAGCCCAACTGAACATAAATTACACCCAGGGATTGTTGTAAAGAAAACATCAAACACCTTCTCTTGCATTCTTGCCGATTGGAAAGAAAGCTGTACAGGCCAAGCAAAGAAATTGCCATGATGGTCAAAAGAGCCAAAATAGCCAAGCTACCTCGAGTTTACTTGCCTACTCTAGAATCTCCTGCGTCAAACAAACTGGTCTTATATCAATATGATCAATAGGGAAACTCTATTTTTGTCTTTTGAGTACCATTTTAATCAAACAAATGACATGTTTATCTTTGCATTACATTTTGACAAATCCTAGTTTGTTAAAGCTGAAATCATCCAATCTTATATGTCACTCTTATTCATTTTTCATTACATAGTAAGTCTTAAGAAATAAGAGCTTGTGATATTTCTTTTTACATTTTACTCAGTGGTAGGGGACTATTTGGCGGCTATTTTAAATTTCCCCCGATGAAAAAAGTTGTCCTACAAGTATGTGTGAACTGGAAACGGAAAGAGCAAAATAAATGTATTCAAGGATCATTGTAACTACAAATAAGATGTGTAACACGACTTTTTTTTTTATTGAAATCAACACATCGTACCATATTGAGGTTGAAATTTGGCGGCCATCTTGAAATTCTAGCCTAGAATAAGCCCAAAATGTCAAGATGACATTGGAAATGAGTTTGTTGACCTTCAAAACCCCTGATTTGATGTGCCACAATTAAGATTTAAAGAAATAATTAAATTTCACCTATTGGTGGAAGGCATTTGGCGGCCATTTTGAATTTCCCCCGATTAGCAGAGTTGTCCCAGAAACATGTGTAAGCTGAAAACAACCAAAACAGCAAACTAAATGTATTCTAGGGCCATTGCAACTACAAATAAGACATGTTACACGAACGTTTTATTGAAATATCCTTATTGTACCATAATGAGATTGATATTTGGCGGCCATCTTGAATTTTTATTCCTGGATGAACTCAAATTGTAAAAATTACATCGGAAATGGGTTTGTTGACCCTCAAAACACCTGATTTGATGTGCCACACTTAATATTTAAAGAGAGAATTTAATTTCATCTATTGGTGGAAGGCATTTGGCGGCCATTTTGGATTTCCGGCGATAAAAAGAGTTGCCCAAGGTTGCCAGAGTGGCAACCAAGCTAGAATCGTTCAGTACTATCCAATAGATAAGAATCATCAAAAAAAGTTCATAGGAAAGGACATTTCTAGGTCGGCCACATGTTATATAAGGCTGTCAAATCGACTAACAGTGCATGTATCTTATTTATGGTTTTCAATTTCGTGCATGAACATCGACGGCGGGTGCGGCTAGTCAACAGGGGATGCTTACTCCCCCGGGCACCTGGTCCCACCTCTAGCTTGCTAGGGGTCCGTCGGTGCTCAATTTGGTGCTCTATTTTGAGTGCTGATGAGATTATCGTCAGGATCTTCTTTAACTCATTTGCGTTATACATTGAAAGATAATTTCAGCCCATTGTTTAATATGAATCCATGCACATTTTCACTTTCAGTTTTTCACGTCCTTACTCATTATGCGATGCGTCAAAATCAGGAATTCGTGATGGGTCTGGGAATGGTGCTTGGAATACCAATTTGTGCAGGTACAAATTCAAATTAATATCATAATTATAACGATGCCTTCCTTTATAATTCTTGTAATATGCGTAACGATTTGATAAAAAAAAATGCATTTTGATCGAATCAATACATATATATTTCTGAACGATCTAATTTCATAGAATCTTAAAAAATATTTGATTTGTAAAGTTTCAGATTATAATTGGAAAAACCGTGAGTTTCATGGAATGAAGATTTCCGGAGTTGTGATCATTACAGTGGCATTGATACTTCTATTGATTCCGGATAAATATCCGGACAGACTTTGTCAATTATGTACAAAATGTCTCCAGGAAGATGTTCAGCCACAGCCACGTGACCGGCGACATAGGCTAAGGGGGACTAACACTAAAGTCTAAGTGATCATTACTAGCTAGCCCAAAGTGACTTGCTATTATATCATAAATATTGTTTTAAGAGGTTTATAATGTACCTACAGTTGAAATGAACATAATGCATGAAATGTATTATTTTGTTATATGTATATGCACAGATATATGCGTAGATGCATAATTTAAAGGATAAAATTCCTAATTTGACATTCTAAATTCGTTAGAATACGTTAGTGTTGAGATAGTGCGGCAATAGAACGAATGATGCACACACGTACGGAGGACATGGACATTTTTCTGTACCATTAGGCAAAGACAATTATATTTTCGTAGGAAGTTCATTAACGAAGTTTTATCAAGAGCAGCAAGTTCAATTCAATCGACCAGCTGTACGTCTGGATATAATAAACTGTGAAATACTCTGATCAAGACAAAGCTGCACTCAACACAGAGGTGTTCATCCCCATGAAAGCAATAGATAAAATACATGAAACGTCAAACTCAAAACACCATTATAAGAATTCAAAAATGACAATTAATAGGCATATTGAAAAAAAAATCAAATAAAACAACCGAATGATCCAGCAAGGTGAATACTATATGGGAATTGGATTAGATTTCTGCAAAGAGTAAGCTTTTTCCTGCTTGCTAGCATAATCCTTCACACTTTCTTGAAGAAAATGTCAAAACCGCTAAAATACAGATCTTGTGTTAAAGAATATCAACGTTAAATTATAACACAATCGAACATATCAATACGTAACAGAACTTAATGGGCGCGTGGCCAGAATACATTCCAAGAAGCACTTCAAAGCAGGGAGTCTGGATGGCGCCACTATGCTCCGAGGGATTCGATTCAGAGAGAAGCCTTGGTGGTGTACAGGGGGCAAAACTATTAGATTTTGCAAGTTTACTGGACAGTTTTCTACCTTAAAAATGACTTTTGACCAATCGATTTGCATTTTGGAGATATGACCAGACTCCAGTTATGCTTGATGACAGTTGGGCAGTATCAGCAATGGAACCCCATAATCATGGTTGCTTATTGTAAAATGTTAGTTTATGGTATCTTGCATAATGTTCTTTTGGTGACTTCGGACCGCATCAGCGCTATATAGATAACGATAAATGAATCTAATTTAATTCAATCTACCATCATGACCATAGATCCTGATTTTAAGTCTGTGTAAAATAAGGGCAATGGAATTACAATTGATACATTTTCTGATGCTTTGATTGTAAGTTTTTACATGTTTATAAAATCTGAAGGCCCGAAATAAAAAGGCAGGCTTTCGCCTATCTAATAAGATGAGACTTATTATTTCATGCATGATGGCGGTCTAGGAACATGCATCAACTTCAAGCTATGGAAAATTTACAATGTTGAAGCTAATATCATCATTCTTATCATATACTCCGAAATTTTGATACCAAATGAAAACCCCCAGTCTTTTCTACATTTATCGCCGTCTATATATATGTACCGCCGATACGGCCCTGGAGTCATCATTCAAGTCATTGATTTATTTTGTCGGTGAAGTTTTTGCACAAATTATTTTTCATATGTAGAAAAATCAGGATCCAAGGTAGATCGAATTAAATCAGAATCGTTTATCGCCATCTATATACTGCTGATACAGTCCTGAAGTTACAAGAAGGACATTGTGCAATGTACCAACAATTTAAATCTTCTAGCATCACGACTTTGTACATGTATATTATAGTGTGAACCGTATAAAGCCGTACATCGGATATTGGTACTACTTGTCGGCGTATTGGTACTACCGCTCGAGGCGGTAAACAAGAAAGCTATATGTATTACTTTAAGCAATTGACAATGATTTGTGAAGAAAATATGACTATATTGAGTGAATTTCATGCAAATAATTCTGTGATGATAAACTCAACATAAAAGAAAGGATGGAATCTTCAACAACACTTGGTTGCAGCATCCACAGCCAATTCCCCAAACACCCAATGCAAACACACACAGAGGAGACACGCACAGAAAGAGGCCCAAAAGGGACAAGGAACACCAACTCACAATATAGAAACATGGAACATGAAACAAAGAGAAGACGAACACAGGAAGAGACGAAAAAGAGACATACGACATAGAAATATTTAATACAAAAGATGACACATAAGCCAACAAGACCAATGGGCAAACGGTGCCGACTTAGGACGGCCATCTACTACGCAAGAATTACCCAGAGATCTCGAAGAACTCACAATTGTTGCGTAAAATGACATCCTCACTGTAAGATGAACATACAGACAACATGACGTAGGTGCCTAAGAAACACACAGAAGGGTATGTTATTAGAAATTAAAAAAAAAAAAAAACAGAAGGCATACGAAATACAATCCGTGTTCTGCCGGCTATAGCGAGCTCATGCATGTGATATCCATAGGAGTCCGACTGACATTCAGAGAGGACATAGCCCCCCTCCACAAAAAAAACCAACCCAGGACTTGATCGGCCGATTATAGTAGAATAATACAAAATGAGCTACCTAGTACACCTAAAATTACGTATGTATGACGTTTCTTTTCTTTTTAACGAAAAAAAATACTATTGAAGATCATGATTCTGTGCACAGTCTATGTAAAATTTCATTACTATTGCATATTAATCAAGGGATGGTAGAAATAGCATCTTTATTTTACGAACGAGCTCGACAAAGAAATTGTTTGTGCACGGCATGTTTTAGCGAATTGCACGGCTTGTTGAAAATTTAGGATTGTATCTGTAAGAAATCCTAGTACTGGGTTTCCTCGAGCAAAGAACTTCACTCAAGCAAAATATTTTACTTATGAAGATAAACTGAAAATTTCATTTCTTTCCTAAAAGATGCATGTGTATCAATGTTAAACGTCTTCAAATTCAATAGCATCATTTAAGAACATGTGAATTTGCAGCATGGATGTTACACAAAGCCCGAAAACCATGTGAGTTTCGAGTACTTTAAGATATTACGAACACTTGTCTTAAGAAGTTGCGATCTGAAGAAGTTGCATGGTCATCTTCATAGATGCTATATTTTGTCGAAACGACATTCCGTCGACTATGTTCTTTGTCGGGGAAAGGAGAGGTTGGGGGGGACTGTTTCACTTTCATTCACTTCGAAAATGGTTCGGCGAGTTTCAACGAAACGTCATCGGTGCCTACGTTTCGTGTCGATGAGGTGATTTATCGACTTAATGGATGTCGGTAAAGTCTTGTTAGTTAAGAACTTTAAGAGAAAAATAGCTCGACTCACGACGACTGCTCTATATAAGACCCCCCTCCCGAAAAAAAAAACAAAACAAAACAAAACAAAAAAAAAAAAAAAAAAAAAAAACCTATTGAAACACAGGTATGTCTCAAGCTGAAGCACCAACGGAGCAAGAATTATTTCAGTAGGAAAAAAGAATACTTTTAGAGTATCGTTCGATCAAATTCTATTCAGCTGATAGCAGTGTTTGTGTACAAACAAAATCTTTTCACCACCATTCGAAAACAAGTCAAATAGATTGTTTGTAAATTCAGAAGATTACTTTTATTTTTTAGTACGGAAGGATAAAAGTGGATGGATAATTTCTAAAACGTGGGTCCTGTAGCATCATATCCCACCCATCCTGCTACGTCTTTCGGTACGCTTTTTCGGCATAGTGACTTTCATACTTTTTGGCCATATTACATTGTTTAGATTTGAGGATCACTGACGAGGGTTAAGTACCGGAAACGTGCATGTCTGGTCCATGTTGCCAATTTATCTGTTCTTAAATGATGCTTTTCAATTTAAAGACGTTTACAATCATGAAGGATTCGTTCATTGTCAAATGTTCTCAGTATGACTATTCATGGATGCTATCATACTTCAAAAAAGTGGCGCACGGAACTCTGGGTAGATAATGTTGTAATAGCGAACATCACCTTCACTTCACTTCACATTCTTGGTAGAATTAACTTTTTATTTAATGTTTCATGGAACTTGAATAGTTTAAAGTAAAAAGGCAGTACGTACTCCAGCTATACTAGTCTGGGATGTATCCCTGGGTTGGGTGCACCCCCCCCCCTTGATCCTCCAAAACCGGCCTAACTTTGTAGCGTTTTGTGCACTCTTTCAGATAAAAATTTGTCTCATGGAAATTTCCATTGCAAAAGTGGTGTTTTTGGGAAAAACATGTTCTTTTTAGTCAAAAATCACTGAAAATAGGAAAAGAATTATAACTTTTATATGGTTGATGTTTTTAAAAATTGAAAAGTGTAAATACATGTATATAGAATTTTTGATGCTCTTTCAGATGAAATCAGTTGCCAGTTCCAATTCCTATTTTTACTGTGTGTTTTGGGGTAAAAAAGTCAAATTTTTGCCAAAATTCACAGAAAGTTGAGGAAATTTTTATTTATTTCTGCTTCTCAGCTCCTCAATATTGCATATGATCGTTCAATGATGATTTAAAAAACATCTTTAAAGTCTCCTCTTTCTAAAGACATATATTTTATATTCTAAATTTTTTGCAAAATCCTCGAAATTAATTATTTTATACAGAAACCTGTATTTTCAATCAGAAATCTCAGATTTCTGTATATTTATTTAAAGAACCCTTATATGTTATGAAAGCAATGATTGAAAGCTATTTTCTAGTGTAACTTTTCACACTCTATCAGATTATACATTGTATATGTTTTACTAACATTTCATTCAAAATCAAAGTGTTTTTGGGGAAAAACGTATTTTTTCATTTAAAAATAGCTGATTTCTGGAGAATATTTATTGAATCTATAGAAGTTCTTGAAATGATAGCAGGAATGTATTTTGAACTGTAATTATTTAGGTTCACTCATAAATTACATGTATGAAACATAAAAGGTATATTTTCTACTTAATTTTGGGGCAAAATGCCTGTTTTTTGTCTACAAATTACAGATTTCTGGAAAAATTTTATAATGAGTTAAAGAAGATCCTGACGATAATCTCAACAGCACTCACAATAGAGCACAAAATTAAACATCGACGGACCCCTAGCAAGCTAGAGGTGGGACCAGGTGTCCGGGAGGAGTAAGCATCCCCTGTTGGCTAGCCGCACCCGCCATCGATGTTAATGAAGCATGGAATTGAAAATATATAAAATCCATGCACTGTCTGACGTTATGTCTATATAGAAAGTGCTATGGCGACAATGTCAGGGAAGTATATTCAAAACACTTACTGTCAAACCCCTCGCGGGGAACTTTTTTACGAGCTCCACACGGCAAAGGGCATAAGTGTGACACAAATGAGTTAAAGAAGATCCTGACGATAATCTCAACAGCACTCACAATAGAGCACAAAATTAAACATCGACGGACACCTAGCAAGCTAGAGGTGGGACCAGGTGCCCAGGAGGAGTAAGCATCCCCTGTTGGCTAGCTGCACCCGCCATCGATGTTAATGAAGCATGGAATTGAAAATATATAAAATCCATGCACTGTCTGACGTTATGTCTATATAGAAAGTGCTATGGCGACAATGTCAGGGAAGTATATTCAAAACACTTACTGTCAAACCCCTCGCGGGGAACTTTTTTACGAGCTCCACACGGCAAAGGGCATAAGTGTGACACAAATGAGTTAAAGAAGATCCTGACGATAATCTCAACAGCACTCACAATAGAGCACAAAATTAAACATCGACGGACCCCTAGCAAGCTAGAGGTGGGACCAGGTGCCCGGGAGGAGTAAGCATCCCCTGTTGGCTAGCCGCACCCGCCATCGATGTTAATGAAGCATGGAATTGAAAATATATAAAATCCATGCACTGTCTGACGTTATGTCTATATATAAATTCATTTTCTTTGCTAAAACTATACATTTAAAGCTATTATCATTTTAGAAAGTAATCATCTTGTCAGATGAGTGTGAAATAAAATGTAATAATTAATTAAAATCATCATTTTGGGGTAAAATATGCATTTTTTATGCAAAAGTACACTTTTCAATTTTTAGAAACATCAACCATATGAAAGTTATAATTTTATTCCCTATTTTCAGTGATTTATGACTAAAAAAACAAGTTTTTCCCAAAAAACACCACTTTTGCAATGGAAATTTCCATGAGACAAATTTTTATCTGAAAGAGCGCAAAAAATGCTACAAAGTTAGGCCGGTTTTGGAGGATCAAGGGGGGTGCACCCAACCCAGTGATACATCCCAGACTATACAACTTTAATGTTATTATAGCATTTCTTATTACGTTAGTTATTTACATTTTTCTTAATGAATAGTACCTACATGTATCTTCTTTAACTCACTGTCGTATGATGCAGCGCAAATTTCCAAACCGTCTTCATCTTTCAGGTCCCTTTGCCGCAAACTTGAAAAATCGCCTAAAATAATTTTCGTTTAGTATTTTGAAAGGCGCGGGTTAACTTTTTTGGTAAATGAAGTGTGGGAAAGGGCTGATATTATACCCTCTTTGTGCTGCTTTTCACATGTGTCAGAACCCCGCTGTTATACAGTTATTCCAATCATTTGGCTACGTCTTTCGGTATAGTTAGGACATAGTTTTTCACAGATTTTGGTCAAATTACATTGTTTGGATTGAAGATCACTGGCGAGGGTTTATTACCCGAAACGTGCATGTCTGGTCCATTCTGTAAATTTATCTGCTCTAAAATGATGCTAATGAATTTGATGACATTAAACATTTGTACCACTTGGTTAGTGTCACTGCTTGTGGACCAAGAGTCCCCGACGGCACATGTAGTCAAGTTCGATCAAGTTAGATTGGTCGTTTCTTCAAACACATTTGAAAATTTCTGTTTACAAAATTCTCTCAAATTTCTAAAACCTGGGTCCTGTAGCATCATATCCCAGTCATTTTGCTACGTCTTTCGGTATATTTAAGAAATAGTTTTCACAGATTTTGGTCAAATTACATTGTTTAGATTGTAGATCACTGAGGAGGGTTAAGTACCCGAAACGTGCACGTCTGGTCCATGCTGTAAATTTATCTGCTCTAAAATGATGCTAATGAATTTGAAGACTTTAAACATAGATTTTATTTAACTATGTTATTGAATGGAACCTTCATAAAATATGGAGCGGCACAATCTTTGCAAAATAGACACACAAATAAGGATTCAAAAAACAAAACTAGCGGGCGCAACTAAAATACATTTGACTTTGTCTAAAAATAACTTTGGCAAGAAATACCACATATGAGGATTTACTACCCGAAACACGTGTCTGGAGAAGAAAAATCGAAATTTTATTCTAGAAGGCAACGAGTTTAAACAAATCAATTTTCTCATATAAAAATGAAACACTATCAATGAATATTAGATACCCATACCAAAGTGAAATCGATAGGAAAGCAGGCTTTTACGTTCCAGCCCCCAGTTTCAAAGTTCTTTAAAAAAAGTGTAACTTCACCATCAAATATAAGCTAAAATTCCATTCAATTTAGAATATATTGTGCTTTCTGATATTATGTCTACAAATATAATATTAATATAGTAACAAAACATCATAATTTTCAGTTAATAAGAATGACTTATTGATCAAAAGTTACGAAAATTCCTAAAAAATTGTCGTAAATATTTTTATGTAACAGAATGCAGGTACATAATATTGATATACAAACCTATAAATGAAGAAGGATGTCTGTCATTTTCTCAAATCAAACAAATGTATACATATTCTTTGAGAGTTCTTTTAGATTCTTATTCTTTTATTATTTGCACAAGGCAACTTCACAACTTATTGGTATCGCAACCTTTACAAATTAAAGAATTTGGACATAACATATACATCAAATAGATATTGGAAATTCCATAACACAATGAAGAATTTACAAAAGCGTATAAGTTCTTTCATTAACAGATCAATCGCCATGGAAATCAATACCTTCACAGTTTTACATAACAAATAAAATGTAAATAAGAAGGAGATAATATGCATGTCATGTTTTTATGGAACATAATCTAAGTATCGTCTAAGTTTTGTCTTCAAAGAATGATTAAAACCATTCTGGTACAATAAATAAACATTAATAATCAATTCTTGCAATTATAAAAGCACAATGAATTCTACTTCGTATAAAAAATAGTTTTATAACTGCAACAAATATCTTCAACAATTGGAAGTGATAACCATTCATTCTGACGCTGCAGTTGACGTCAGATATCAAATGATATATTTCATATAAGGAAAAAGATATCTATCGATCAGTTGTTGGAATGTTATTAAAAGCATTCAAATTTGTCTATCAATATGATGAATATATACAAGTACAAGCTTACCTTACCTTAATAACAGAGGAAGTAAAATTAAAAGTTAATTTCATAATCGCATAGTCAATGGTAAAACTAAGATATGAATGTATCTGACGCGGAAAAGAATAAACACCCTTTGGAATATGAACGTTACAAAATGAAATAAGAACTCCTTAATTTTGGACGAGATGAATTAAGCATACTAACTCACTTATTCCATGCATGATTCTGACAATAGTATTCTATTCTTAAACCGAATATTGCCGTAAATTGATATAAAATAAACATCAAAGAAGTACCTAACGGCTATTCAGTCTCAAAGTAGAAAATTCCAATCGGAACGGTTGCGAATCCCGGAATGAACGAAATTCTGAAGTGAGACCAGGTGCCCGGGGAGAGTCAGCGTCTGCGGATTGCATGCAACGCTGCTGCAACAGCTCCATGGAAACCTGTCAAATGTGTTGATTTTCGATGTACATTTTGATGTACATATCAGGTAAATATGTCTTGTTTGGTGATGACGACTGCCATTCAATCACAATCCAGAATGTCACTGATCATTCTGGAAAGGGGGATCTGATATGCTTTTATTATATCCCCGTGGCGACGAAATATTTCTTCCGGAGGAAAGGGATGATATAAGTAAAAATACAAACACTAAATGTAGTTGAGTGTTTGTGTTTTTATTTAAACCTAAAAATCCAGTTGAGTATAATGACCAAAGTTTCCATTAGCAAAGTGATTGTAGTGGATAGTTTTGGTGATTGTTTGGACAATTGAAATACAGGTTACACTGTAAACAAGAGGCCCAAGGGGGCCACATCGCTCACCTGAGTTGCAGGTAAAGGGTTGAAAGTCACAAAAATACTTCTACAGATCAAAGCCCTCAACAGCCATATTAATCGACCTATCGACAAGAAAAACACAAACTTGGCAGAGGACCTTGAGTACTTGCTTGCTGCAAGGTTTCGTGAAATTCTGTGCAGTAGTTGCAGAGGAGATTTCGAAAATGTGTCAGCCAATCAGAGTCCTCGGCGGCCATATTTGTTGACCGATAAGCACAAAATACACAATCTTGGTAGAGGACCTTGAGTACTTTCTTCCTGTAAAGTTTCATGAAATTCTGCGTAGCGTTCTTTTTTTTTGCAGAGAAGATGTTGAAAATGTGGTAGCCAATCAGAGCCCTCGGCGGCCACATTTGTTGACCAATCAGCACAAAAAACATAAACTTGTTGGAGGACCTTGTATACTTCCTTCCTGTAAAGTTTCATAAAAATTCTGTGCAGCAGTAGCAGAGGAGATGTCGAAAATGTGTCAGCCAATCAGAGCCCTCGACAGCCATATTTGTTGAACAATCTGCACAAAAAACACAAACTTGGTAGAGGACCTTGAGTACTTCCTTCCTGTAAAGTTTCATGAAATTCTGTGCAGTGGTTGCAGAGGAGATGTCGAAAATGTGTCGGAAAATCAGAGCCCTTGGCGGCCATATTTGTTGAACGAACGGCACCAAATACACACACTTGGTAGAGGACCTTGAGTACTTCCTTCCTGTAAAGTTTCATGAAATTCTGTGCAGCAGTTGCAGAGGAGATGTCGAAATTGTATCAGCCAATCAGAGCCCTTGGCAGCCATATTTGTTGACCGATCGGCACGAAAAACACAAATTTGGTAGAGGACCTTGAGTACTTCCTTCCTGTAATGTTTCATGAAATTCTGTGCAGCGGTAGCAGAGGAGATGTCGAAAATGTGTCAGCCAATCAGAGCCCTCGACAGCCATATTTGTTGAACAATTGGCACAAAAAACACAAACTTGGTAGAGGACCTTGAGTACTTCCTTCCTGTAAAGTTTCATGAAATTCTGTGCAGTGGTTGCAGAGGAGATGTCGAAAATGTGTCAGAAAATCAGAGCCCTTGGCGGCCATATTTGTTGAACGAACGGCACCAAATACACACACTTGGTAGAGGACCTTGAGTACTTCCTTCCTGTAAAGTTTCATGAAATTCTGTGCAGCAGTTGCAGAGGAGATGTCGAAATTGTATCAGCCAATCAGAGCCCTTGGCAGCCATATTTGTTGACCGATCGGCACGAAAAACACAAATTTGGTAGAGGACCTTGAGTACTTCCTTCCTGTAATGTTTCATGAAATTCTGTGCAGCGGTAGCAGAGGAGGTGTCGAAAATGTGTCAGCCAATCAGAGCCCTTGGCGGCCATATTTGTTGACCAATCAGCACGAAAAACACAAATAAGTAGAGGACTTTGAGTACTTCCTTCCTGTAAAGTTTCATAACATTCTGTGCAGGGGTTGCAGAGGAGATGTCCAAAATGAGTCAGCCAATCAGAGCCTTCGGCAGCCATATTTGTTGACCGATCGGCACAAAAAACACAAACTTTGTAGAGGACCTTGAGTACTTCCTTCCTGTAAAGTTTCATGAAATTCTGTGCAGCGGTTGCAGAGGAGATGTCGAAAATGTGTCAGCCAATCAGAGCCCTCGGCGGCCATATTTGCTGACCGATCGGCACAAAAAACACAAACTTGGTACAGGACCTTGAGTACTTCCTTCCTGTAAAGTTTCATGAAATTCTGTGCAGCAGTTGCAGAGGAGATGTCGAAAATGTGTCAGCCAATCAGAGCCCTCGGCGGCCATATTTGATGACCGATCGGCACAAAAAACACAAACTTGGTAGAGGACCTTGAGTACTTCCTTCCTGTAAAGTTTCATAACATTCTGTGCAGGGGTTGCAGAGGAGATGTCCAAAATGAGTCAGCCAATCAGAGCCTTCGGCAGCCATATTTGTTGACCGATCGGCACAAAAAACACAAACTTGGTAGAGGACCTTGAGTACTTCCTTCCTGTAAAGTTTCATGAAATTCTGTGCAGCGGTTGCAGAGGAGATGTCGAAAATGTGTCAGCCAATCAGAGCCCTCGGCAGCCATATTTGCTGACCGATCGGCACAAAAAACACAAACTTGGTACAGGACCTTGAGTACTTCCTTCCTGTAAAGTTTCATGAAATTCTGTGCAGCGGTTGCAGAGGAGATGTCGAAAATGTTTCAGCCAATCAGAGCCCTCGGCGGCCATATTTGCTGACCGATCGGCACAAAAAACACAAACTTGGTAGAGGACCTTGAGTACTTCCTTCCTGTAAAGTTTCATGAAATTCTGTGCAGCGGTTGCAGAGGAGATGTCGAAAATGTGTCAGCCAATCAGAGCCCTCGGCGGCCATATTTGATGACCGATCGGCACAAAAAACACAAACTTGGTACAGGACCTTGAGTACTTCCTTCCTGTAATGTTTCATGAAATTCTGTGAAGTGGTTGCAGAGGAGATGTCGAAAATGTGTCAGCCAATCAGAGCCCTCGGCGGCCATATTTGTTGACCAATCGGCACAAAAAACACAAACTTGGTAGAGGACCTTGAGTACTTCCTTCCTGTAAAGTTTCATGAAATTCTGTGCAGCGGTTGCAGAGGAGATGTCGAAAATGTTAAAAGTTTACGCCAGACGGACGACGACGACGACGACGACGACGACGCCGACGACGACGACGGACGGACGGACGACGGACGGCGCGCTATGACAATAGCTCACTTGAGCTTCGCTCAGGTGAGCTAAAAAGCGCACAGGCAATTTATTCATTATATATGCACAGCCGATGAAATTTCTTGAGATGAAACTTTTAAAAGGAACAGAACGTGTTTGTATTTCGCATGAAAACACTCGTGACGCAACAGTGCATAAGATCTAAAGAAGCATGCCGCTACGGTTGTTCGAACCTGCAAACTGAACCCGCGAATTTTAGCCTCAATGACCTTGATTTTAGCCTTAACTCAACTTTTTACCTAGAACGCGATTTCAGAAAACAAGAATGAAACAGACAATTGTGGTGAATATACATATAGAATAAATGTCATAATTTCTATATAGTCACGGGTATACAACACACAGCAATGCATTCATCGCATGAAATGCGCTAACAAGCATTACATGTACGATAATTAAGACACTTATTCTCTTTATCTAAATTAAGTTTACAGATTAATACGATCTGTTTTAAATGATAATGTTATATACTTCGCGAACTATTATACTGATTGCATGTATTTTAGTTATTTGAAAAAAAAAAAAAATCAAATTTTGCAAAATGTGTACACGCGTTTCTTTTTAAGAGGGTATGAGCGTGAACAAATCAAACGTAAACCGTATCGATGTCGTAAAGAAAACAAAATCTGAAAACTTATTGAACATATGGTTGAATATACCTCTAGATTAAAGAGAAATGCATTTCGAATGACGAGCAATATATATCCTTGTTTACATCTAAAATACGCTTCTATTACGACATCGTTTTACCCTTGGCATATAGTTTACGTCATCAACGGGAGTTTATTTGACGTCAAACTGAATTATGACGTTGTAATATTTTTCCGCGAATTATCATGAAAGCGCTTTGTGCTTGTTCTTTAGAAGTCCTGTAAATTCAGTTTGTCTTATATCATTTCACGCCATGACAACTTTACGGAGCGGAATAATTTGATTGCGATTGAATTGAGTAACAGTTTTTATACTTCAAATTTATTCTTGCATAAAAAGACACAAATAAATTCGAAAGAATAATTATATTTTATAGTTCAAGTTGACGATGCGGCGTTACTGACCTCGCAAATTACCTCAAATATTGAAAACGTGTAAAACTAATATATCTTGAAAGCACTTTTCTTTCATTTACAAAACGATGTGTTATAATGATTTAGTCAGAATTTATATCACGAGGCCTATTGATTAGTAGTTGTAATAAGTGAGCATGACGACCGACTGCCAAATCATCAAAAGGACCAAATATCACGTACATCATGTACATGTACGTTGTAAATGGACTCCGTAAACACACTTCCCATTGTACGCCCTGTTGAAAAGGGAAAATTATTCTGTTTCAATTTTACTAATCTATTATATAACGACATTCATTAAAGAGAGCATGTACAGGAAATCAATGCGGAATACAGGGTGTGCGTTTACTACCTTTCCTATCATACCGACCCCCCCTCTTTTAGTAAAATGAAACTAGAAATGTGCCTCAGCTAACTTTAGATAAATTGTTTCAAAGCAAACTTATCAAGAGATTAAGAGATCCTTCGTATCGTTGTTCTACTAAAGTTGCTTCATTTTTTTTCAAATCCGGTACAATATGTACGAATGTCAAAACTACATGTACATGTATAAATAGATACGTGTATATGCCGCAAAATCAATTTGAGAGAAATGATATACAGAAAAAGCATACAGATAGGAATCTAGAACATCCATTTTTCTCATTCACTGAGATTAACAGTATGTATACATGTACAATATCGCCGAGCATTACTTAAAGTGAGCGTCACGATGAGCGCTACGTCACGTTATGATGTCGGTGCTTAAAAGCGCTAAGTGTTGGGAAATGAATAAGAAATTGATCAGAATATGACTCAAATTTTTAGTCTGAAGTCCAGATTATAAGAAATCTCAGATAAAATGTATAGAAATATAACAACTTTCCATTTTCAATCATAAACAACGCACTTATCATATCCAGAGGCTTGGTCAGAGGAATTCTTAGCTAAATATCTTTAAAACGACTACACTCTTTTTTCTATAAATTATATTTTTATCTTTAGCATGTATCACTAGATGATAAAAGAAACATTTTATCAAAATTCTATTATGCCAACAACTTCGAAAATTTATGTTTTTAAACTTTTCATACAAATTTTACTGTCAAAAATGGGATGAAATAAATGTCCTTTTCCAGCATGGTTACCATTTCAACAAAAATATTTTTTCCGAAAATGATAAATTTACTTCATTTGCTACGTCAATGGATAAAAATTTACTTCGTACTGTGTTATGTTGATTTTTAAAATAAAGTCCAAAGTTGGGACATTGTTTTAGAAAAAATGTGCAGAGTTACCTCTCTTTTTTTGTTGGTATAAGGGGACAAAACGGCTACACTCTTTTTTTCATGAAATATTGCAATCGATGAAGGAAGGGATTTTCTGTTATATATAGACAATTATTTTCAATTTCTATTATTCCCTGAAAATGCGGTTCACACTCGTACCTCCTTAATTAAGAATATATATCAAAGACGGGAATTCCGTAAGTATTCCCTTCCATAAATTATTAATCCATAAGCACGTTTATCCTTATCATATTTTTGAGTACGCGTTATATTTTAATATGAATACCTAAATCTCTACTAAAAGTATCTCCTCAACCAGGCTTTTCAAACCTGTTAGTTCCAACAAATCAGAAGAAAATACTAACCTTCCTTTCATCAAAGTTGAATTTGCTGATAAAGGAATTGATCCATTAAATTTAGGCCGCATTTTGAACCATAAATCGGTCGTAGACAAAATTCTTTCTTATTTCAAATACAAAGATCCTCCTTGTATTTCCTATTGATATACACAAACAATTTCATCCAAGATACACAATTATAAAACATTTTGCAGCGTAATGATCTAAGTAACTCTTCACATGTCTTTTCCTGTCTATGTTCCTCATCTAAGTTTCAATATTATCCCTGTGGCCATGTTATTACCGGTGACCTTAATCTTGCACGTAATCTTCAAAATGTACGAGAATTTTAGCAGATATGACAAAATACAGGGAGCCTAGGTCATTAATTTCGATGTATTGATGAATTCACGCGAGGAATATGCAAGAAGATGGACGAAAAAAAAAGAAGATGAACTGACTTGAAGAAATAGTAGTTTTGCATAAGTTTTAAAGTGTCTCAACCTGAAAAGGAAACGTATAAAAGTTTAATCCTTCTCCCAAACTATCTCTGACCCTCTTTTGATCTATCATACTTATACATTACATTATATAGAATCAAGTAATACAAACCAGAAAGAGGAAAATGTTTAATATACACTAAGTTTCTGTCTCCCATTGTCTCTTTAACTCTCTCTTTCATTGATCTTATTTTCACATATTTCATGGTGAAGCTTTGAATTGCATATAATTAAAAATTACAAAATATAATGAAAGAAAACCATGCACAATTGAAAATAATTCATAATCTAGTTACAAAAACAAAAACGATTTCAATTAGAAAGTAACATGTTTTGTCTAAAAACAAACCCAATATATATGCAACAAAAACTGTCTGCATCAGAATCTTTGCTTGATTCCGCAGTCAAGAAAAGCAAATATTTTGGGTTTTTTGCAGACAACTTCAAATAATAAAGATCATGGATTCATCTTCCTCGTATGACGATATAAAGAATTCAACTTTAATTCGTTTCAGAAAGCTACAATTCGAAGTCAACCTTGCCTTTTAATTACATTTTGGTAAATAACGACATTGTAAAGCGAAATATTATTATATACACCAATGTACGATATCAATTCTGCAGTAATTGACCTCTGTATGTAATATTTCGATGAAAAAGCACCATTTCAAATTCACACTCCAGTCAAATTTAAATTTCGATTGACAAAAAAAAAAAAAAAAAAAAAAAAAAAAAACTATGCAAAATAAATCTACTATATTTTTTTGTTGACTCCGAGTAGCTTTTGTTTGTCGACATGATTATAAAACAACGTATTCGACGATGTTAATTTTTGTTATCTTTGTATTTCGACTTTGTCATTAAATGTGAGAAAGAAACTGCAGTCATTCAGAAATGTTCAATTTTCTCTACATTTTGACATGAGTAAAGTTGGTCGAAAGTTAACTGAGCCTAATATATACATTTAAGAGAGATATTGTCCTATAAGAATTTTGAATACTGAAAAGATTTAATTTGCTTGAATTAAAATTTGTCATAGGACAATACCATGATAATTAAAAGGAGTCAACATGGGGAATCTATCAAATCACACAAAGGTCTATTCTTGCATTGGATCTGACGTAAAACAGTGCATGTTTTGATGGGGAATATTGAAAGTGTCCAAGATATCACCAATAGGAGTTACGATCCCTGTAAATAAGTTTGTAACTCCAATTAGCATACCTATGCAATGTAAATCCTCGTCCTTATCAAGCATAAATACAAAGGATCCAGAGTCCCCTACGTTTGCAAATGGTCTCCCTCCTGGAGGTATGATTTCGTATTGTTGCTTAGCATAAAAACCGTTGGTTTGTTGAGTATTAAATGAAATAGCATACTCAGATAATCTGACGCATGTGCCCTTAACTTTAGAGTTCCTCTTGTAATTCCGGTATTTGTTCCACATTTGATTAGGTGCTGGAGTCTATCTCCCTTGTGTAATGTTGTTTTAATTGCTCCCTTTGAGTATTCTGGACTTTCTTTGCCATCAAATCCTGAAATAAGTGAAGATATTGTACAAAAAACCCATAATGACATTAACATGGATTTATTATCATTAAAATTGTATACACCATTTCTGTTCATGTTGCTGTCAGAAAATGAACAGTTTCGAATTTATTGCTGTATAATTCTGAAGGTGAACCTTATAGAATTTCTAAGAAACAAACTTGACCGAAATATTTGCATTTTTTGAATTGTTATTCTTTTTTATATAAAAACGACAATTTTTGAAGAAAAACGTGCCGATGAAAAAGGTTTCTATTTACATTTTCATTGTCGCAATTCATTATTTTGAATTATCTGAAGCCTGTTATGAATCTTTTTTAAACGTTCAGAATAGAAAATTAGGATAAACTTATAAAGAATTTAGAATGATTTCTTTGTTTGTATAGTTACTTATGGATGGCAGTGTATTGTTAAATTGAATTCAGTGAGCTTTTTGATTATTGGATATTTTGTTTTCACGAAAAAGTATGTGGATTTATAATTGTGATTACTGGTAGGGAAACATTCCCCTCAACCGTAAATATCTCTTTGTATTAAAGTAACTATCATATACTTTCTTTCATATAATTTCTTTTTTAATTTTGCATTTTCAAAGGAAAGGAGGGGATCTCCAGCAACATTCGGTTGCAGCACCCACAGCAAAACCCAAAACACCCAATGCAAAAAAAAAAACAAAACAAAAAAAAAAAAAAAAAACAAACAAAACAAAACAAAACAGAGCAGGCATCCACAGAAAGAGAACAAAAATGACAAGGAACACAAAATCACACCATAGAAACATGAAACAGATAAACCAACGAGACCAATGGCCAAGCGGTGCCGACTAAGGAACGCCGTCTGCCACGCAGATAGCAGACGGTGTCGTTATCCTGGAGAACGTGCACAACCCTCCCACTTTTCTGATTAGCCAGAGGTCTCGAAGAACGTAGAATTATGATGTAAAACAACCGCCTCAATGTTTGATGATTACTCACAAACAAGACCGCAAAACATAGGGGCCCAAGCATTGACAAGCTACACAGATGAATATGTAAATTGATGTAAAAAGAGGGCGTATGTAATACAGTCCGTGTTCTGCCAGCTGTAGCGAGTTCATGTATGTTATCACCCGAGCGGTCTGACCGACATTCAGAGAGGACAGGTGGTCGGGGCCCTGTCTTCTCTCAAGAGGTTTGGTCAGGGTCCGTCATGGATTCCCATAGTCACAGTCAGTCAGAGTATAAGTCTTAAGAATGCACTGACACGAGACTGTAGATTGGTCCGGTACCAAGCCTAGTGTCCGTCTGGTGACAGAAGGATAATATCCACGGTATAAAAGGCGTTTGATAATTCTAACACAATTTCGACGGTTATTCTGTCTACATTTGATCCTTCTTATTTTATTTTAATTATGTCACCATAAATGCAGGTTGTGAAATACCCAAAGTAATATACTCTGTTGCTTGTATGGGTCCGAGTGTCAAAAGAAGTTGACAATTTTTGTAAAATTTACAGAAAGTCTTCACTTGTTTAAAACCATCCCACTTTTCTGATCACTCAGAGGTCCGAAGAACGCACAACCGTGAATGTAAAACAACCTCCTCATTGTAAAATGAACATATTAACAGACAGCACGATGCAAGGGCCCAAGAAACACACAGATGGACATGTAAGTGGATATAAAACAAATATAAAGTCCGCGCTGTACCGGCTGTAGCGAGCTCATGCATGTGCTCACCCGAAGAGTCCGACTGGTATTCATAGAGGACTATACTTTACCTATAAAGCAAACTATACCTCCTTTCTCCAGGCACCTATCTTGTCTCTTTTTTGGGATTTCGTTTTGCGCCTTCAGGAATATTTAGTTATTTTGTTTGGTTTGCATTTTGTTGTGTTTTTATATTCCCAATTGTGATTTTTGGATTCTAATCTTCGGCTGTTGGTATGACTTTCATTCACTGACACGCCTATTGCATTTACGTGCTTCTGTTTTTGCATATTTATCTGATATACGGAGACTTATTTAGCTGCTATGAATCTCGGATACAAGGAAAAAAGTATTTTATGCTATTTGATCATCTGAGCTACTAATTATCCACTAAATTGAGGATTTATGACATATTCATTACTGGTGCACTGAATTTGAAATTTTCATTGTCTAGAGGACTGCATTCTTGCAACAGAGTTTGAACACTTGTTCTATTGATCATTTATCACCAAATATTTATGAAAACTTTGATTAACACAGTTTTAATTGTTCACAAAATGACAAACATTAGCGCTAATGTCACAGAAAAATTTTAGCGAGTACAAGAAAATTGTGAAATTTTATGGATTTAAAACAAAATTGTCATTGCAAACCATGATGTTTCTTTCATCTTCATTCATGGATATTGACAGATGTATCTCAGTTTGAGGGCAAAGAGGCTCACCAGTAAGCTGCTTGCTCAAGTTTATTTAGAGGCTTCAAAGCACTTATTGTACATTTCGATATTTCCCTATCAAGGATATTTTAGGACATTCTTAAGTACAATCTTTGCAATTAACAGTCTTTAACCTATCTCAACATTACCAAATTGACATGTTTCTATTAAGCATTCGAGGTGGGTGTTACAGTCAGAGCTGGACACCTGGTCTTGTCTCCTTTCCGAGTTTCGCGATTGCCTTGTTATTGGAGACTTAAGCAGAATTTATGAAATTTTCTTAACCGAGAACGGCAGATCCGCTTCGTACTTGGATAAAATTCTATCTTTCGACGCAAACGGCCATTTGAAAACCTAACTGTGTAATAAGCATAATGATTTTACCCTCCGCATAACCTGAGATCAACTATAGTTTCAGAACTCTCGTCTACAAATACATAAATCGAAAGCAATGAAAGTACCCCCAACGTTTTGAGCAAAAAAAAAACAAGAGGCCCAAGGGGGCCACATCGCTCACCTGAGGAGACTGTATGTATGTTTTCAATCAAAGTCAAGACCTGAAGGAAATCGCTTTTAGTGAAGCTTTGAGAAGGACAAGGTGTACAAGTTACTTCCTGTAAAGTTCAGTGACATTCTGTGCAGTAGTTTAAGAGGATAAGTCAAAAATGTGTCTTTCAAATAGAGCCTATAGAGGACATCTTGGATTTCCAATCGGCTCGAAAAACACAAACTAAGTAGAGGGCAATTAGTACTTGCGTCCTGTGAAGTTTCAAGAAATTCTGTGAAGCAGTTTTAGAGGAGAAGTTGAAAATGTGTCAGCCAATCAGAGCCTGTGGCGGCCATCTTGAATTTCCCATAGGCTCCAAAAACGCAAACTTGATAGAGGGTATGAGTACTTGCATCCTGTGAAGTTTCATGAAATTCTGCGCAGCGGTTTCAGAGGAGAAGTCGAAAATTTGTCAGCCAATCAGAGCCTGTGGCGGCCATCTTGGATTTCTGATCAGCTCGAAAAACACAAACTTGGTAGAGAGCAATCAGTACTTGCTTCCTGTGAAGGTTTGTGAAATTCTATGCAGCCGTTTGAGAGGAGAAGTCGAAAATGTGTCAGTCAATCAGAGTCTGTGGCAGCCATCTTGGATTTCCGATTGGCTCGAAAAACACAAACTTAGTAGAGGGCATTGAGTACTTGCTTCCTGTGAAGTTTCATGATATTCTGTGCAGTGGTTATAGAAGAGAAGTTGAAAATGTGTCAGCCAATCAGAGCCTGTGGCAGCCATCTTGGATTTCCGATTGGCTTGAAAAACACAATTTGGTAGAGGGCATTGAGTAGTTTCTTCCCGTGAAGTTTCATGAAATTCTGTGCAGCGGTTTCAGAGGAGAAGTCGAGAATGTGTCAGCCAATTAGAGCCTGTGGCGGCCATCTTGGATTTCCAATCGGCTCCAAAAACACAATCTTGGTAGAAGGCATTGAGTACTTGCTTCCTGTGAAGTTTCATGAAATTCTGTGCAGCAGTTTCGGAGGAGAAGTCGAAAATGTGTCAGCCAATCAGAGCCTGTGGCGGCCATCTTGGATTTCCGATCGGCTCAAAAAACACAAACTTGGTAGAGGGCATTGAGTACTTGCTTCCTGTGAAGTTTCATGAAATTCTGTGACGCAGTTTCAGAAGAGAAGTCAAAAATGTGTCAGCCAATCAGAGCCTGTGGCGGCCATCTTGGATTTCCTGATCGGCTTGAAAAACACAAATTTGATAGAGGGCATTGAGTACTTGCTTCCTGTGAAATTTCGTGAAATTCTGTGCAGCGGTTGCCGAAAAAATATCTAAAATGTTAAAAGTTTACGTCGGACGGACGGACGATGGACGGACGACGCGCTATGACAATAGCTCACTTGAGCTTCGCTCAGGTGAGCTAAAAACAACAATACTTGTAGGGGACCATGATTTCTTCTTTCCTACCAAGTTTAACGAAAATCTGTTCAGTGGTTCTGGAGAAGAAGTTGAATATGTATGAAAATCATCCCCCCTTCTTCTTGAGTAATCTAAGTAACCCGAGAGAGATAGTTATACAGAAGCTAAAGCAAAATAACAGACCCCCTCCCCATCCTTTCACTGTGTTATTGATAACATTGATCTGTTCTTACATTAATATTTTGAGCTGCTCTCAATATTGTAATTTCATAGTTGTATATCTAAGTCTTCACAAGATAAATTTGAAAATACTTATTCATCTTTTTAAAATAATTTAGTTTCCTTTTCCTATACCTATTTAATAATTCAAAATATATAACATTCAAATGAATCGATAATCCAAAAATTTAAACCTCAAAAACATAAATCTATATTAAAGAAAGACAACTCTTGCATACATGAACATGTACCAACTTATACGAAACTAAAGTTACCAGGGTACCAGAACTTGAACTTACAAGCCTTGGGTCCATGTTCACAGTAAACATATCTATTCATGATTGAAAAAATACTCATAAAAATCTGTTCAGCAGTTCTGGAGAAGAAGTTGAATATGTATGAAAATCACCCCCCCCCCTTTCCTTTTCATATAAGAAAATAATTCATAAAAAATCAAAAAATTAAAATTTCAGTATGAAATACATATCAAAGCATTAAGTAACTTAAATGTGATGAATTTGTAGTAAATGAATGTGTAAAACCATACACATATTGAGTTATTTAAAGAAATAGTGCAAAAATGTGCATTTCCGACAGAGTCCGAAAAGACGTCAAAAACGCGTCAAAAATTTGACTTCCGAGTGGAACCAAAAACAACAACACTTCTTAAGACATCTCTCTAGATCATTCTGATGCTTTCAGTTTGTCGATACGTGCTTTCGTTCTGAAGAAGAAGTTTGTCAAAGGAGGGTACCCCCTGTGACCTACTTTTGCCTCTGGTGGCGCCACCTCTTGATGGATCTGGACGAAAAACAACATCACTTGTAGGGGACCATGAGTACTTCATTCCTACCAAGTTTCATGAAAATCTTTTCAGTGGTTCTGGAGAAGAAGTTGAATATGTATGAAAATCACCCCCCCCCCCTTCCTTTTCACATAAGAAAAAAATTAATAAAAAATCAAAAAATCTAAATTTTAGAATAAAATACTTATCAAAGCATTTAGTAACTTAAATATGATAAATATGCAGTAAATGAATGTGTAAAATCATACACTTATTGAGTTATTTAAAGAAATAGTGCAAAAATGTGCATTTCTGACGAAGTCCGAAAAGACGTCAAAAACGCGTCAAAAATTTGACTTCGAGTGGAACCAAAAATAACAACACTTCTTAAGACATCTCTCTAGTTCATCCTGATGCTTTCGGTTTGTCGATACGTGCCTCCGTTCTGAAGAAGAAGTTTGTCAAAGGAGGGTACCCCCTGTGACCTACTTTTGCCTCTGGTGGCGCCACCTGTTGATGGATCCGGACGAAAAACAACAACACTTGTAGGGGACCATGAGTACTTCATTCCTACCAAGTTTCATGAAAATCTTTTCAGTGGTTCTGGAGAAGAAGTCGAAAATGTTGAAAAGTTTACGACGGACGACGGACGACGGACGACGACGGACGACGACGGACGACGGACGCCACGCTATGACAATAGCTCACTTTGAGCTTATGGCTCAGGTGAGCTAATAAAGGGAAGAAAATTTTTTTTAAGTAAAAAATGGAATTTAAGATATTCAGATTATCTAAAAGTGCATAATAAGCTGACAAAATGGGAAAAAATGAAGAAAAAATTTGAGGAGTGCTCGTGCCGGGACTTGAACCCACAAGCCTTGGGTCCATGTTCACAGTAAACATATCTATTCATGATTGAAAAAATACTCATAAAAATCTGTTCAGCAGTTCTGGAGAAGAAGTTGAATATGTATGAAAATCACCCCCCCCTTTCCTTTTCATATAAGGAAATAATTCATAAAAAATCAAAAAATTAAAATTTCAGTATGAAATACATATCAAAGCATTAAGTAACTTAAATGTGATGAATTTGTAGTAAATGAATGTGTAAAACCATACACATATTGAGTTATTTAAAGAAATAGTGCAAAAATGTGCATTTCCGACAGAGTCCGAAAAGACGTCAAAAACGCGTCAAAAATTTGACTTCCGAGTGGAACCAAAAACAACAACACTTCTTAAGACATCTCTCTAGATCATTCTGATGCTTTCAGTTTGTCGATACGTGCTTTCGTTCTGAAGAAGAAGTTTGTCAAAGGAGGGTACCCCCTGTGACCTACTTTTGCCTCTGGTGGCGCCACCTCTTGATGGATCTGGACGAAAAACAACATCACTTGTAGGGGACCATGAGTACTTCATTCCTACCAAGTTTCATGAAAATCTTTTCAGTGGTTCTGGAGAAGAAGTTGAATATGTATGAAAATCACCCCCCCCCCTTCCTTTTCACATAAGAAAAAAATTAATAAAAAATCAAAAAATCTAAATTTTAGAATAAAATACTTATCAAAGCATTTAGTAACTTAAATATGATAAATATGCAGTAAATGAATGTGTAAAATCATACACTTATTGAGTTATTTAAAGAAATAGTGCAAAAATGTGCATTTCTGACGAAGTCCGAAAAGACGTCAAAAACGCGTCAAAAATTTGACTTCGGAGTGGAACCAAAAATAACAACACTTCTTAAGACATCTCTCTAGTTCATCCTGATGCTTTCGGTTTGTCGATACGTGCCTCCGTTCTGAAGAAGAAGTTTGTCAAAGGAGGGTACCCCCTGTGACCTACTTTTGCCTCTGGTGGCGCCACCTGTTGATGGATCCGGACGAAAAACAACAACACTTGTAGGGGACCATGAGTACTTCATTCCTACCAAGTTTCATGAAAATCTTTTCAGTGGTTCTGGAGAAGAAGTCGAAAATGTTGAAAAGTTTACGACGGACGACGGACGACGGACGACGACGGACGACGACGGACGACGGACGCCACGCTATGACAATAGCTCACTTTGAGCCTATGGCTCAGGTGAGCTAATAAAGGGAAGAAAATTTTTTTTAAGTAAAAAATGGAATTTAAGATATTCAGATTATCTAAAAGTGCATAATAAGCTGACAAAATGGGAAAAAATGAAGAAAAAAATTTGAGGAGTGCTCGTGCCGGGACTTGAACCCACAAGCCTTGGGTCCATGTTCACAGTAAACATATCTATTCATGATTGAAAAAATACTCATAAAAATCTGTTCAGCAGTTCTGGAGAAGAAGTTGAATATGTATGAAAATCACCCCCCCCCTTTCCTTTTCATATAAGAAAATAATTCATAAAAAATCAAAAAATTAAAATTTCAGTATGAAATACATATCAAAGCATTAAGTAACTTAAATGTGATGAATTTGTAGTAAATGAATGTGTAAAACCATACACATATTGAGTTATTTAAAGAAATAGTGCAAAAATGTGCATTTCCGACAGAGTCCGAAAAGACGTCAAAAACGCGTCAAAAATTTGACTTCCGAGTGGAACCAAAAACAACAACACTTCTTAAGACATCTCTCTAGATCATTCTGATGCTTTCAGTTTGTCGATACGTGCTTTCGTTCTGAAGAAGAAGTTTGTCAAAGGAGGGTACCCCCTGTGACCTACTTTTGCCTCTGGTGGCGCCACCTCTTGATGGATCTGGACGAAAAACAACATCACTTGTAGGGGACCATGAGTACTTCATTCCTACCAAGTTTCATGAAAATCTTTTCAGTGGTTCTGGAGAAGAAGTTGAATATGTATGAAAATCACCCCCCCCCTTCCTTTTCACATAAGAAAAAAATTAATAAAAAATCAAAAAATCTAAATTTTAGAATAAAATACTTATCAAAGCATTTAGTAACTTAAATATGATAAATATGCAGTAAATGAATGTGTAAAATCATACACTTATTGAGTTATTTAAAGAAATAGTGCAAAAATGTGCATTTCTGACGAAGTCCGAAAAGACGTCAAAAACGCGTCAAAAATTTGACTTCGGAGTGGAACCAAAAATAACAACACTTCTTAAGACATCTCTCTAGTTCATCCTGATGCTTTCGGTTTGTCGATTACGTGCCTCCGTTCTGAAGAAGAAGTTTGTCAAAGGAGGGTACCCCCTGTGACCTACTTTTGCCTCTGGTGGCGCCACCTGTTGATGGATCCGGACGAAAAACAACAACACTTGTAGGGGACCATGAGTACTTCATTCCTACCAAGTTTCATGAAAATCTTTTCAGTGGTTCTGGAGAAGAAGTCGAAAATGTTGAAAAGTTTACGACGGACGACGGACGACGGACGACGACGGACGACGACGGACGCCACGCTATGACAATAGCTCACTTTGAGCCTATGGCTCAGGTGAGCTAAAAAAGGAAATTTCTTCATTTAACATCCCTATTTCTAAATTGGATCTTCATACAATATACTTCATAACCAAAACTTCAAAAGTCTCCTTAAAAACTACAATTTTGTCTAGAAATCTGACGTCAGCACTCACGTCTATGACGGAACACGTGGCGAAATATTGTGAAACTGTTCTAAACAGGAATGGTGTAAACTTCTTTTAGTCTATTGAAAATTTAGGGGATGTGATTGACAAAATGAAATCAAGAAATTTTCGAGCAAATACTTTTTCTTCATACGACTTTTCTAATATGTGCACCACGCTTCCTCACGACAAAAGTTATGATCGATTGTCCAAACTCTTTAAATGGCGTTTTGATCGACAGAGAAAAACTAACATTTGCACATCTGAATCCAAGGGTTTCTTTTACGCTACAGAATACAAATCATACAAATCATGGACATGTATTGCCTTGTCCTTCCTCCTGGACAACATTTAGGTAATATTTGGTGAGAAACTCTACAAGCAGGTTGTAGAAGTTCCTATGGATTCTATTTGTGCGTCTCTAGTTGCAGATTTATTTTTTATACACGTATAAGAGAATTTATCCGAAATCTTCTAAATCAAGGAAAACATGATGATTCGAAATGATTCATTGGTACTTCTAGGTCCCTGGATGATGTTCTAACTATCGACAATTCTGTTTTTTGAAAAAGTATAAAAATGTTATTTATCCACAAGAATTTAATCTGAATAAGGCATACGTTACAAACACAGAAACACCATTTCTGGACCTAAATATCGAAATTGTTAATGGAGAGATTATTACAAGTGTTTATGACAAATGAGATGATTTTGAATTCAACGTAGTAAAATTTCCCTGGCTTGACGGTGATGTTCCGAGATAATCGTGATACAGCTTTTACATTTCACAGCTCATCCGGTATGCTAGAGTATGTACTGATGCTAGAGTATGTACTGATGTTTTTGATATTCATATTAGGAATTTACAAATTACAAAGAAACTTTTAGGTCAAGGTTTTAGTTTTCACAAACTAGTAAAGACTTTCTGGAAATTTTACAAAAATATTATTGTCAACTTCTTTTGAAATTCGGACCAATACCAGCAACTGAGTATATTACTTTGGGTATTTCACAACATGCATTTAATGTTGACATTATTAACAAAATAAGAAGGATCAAAGGTAGACAGAATTACCATCAAAATTGTGTTAGAATTATAAATAAACATCTGCAAGTAAGCTACTCGTTCAGAGTTATGTCAAACAACGGCTGAGAAAGTTCTTCGGTCTTTATAAAAGAACGAGTTCTCTGTTTCCAGAATGATAAGTGACATTCTGGATTGCGATTGAATTGCTGTCAACATCACAAAACCAGACACCTTCATCTGATATGTACATCAAGATGGTAGGTAAATCGAGACAATTCCACTGAATTTGACAAGTTTTCATGGAACTGTTTCGACAGGCAATATTGTTTTTCCGGGGTTCGCAATTGTTCCAATGGGGATTTTAATTGAAATAAACATCAAAGAAGTACCTATCAGTTATTCAGTCTCAAAGTCGGGAAGGCAAGACAAAATCATTAGAATTCCCTTTCAAACGGTTGCAAACCTAGGAATGAATAACATTCCGAAGTGAGACCAGGCGCATGGGAGAGTCAGCGTCTTCTGATTGCATGCAACACTCGTCGGAACAGCTCCATGGAAACTTGTCAAATTCGGGGATTGTCTCGATGTATATATCAGGTAAGTATTTTTGCTTGTTGATGACGACAGCCATTCAATCACAATCCAGAATGTCACTGATCAAGGGGGAACTGATATGCTTTTATTATATCCCCGTAGCGACCGAAGAACTTCCTCATTGATGATTTCAGCCGTTGTGTAATATAATCCTGAACAAGTAGCTTACTTGCAAGACGTCTGGGTCTAACGATGAAATATTAATATTTAGAACATGCCCTGCCGTGAAAGTGAGAAGCTGATTCTATTTGAAAGAAATGTAAAATTTCTTGAGTACATAGAAATGTTACAGTACCTATTATTTCCAAATCATCCATTGTTAATCCTGCAAAGTTTCCTCTATCAGGTACACGATCAGGAAGTACCTTCACCAATGAGGCATCTACAGTAACTCCATTTGATGTTGTTCCGAAATAGCTCATAACTTCATGTCCACACAACTCTGCGTTGGGCTGTGATGGTCCGGGCTGAACCACAGAAACATAAGGTGTTAAAGGTGCGCTCTGGGGTATATTTGGGTTGGTCACAGTGATATCATGTAAAACATGTGCACACGTTATAAAACATAAACCATTCTTTGGACAATCAACGAATCCACCCAATGTTCCGTTTTTTCGTCCATCTGTAATGAATATATTTGGTTATTAATCGTATTAATATATCTTCAGTACGTTTAATTGAAACAAACTGAATAAGTTTCAGAAAGAGTTAAACATAATGTCATCAGAGAAGATAAAGATCACGTCGATGGCATCATTGTCACATGACCAACATCTATACTTACATTGCACAAAGTACTTCCAGATGCATCATCCACACAGTTTTGGTTAAGAAATCAAAGAAGACTTGAAATGAAGATGTCTAATTTTACCTTACCTGGTCGCTCAAGCGTGAAGTATAGGTCAGATTCAGCACTCGTGCGATGCATTGCAGTAAGTAATCCTCAGATATATCACCCAAACAAGTTTGTTTGATCTTAGACTTAAAATAGGCCGGGAAGGGAACTGTCCCATTTTACTTAACACGACTGCTCAAGCGTGAAATACATGTATAAGTGAATTGCAACTTCTGTACCATGCATTGCATTGAAGCATCCTAAGATACACCATCCACACAAATTTGGTTGATCTAGGACCTGAAATAGGCTGTGATTGAACCTGTTCCATTTTATTTAACCTGGTCGCTCAAGCTTGAAATGCTTGACAGATGCAGCATCTGTACCAATGCACTACAGTAAGCAACCTCATATGCATCACCCAAACAAGTTTTGCAAATGCTTCATTGGCACTTCTAGGTACCTGGATGATATTCTTGCTATCGATAATCCTGTTTTTGAAAAGTATAAAGATGTTATTTATCCACAAGAATTGACTCTAAACAAGGCAAACTTTACAGACACAGAAACACCATTTTTTGGACCTTAATATCAAAATTGTCAATGGAGAAATTCATACAAGTGTATATGACAAACGAGATGATTTTGGATTCAACATAGTAAATTTCCCCTGGCTTGACGGTGATGTCCCTAGATTACCGTCATACGGTATCTACATTTCACAGCTCATCCGGTTTGCTAGAGCATGTACTGATGTTTTGGATTTTCATAATAGAAATCTACAAATTACAAACAAACTTTTAGGTCAAGGTTTTCGCTTTCACAAACTAGTAAAGACTTTCTGGAAATTTTTCAAAAATTATGATCAACTTCGTTTGAAATTCGGGCCCATACAAGCAACGGAGTATATTACTTTAGGTATTTCACAACCTGCATTTTATGGTGACATAATTAACAAAATAAGAAGGATCAAAGGTAGACAGCATATGTATCGAAAATGCGTCAGAGTCATCAAACGCCTTTTATACCGTGGATATGATCCTAATGTCACCAGACGGACACTAAGCTTGGTACTTGACCAATATACAGTCTTGTACGAGCGCATTCTTAAGACTTGCACTCTGACTGACTGTGACGACGGGACTCCATGACGGGCCTTGTCCAAACCTCCTTAGAGAAGACAGGGCCCCGACCACCTGTCCTCTCTGAATGTCAGTCGGACTACTCGGGTGATAACATATATGAGCTCGCTACAGCTGGCAGAGCACGGACTGTATTACGCACGTCCTCTTTTTATATCCATTTACATATTTATCTGTGTTGCTTGGACCCCTGTGTTTTACGGTCTTGTGTGTGGTCATCTAACAGTGAGGAGGTTGTTTTACACCATAATTGTGCGTTCTTCGAGACCTCTGGGAAATCGGAATAGTGGGAGGATAACCACACCGTCTGCTATTTCTGTGGCAGATGGCCGTCCTAAGTCGGCACCGGTTGCCCATTGGTCTCGTTGGTTTATGTGTAGTCTTTTATGTTTCATGTTTCTATGTTGTGAGTTGGTGTTCCTTGTCCCTTTTGCGTCTCTTTCTGTGGGTATCTGTTCTGTGTTTTTTTGCATGGGTGTTTTGGGATTTTGCTGTGGGTGCTGCAACCTAGTGTTGTTGGAGATCCCCTCCTTTCTTTGATGACCTAGGAATTATAATAGGCTGGAAAAGACCTGTTCTATTTAACTTAACCTGGTCATTCAAGAATGAACTGTTGGTCAGATGCAGCCTCTGTACCATGCATTGTAGTAAACACCTTCAGATGCATCATTCATGCTAGTTTGGTTGATGTAGAAATTATAGTAAGGCGGAATGGACCTAACCTATTTTGCTTAAAGGTACAAATAGTCTAACAGGGATTAAACCGTCAATAATGAAGTTTTACCGTAAATAGCTTTTAAGCACTACCATTTGAAAATCTATATATTACTCACATGAAATATCTCTCACATTTTTGTTTTATAGACGTTTTTACTCTCTGGTACACACGATTTCGGTAATCTTCGGAAATTGTTATTTGCATATACAGTATGTAGAAATATGTCACGTTTATCAAGGTTAAAGTGAACACGCTACCACGATCAGCCAATCGCTTGAATGAACTTCACCGCGAGGGATTACTACGAAACATGTAGTTAACCACGTATACAGTCTTTTTGAAATTCTCTCTCAAAAACTAACTCACTAATATTTCATTAATTGCAAATACAAGGTTGATATCATGTATAGATATCATGTTCCATTCAAATCACCATTTTGAACGTGGATAATCGAACACTTTAAAATGACTAACAACGTGTAATGGTGTATGGCGGCTTGAATGGGAGGCAGGTGTAGTCTGCTATACACATGTACGTTTATTTACCAAATTATGAATGGAAATTAACCTTTATTTAGTTATGATTTTTTGTTCGTTTTTTGATATTTGATTTAGACTGTGAATATATATATTATATATACACATATCAAAAGTACTGTGGATATATATACACATCAAACTTATATATATACACCTCATAGATCAAAATAAACGAGAACTATACATGTACACTGCAGATCCCTTTAGCTAATTTTCCCTCAGACTTGTCAGAGTTTTAATTTTACGGTCGTCCTCTAAGCTAGGTCTTTATAACTTTCCAATACTAAGCCAATTCTATTCCATTACATTTCTCTTTTCAGATTTTGATAACACCGATTGTCGATTCATAATCGTCCCACGTGTTATCCGTCAGCCATGTTGTTTTGTTTTGATACAGTACTAGCCTTATGCAAATAAGTGCTTACACGTGTTCGCAATCGGTCTTCTACGGAGAAAAGTAGGTTATATTAGGGTATTCATTTTATAAGCAATAATTGATCATAGCTCGGTAGTGAGGGCATATGTGACTATTGTAACCAGCCAGATTCTAATTTCTAATAATGTCGAAGGGTTCCTACTCTCTACCTTCTTCTAAGCATGATAGACTCGTTTGCATTAAAAGTTTGACAAAAATAGTTGATTCATGGTTTGATCTTGACGAGACCTTTTGTACCTTTAACGTACATTATTTTGTAAATAGATATACGAATGAGTTTGTTTAAACACAGAGTCGGTTTGTTTATCCGCTGGTATAATAATACTATGTTCTGTTGTAAAACGTCAGTGCACCATTTGTGCATTTCAACCAGTAATATCTCATCAATGATTCCTGAGGTCGGGAAAAAGGATATCCAAATAACAAGAAATTTTGAAGAGCAAAAGTCTAAACCTGACCTTCAATTTCTGTCATAGACCATACAACGGATAGAGCTATGCAATCAGGGAGATACGTTTTAGCTTTAGTAAATTTTCAGTAATTTTCAGTGAATCGTAAAGGTAAAAGAACTTATAGAATTGATTTTTGATGGCTCCGCTGGAAGCATCACTGATGAGAATTTATATTCGAAACACGTGTCTGGTGCGTGGAAATTGGTTTGGAATTTTCTTCATGAAGGTATAGAATTGGAACCCTTCGACATTATTATAGATCGTCAAGTTAATAGAACTTTCATCTGGCTACCCCTATGAAAATCTGTTGTTTCCAAAACATACAGAAAAGTACATAAGGGAGCAATCATTTGATTTGGGTCGTGTGTGGGGGTGGGGTGAAAACTTTGCAAAAAATTCCGGATCGAGATTTTAGGGGTCATCAAATTGGGCGCTCCCCGTCTTCCAATATTTGTATATGCCCGGTAAACACTTGTTTTGTGTCATAAACTAAGTTCAAATGAAATGTAACTAATTTCAATCAAATTCAAAAGTCATTAGCACCATATACATGTAGCCTGTCTGTGCTGAGTATCATTTGATTTAAAAGATCGTATATGTTTCATATGTCATTCCAGAAATTAAAAAGAAATTATCTATCTGCTAGCAAGAGATGCCTTAATGTACTATCCCGTGGCACTTGTTCTCACGTGTTTAATACTTAACATGGCCGAAAACTCACGCTGAATAGTTGAAACCTTAAGAGTAATTTCCAACAAAATAAAAAATTAGTCCGACCCGAAGGCTCTTCAAATGGCTAAAAAAATGTCCCGGCTGGCAAAAGTCTTCCTGCCCCCCCCCCCCCCTCCCCCATGAAAATCAAATGGTTGCTCCCTAACTGATCTGCATACTTCGGAATGCCTCTGATATTTTCAGGTACACAGAATATAATTTCTAAAACGGTGAAGACAGCAAGCCTTCCGACTGGAAGAATCTTCCTAACCACAAAGAAATATGCAATAACATTGAATTTTAGATATGAGGTAAAAAATATTGTCAACTCATTATCCATATTTGTCATTGGAAGCGAATAATGATTATTTGTTATCAAAAAAGTACAATTGAAATAAAAGGACATAAATCATAAGACTTGCAGGTGGCTAATACTTATTTAGTATAAGATTATATATTGTGTTTGTGTAAAGCAGTTTACTTACTTGCTGCTCCAATATTACACCCCATCTGAACTTGCTTGAAATAGCTTACGCTAGAAGGGAAAGTGACATCGCCATTTCCTGGTAGCAGATAGAACATTCCTTCTCTGACGTCCACAGGCCATTTGTCAATGGTCTTTGGGAAGGGATTTTCATTTATAGGGATAATTCCCTTAAATGTACAGTACATCACAAAGCATGGTTCCTCCACAAACTCTTCAGATTTATCTTTAAATTTCGAGGGACTGATTGTAAGAATTTCAAGATTAGAATGTGTTTGCATGAGTTCGTCGGAGCGTAATCGTAGTATTTCCTCCATTTCTTGTTTTTCATCGTCGGGTATTGAACCGTTGTGACCGTACATGGCTTTCAGAGCCGAATAGTTATTATCAGATCGCCTTTTGCTCATCACAGGGACATTTTTGAAAGAATGTGGTATATTCTTGGATTTTTCTTCAAAGACGGCGCAAATGTGAAGTTTAGCGCTTTTGTCTTTACCAAGAAATAATCGATGAAGCTTATTTTCCTGGTTCCGTAAAAAATCATCCAACATTTTTTCTGGAATACAAAAGAAATAAAAAAGTAAGAAAGGATTAGACTGAAAGGAAAAAAATGTTGCTATGCTTGTCTAAATATAACAATAACAACACGAACCACAAGGAAAAAGAAGAAATAATTGATCGATAAAATCAATGCGACGTCCCATCGAGTTCAAAGCATTGAATTTGGTCCCAAGCCATTCGACACAGGATATTTTTGAAAATAAAAATCATGTGTTAGTGAAACACGAATGCCCCCGTTGACATCTTTGTCGGAAAAACAGCTGAAAAGTAGTTCACCTTTTGAGGTCAAGGTAAATTTGGTATCCATGGAAAGGTCTTGCCACAAGAAAGCCATATGTCAAATATGAAAGCCCCATCACTTGCCATTGAAAAGTCATGGTTAAAGTCTAGATTTTCAAAAGTAGGTCAAACTCAAAGGTCAAGGTCACAAGGTAAAATATTTTGGTGTCCACGGAAAGGTCTTGTCACAAGAAATACACATGTGAAATATGAAAGCCCTATCACTTCCCATTCAAAAGTTATGGCCAAGGTTAAAGTTTTTCAAAAGTAGGTCAAATTCCAAGGTCAAGGTCACAGGTAAAAAAGTTTTGTATCAAGGAAAGGTCTTGTCACAAGGAATACACATGTGAAATATGAAAGCCCACTTACCATTCAAAAGTTATGTCCAAGGTTAAAGTTTTTCAAAAGTGGGTCAAACTCCAAGGTCAAGGTCACAACGTCAAAAATTTTGGTATCCATAGAAAGGTTTTGTCGAAAGGAATACACATATGAAACATGAAATCCTTATCACTTACCATTCAAAAGTTATGGCCAAGGTTAAAGTTTTTCAAAAGTAGGTCAAACTCCAAGATCAAGGTCACAAGGTCAAAAATTTTGGTATCAAGGGGAAGGTCTTGTCACAAGAAATACACAATCATGTGAAATATGAAAGCCCTATCATTTACCATTCATAAGTTATGGCCAAGGTTAAAGTTTTTCAAAAGTAGGTCATACTCCAAGGTCAAGATCACAAACACATAGTTTTCGGTATCCATAGAGAGGTCTTGTCACAAGGAATACACATATGAAATATGAAAGCCCTATCATTTACCATTTAAAAGTTATGACCAAAAGTTTTTCGAAAGTAGGTCAAACTCTAAGGTCAAGGTCACAAGGTCTTTAATTTTGGTATCAAGGAAAGGTCTAGTCACAAGGAATACACATGTGAAAAACGAAAACCGTATCATTTACCATCCAAAAGTTATGGCCAAGGTAAGAGCTTTTCAAAAGTAGGTCAAACTCCAAGGTCATGGTTACAAGGTCATAATTTTGGTATCCATTGAAAGGTCTTGTCGCAAGGAATACACATTTGAAATATGAAATCCCTATCACCTACCATTGTTTAGATTTTAGGATAACTGATGAGGGTTAAGTACCCGAAACGTGCATGTCTGGTCCACGTTGCCAATTTATCTGTTCTTAAATGATGCTGTTCAATTTGAAGACGTTTACATTCATTGTATCTGAAACGCACTTTCCTTGGTAAAAATAGAAAATGCTTGGCTTGTCGTTTTCATGAGAGTGATTTAAGTAAAGAAATGAATCTGACGGTTTTTTTCTGTTGATGCAAGTACCAGGAGAACAATTTATTTTAAAACTGCATCTACGCGCAAAGCGCGTGGTTGCAAAATTCCCCGTCAAATTCTAATATTATAAAAATTTAGCATATAGCGCACTGTTCATAATAACAACAAAATAAAGGCAAAGCAACTGTGACACCCCTCACTAAATATTTCATGTTCTATGCAATCAGCAAATAGATTTTAAAATAAAATTTACTGGCAACTAAGCGAAGTTTAGTGGAGTTTTGACTCTTGACCTTAAAAATCATGAGGGTTCATTCTCTCACCTGAGGGATCATTTGTGAAATGTTTGGTGTTCTGATGATTGCTATGTTTTCTATGCTGTTGACAAGGATTACAAACCTAATACCACTATGACATTAACCTTTGTCATTGAAAATCGATAGGGTTCATGCTCCCCAAATGATGAACACTTGTGAAAGTTTGGTGATGCTATTCACAAGGAGTTTTAAAAAGCCTAATTTGACTGTGACTTTGAAAGGAGAAGGTACATTAAGACCCCATATCGGCCCTGTTGTTTCCTGATTAATTCAAATCGTGAAAATTGATCAACTGTGTTTATTTTATTTATCTACAAGATCAATTACATATAGAGAATAAGTGTCTTAATTTGTGTTTTGTTACGGGTATACAACACACAGCAAGTGCATTTATCGTACATGTAATGCGCGTTAGCGCATTTCATGCGATAAATGCATTTGCTGTGTGTTGTATACCCGTAACAAAACACAAATTATGACATTTATTCTATATATATGCACCATAGTTGTTTATTTCATTCTTGTTTTCTGAAATCGCGTTTTCTAGGTAAAAGGTTGACGTTAAAATTCAGGTCACCGCGGGCTCAGTTTGCAGGTTAGAACAGCCGTCGCGGCATGTTTCTTTAGATCTTATGCATTGTGACGTCACGAGTGTTAACACACTAATTGCAGCACGTTTCGTTCAATAGTAACATCTCAGGGAATTACATTGGTTGTGCATATATATATACATAAAAAGCGCTTTTCATCTTGATGCACCCCTACAAAATTATAGCTCATCAAACCAAGGAAGGATTAACAAATCCGGATTTTTCTCTAGAAATTCTCATATATTTTCGAGAATTTCATACAGAGCAAGACGATCTGCTAAAAATAAAAGTAGAAAAATGAATCAATAACCTCCATATCTGTCGATTGAAGGTGAAAAATTAGTAGCAGACGCTCTTGCTCTAGTTGAAAATTAATGATTTGTCTCGTGTAGAATGTATATGTAAAATGCATGGACCACGTCGGCACGGCGTTATGACGTCATTTTAATGACGTTATTTACTTGACACCGCAGGCACATGCACTGGCGTGACATATTCAAATCAGGAATCGGTTTTTCTCTTGAAATTCCGTTTGATTTATAAACTTTGTAGTAAAAACAAAAAAAAAAAAAAAAAAAAAAAAAAAAAAAAAGGCTGAACATTGATTTAGTTTGCTAACATATATATAGAGGGTAGGTGTTCACCGAGCATGTCGCATAAAATCTCCGCCGGTAAAATAACTTACAATTTAGGAGTAAAATAGTAAAAAAAAACCCAGCAACTTAACCAGAATTTAGATTCGTTGATTCAAGGATCACGAATCCACTATACATGTACATTTGTAACTGATAGGGATGTAAGAAAATGCAGTCGCATGCAAGGCCAAAGAAATATACATGTATTTGAGAATTCTTCCAATTTTATTCTTTTTCTAGAAAAATCTGTCAGTTGATTGAAATTATATCCTCTGTTCCTTCATCCCCCCGGTCCGTACTTCAGTCTAACATTAGATGTGATTGTTTACAATAAAACTACTATTTACTACTTTGTATTCGACATAAGAACACATACTCCATTATATACTCTTCAAAAGAAGAAACACATATAACAACAATATTACAATGTATTATTATTATTCAATATGCACAAGTCATTGATTATGTGACCTCATTTGTTTGAATTAATGATGGTATAGAGATAGGACAAGCAGTTTAGGGCTTAATTACGATTTTTTGATTATCATAAAATCTCTTTTTCTGTAAAAACATGAAATTTTGAATTTTCGAATTTTTTATGTTTTTATGCATTTTACATGTTTATGAGGAATTTTAATTTTGCCCAAGTCAAAGTTCATTGATGCCCATACAAAATTTGGACTTTAACTTCTTCGGGTCACTTCCGCTTTAATGCAATACATGCTTACAATGTCCGATGTCATGCGTTTGAACATTGCGACATGATCGAATGACTCCCATTTGTGAGTAATACTCAGTAAAGTTCAAGGATCAAAAAGTCAAAGGAGTAGGTTCGGTAACCATGGAATTCGGCCCTGTCGTACTTTTGAATGAAATTTTGTATGTTAAATAACTGATGTCTGCAGTTTTTAAAACTGTTTTCTTTTTTCAAATATCTTTGAAATTGACAAAAATATGTGAAATCGTTTGAGGCATGGTATAGCGTATTGACCGACGTCAATGACGTCGTCACATGACGCCGTCACAACGTTGTGTTGCCATAAGATTTATGAACACTAGTTGTAACGGAAACAATAAATTAAAAAAAAAAAAAAACAAGAAGAAAAGAAAGTTTTTACATTTACGATTAAATTAGACGATTTGAAAAGATATGAGCTGGAATAGCCTCAAGGTAGAGAAGATGCGTGGCGTATTTTCATCGGAAACTCGAGATCCATGTCCTGAAAACTGCCCGTGAACACGCAGTCGGGAGCGTATTTTTCACATATTGGACTTCTTCTGCAGAAGTTAATTTCGTTATATAACAGTTATTAGGTCAGACTTTCTACTCTACCTTGATGAAAAAGTAGGGAAAAAGTAGGAGTAGTCTATGAAAAAAAGTAGGAGAAGAGTAGGAATAAACAGAGAAAAAGTAGGAAATTTCCATTACTTATATGACAATTTTCATGATTTATGACACACAAAATCAACAATAAGCCATTTCAGCAATGTTGTAGACCAGTGCTGTTCACCTTTGAAGGAATCTCAGAGGTGAAAGCTGAAGAGCTTGCTATGCTGCAGCTTTGGTATATATAAATTTGTTTTCATTTTAAGTGAATGGGCGAGCGAAGCGAGCCCGAAAATTTTTAAAACTTTGAATCAGTCATTTTCCTCTGACATCACATCACCAATAATATTTTTTCATTTTTGAAATGAAAAAAGTAGGAATAGTAGGAGGTTTTGGAGAAAAAATAGGAAAAAATAGGATCAAAACAAAAAAGTAGGAAAAGTAGGAAATAGTAGGAAAAAGTAGGAACAGTAGAAAGCCTGTTAGGTCAAAAGATCCTAACTTTACAAAAAAGTCGAAGAAAATTGTTTTTACTAGTATACATGCAAAACCATGAACAGTTTTCTAATTAGTTTAAACATATTTTATTTCAAACATATATAGTATACAATACAAATACAAAGAATGATACAATATAGGATCGGAAAGGAAGCTGTATTAGCTTATTTCAATTCCTCTCCCGGTAATGTAATTCAAAATTTAGAGCAGAAAGAAACATTATCACTACAAATTATAGAAATGAAATATGTTATTAGTCATATGAGTTCTGCGATGCAAATGAGAAAATCATGAAGCAAATCTAATGAATGAATGAATGAATGAATGAATGAATGAATGAACTCTATATAAAATACAGTGTACTGTGATGTAGGCGATCATTTAACTACTAATACTTTCGTAATGTACTAGACTAAGTAAGTATAGGTCTGTACACCATAGTAAATAATGAATTGTGTGAAATATTACGCAAGGTAATTTTGAATAACATCATCAAGTGAAAAGTCGACCTCTATATGCAACCATAAGATATATATTATACGTTGAATGATGCATAAAAGTATTATCAAAGAACCTTTATATCGGGAAAAAAAATCATGGGTATATCTAATTTGGGGGTAATTGCAATCTTAGAATCTTTTAGTATTCAAAATGAAATTTTGTACATTAAGAAAAATATTTTTATTAAATTCGAAAGATTGATCTTTATCGCCAAAAAGTAAAGTTTCAAGATCATACATGTGACCTAAATTTTGAACCATTCGGTTTCGTTCGCGGGTGAAAAGAGGGCAATCTAACATGAAATGTTTCGTATTTTCAATTTCCCCACAAGCACAGTATGGATCATTCTCGATATTTTTTGTGAAGAGATGGTGTTTGAGTGAAGAGCAATTCATTCGAAGTCTAGCATGATAAATTTGACCTTTACGGCTACCTACATTGTAGTATTCAGGAATATGAAGTGTGGATGTTTTAATGAGTGCTTTTTTTTTAAAGGAATGGATAGTATTTGATTCTTTAATTTCGTCAGAAAGTGAATTCCATAATCTTACAGTAGACGGAATAAAGCTATTGAAGTGGTAAGCTGTTCTGCAATTAATTTGTTGCATATTATTTGCATGTCTTGTGTTATAATTATGTATATCACTATGTTGTGACGAAATTAATGTGTATAAATAGTTAGGAGTTATTTCATTTTTCATTTTATAGAATTGGGTCAATTTATGATTTTCACGACGTTTTTCTAATCTTTCCCATCCACATTCAATAAAAAGACTATTAATACTGACTAGTTTTGTTGCGCCGGTAACTATCCTGGCGGCTTCTACATTTATATTTTCTAATTTTTGTTTGCAATACTCTGGACAGTTGTCAAAAATTGTATCTGCATATTCTAGAACAGGTCGGATAAACTGAAAATAGATAGTTTGGAGTGTCTTTCTATTAATTTCGAATTTAAGTTTTCTTAGAATATTAAGTTTAGAATATGCTTTGTTAACGATGTAATCTATGTGTTCACCCCAGTGACATGAATTATTTATTATCAAACCTAAATGTTTATGGGAACTTACTTCCTTTACGGGAACATTATCGAAATACAAAGTTGGGTGGAAATAAGTAGACTTTCAGTTTTAAGGGGATTGAATTCAACTAACCATTTACATGACCATTGGTGTACTTTTAGAAGATTTTCATTAAGAATATTTGCTCCCAAATAAGGATCCTCAATTATTATGTAAATGGACGTATCATCGGCGAATAACTTAATACAACAACCTATTTCTGTAACAATGTCATTTATGTATATGATAAAAAATAGAGGTCCTAGAATAGATCCTTGAGGGACGCCTGCATTAATAGATAATAAAGTTGATTCTTGACCGTTTAATAAAACTCTTTGTTTCCTATTTTCTAAATAGCTTTCAACCCATTCCAAAAAGTCCCCACCTATTCCCATCTGTTTAATTTTGAAAAGTAATCCCTTGTGCCATACCCTATCAAACGCCTTGCTAATATCAAAAAATACAACCCTTATATCCTTACCATTATCCAAAGCTTTAGAGAATTCGTTCGTTAAGTATAGTAATTGGTTAATTGTTGAATCACCCCTTTTAAACCCAGATTGGTGCTCGGTAATCAGATTATTATCAATAATATAGTTGTACAAAAATTTAAAAATGCATCTCTCAAAAACCTTGCTAATTACACTAAGTAAAGATACGGGACGATAATTTTCTACCTTTTTTGGATCATTCTTTTTGAAAATTGGAATAACATGAGCTAATTTCCATAGTGATGGGTATTCTTTTTTAATGAGAGAAATATTAAATAGTTTGGACAGTGGTAGTGACAATTCGTTGGCGGCTTTTTTCAGAAGTAGAGGATTTATCTTATCAGCTCCAGAAGCTTTATTGGTATCTAAATTTACTAGTACATCTAATACATCTTCAGGTGAAATTTGAATCGAATTTAATGTAGAGTCAGTGAGTAAATTGTCTTCAGGTAACTCGTTGTTACTGTCATTTATATTGGATTGAGACGCAAAGAAGTGATTAAATAATTCGGCTTTTTCTTTATCATCACTTACAACTTTATCGTCATTAACGTCATACAGTACGTCTATGTTTGTCGTTTTATTTGATAAGTTAGCTACTTCTTTTACTAATTTATACCAATCTTTAGAGGCAAATTTACTGGAATTTATTTCATTTTGCAAATGTTCATAGTGTTTCCTTTTAGCTTTTCTGAGTTCATCTATTACTTTATTTCTATAATTTCTGTATTGAGATTTAATTCTGTCACAATTATTAGATTTAAGTTTTTTTCTAATTCTATCTCTTTTTCTCATTAATTTCCTAATTTCTGCATTCATCCAAGGTAGGTCGTTACCTCTGATTGTAATCATTCTATTTGGTATAGTTTCCGAGGCTATGTCTAAAATCTTATCCGTTAGATTTTTCGCGTTTTCATCCAATGAAAGATCTTCATTTAATAAAGAATCCCAATCTACACATCTCATTTTTTCTCTGTATAATTCAAAATTTCCTTGATCGTAAAGCCAAATTTTTCTTCGAAGAATGGACGTTTTATGTTTAAAAGATCTGAGAAAAGCTATTATTGGTTTGTGATACCTAATGTTAGAGTCTAAGAAAGATTCCATGACGTTTAAATATACTACATTTTGTGGATTATTTGTGATTAAAAGATCTATAAGAGTTTCGCTATTTTCACTTATTGATGTTGGATCATTTACAAGTTGATGCAAGTCGTAATTTAGATTGATTTGTTTCATCTTGGTGTTATTAGAAGACAATTGATTTTCATTAAAATCACCGGTGATAATTATATTTTGAATCTGAGTATCAAGAGCTTTATCAATAGATTGATCAATTAAGTCCCAATATCTAGCATCACTATTTGGTGGTCTATAGAAGGTTCCTACTAAGTATTTATCATTTTTATTTTTTATCTCAAGCCACACACATTCTATGTCATTAAGTTCAAGATTTGGAAGTCTTTTAACTATTAAATTTTCCTTACAATATACTATTACACCTCCTCCTATTCTACCTTCTCAATCACGTCTAAATGGAGGCTGAAAACCATCCATGTGTATTTCATCATCATTTATACTTGGGTTCAACCAGCTTTCGGTAAAACAAAGAATATCAAAGTCAAAAAGATTTCCGTTTAGTATATCTATCTTATTTCTGATGCTTTGAACATTTAAATGAATGAGAGACAAAAAAGTTTTTATTCCTTTAGAGAATGTACTATCATCAATTGAATCAGCATTAGAGATATGAAGGGAATCTATATCAGCATCATTTGTTGGTCCCGGGTTTATTTCTATATCACCGCACAGTAGTAACAAAATAGATATCATGCTTATCAGGATAACATATTTCAAAACAATGAAAGTATACGAGATATCAACATATAAAGATGTTTTAAAAGTAAGAGACCTATTATTAAAATTTCCTATCCTGGCTCTATAAACATCTAAACTTACACCCATTAAGTAACAGATGTGTCTTTAATATCAAAGGAATGAGCCAGGATAGGAATTCTATAGGACATATGTCTTATTACAAAAAAGTCAAGGATAATAAAACAAAATGTAAACAAAGGGGATCGCCATTCACATGTTGTATCTATGTAATTTTGAAAATATGATAAACAGGTTATAACATAGATCGTAGTTGTAAAAGTAAAAAATGTGATGAGATGAGAATATATGAGCAAGCAAAAAGCTATAAGCAAAACAAAATCTGGATGTAAAGCTAAATGTAGAACAACATACAAAATAACTAAATGCAAAACTAAATACAAAGCTAAATGCAAAACTAAATGCAAAGCTAAATGCAGAACTGAATGCAAAGCTAAATGCAAAATTAAACGCAAAGCTAAATGCAGAACGAAATGCGAAACTAAACAAAAACTATTTGCAACAAGTATGCAAACAAACAAGTCTGCAAACTTGAAATCAAATGAAAATTTGAACATGAAAATGAAAATAAACTGAACAAATAACATATGTACAAAGCAATGAACATCTTTTGAATGAACATGCAAAAAAAGTAGGACATGATGATACCTTATGTAGCCTTCGGGTGGATTCTTTAAGCTTTCTCTATATAAAGTAGAAATGTGGAACAGATTATATACTACTAGTTGAAGATAATTGAAACAAACAATAGATTTCTATTTGTTTGAAATGAACTATAACTGCTTATGATCTAGTATTATACTACTATTGAAACAAACTATAGATCTCCGATTTCTTTGGAATAAACATTAACTGCAACGTATCAGTAGAAACAAGATTTTCTTTGTTGTAATTTTTATAGTTGGAGGAACCAAAAAAACAACTTCTTCTTTTTTATTTAATCCAGCATGTACAATTACTGTACACATATACGCTTGTGAAAATTAAGATATTAATTGATATTTACGTAATAGAAATATGAAAAAGAGGAAAAAATAAATCAAATAAATGAATAGTCAGAAATATCAATGTAAACTTAACTACCATGAAACTACCCTAAGTCAAAGTCATAGCTACAATAAGTACGGAGTGTCTGATTATGGGCACCGTGCGATGGAGGCACATATATATTCTCAAACAGTCAGCGATTTGGACGCGTCAATTAACTCGTCCAGGGAGGTGACAGGATGTTTTTTGTCATTATGTCAAACTATTATGATTTTCCCATCCCAGACGAAAACGGACTTCGCGCGACCGGATTTGACGAGCTTTCTGGCTTCGCTGGCTATCCTGGATCTCTCCCGAGTTAGATCCTGATTTACATATACATCTTTGTAGCCTTCCATTTTATTTAGTTTTTGTTTCCTGCTCTCACGTAGCAGCCCATGTCTAGCGTTGAAGTTATTAATTCGCGCGATTATTAATCTTTTTTTAAGTTTTCTAATTGGTATATATACTAGTATCCCATTCGATTTTGGTCTTGTTATTTTTCTTCTTCTTTTTCACAATGCGCATGTATGACCCATGTTCAGATTTACTCCTTGCTAAAAAAAATGCAACCTTTTCGGTAAATGTCATGCTGCATTTTTCTTGAAATATTTTTTTCTGAATTTAAGGTTCATGGTTACACCCTTTCCAAAACACCCCCAAAACACTATTAAACATCCCAGGTTAAGTTTTATTGATTTTTTTGGTAGAGAACAATGTAATGTGTAGTATTTTAATGAAAAAAGTATATGTCATCGAGCTTCCAATTGATTTATGACCTTCCAAAGAAGTACATGTCCAATTTTTCTTTAATTTTCCCAAATTTGCATCATATCATCAATAGACCCCTGTTATTTTAAACCTGATTCATGAATGTATATGGTCATTCTTTTAATAACGAGAGAAGGTCTGAAACAAATAAAAAATAGAAAATACATCAATACTGGTAAGTCAAATTCTATGAAATAGTAAATATTAAACCATTTTAGGCTCTATTCTTAACGTCATTATTTTTAGAGTCCAACCAGTAAATGACGGGTTTAAGTACTTTGTTAACATGCCAATGAGCGGAAAATTTGCTATCTTAATCTAAGTTAACATATCTTTCAACAATAAAAATAAATGTTGCAATCATCGAACAAAATTTTATGTTTGGTACAAAATTATGACCTTACCCCCCTCCAGATTTTGTCACAAAATGCTGGCAAGATATCCCCTCCGTGCTCTATTTGGATTTATATCTCCTGAACCTTTCATCTAAATTACTCCATTTATCATCCATATATCAATTGGATCTAAGTTAACATATCTTTCAACAATAAAAATAAATGTTGCAATCATCGAACAAAATTTTATGTTTGGTACAAAATTATGACCTTACCCCCCTCCAGATTTTGTCACAAAATGCTGGCAAGATATCCCCTCCGTGCTCTATTTGGATTTATATCTCCTGAACCTTTCATCTAAATTACTCCATTTATCATCCATATATCAATTGGATCTAAGTTAACATATCTTTCAACAATAAAAATAAATGTTGCAATCATCGAACAAAATTTTATGTTTGGTACAAAATTATGACCTTACCCCCCTCCAGATTTTGTCACAAAATGCTGGCAAGATATCCCCTCCGTGCTCTATTTGGATTTATATCTCCTGAACCTTTCATCTAAATTACTCCATTTATCATCCATATATCAATTGGAAATAGAACTGATCAAAATGTGAATTCTGTAACCCATTTTATAATATTTACCCATTATATCAGTAATATTAACGCCTGCAACAGTTTTAAGCAAATGACGTCACGTGATGCATTTGGCCATTTGAACGTCAAATCAAGTTGATAAAGAAATAAAAACGGTCCAGAATGAAATGGGGCGATGAATCTTATGAATAGAATTATAAATAAATAGAATGTATTCAGATAAAAGAATACGCAAAGAAAATTACTAATACTTGAATGTAAGTGCAATTACACGTTATATATAATATACAGGCTTAGTACATGTATGTTGCTATCCATTGATTTTGGATGAGGAGAAAAGCCGGGAAGGGCTAAAATCGGCCTTGTAACAGAATATCATTTTGAAATAGTTTTATTTAATTCCTATATTTATGAAAAATCATATTTATTTCCGCATGACATTTGTTTTCTTCAAAGAAAGGGTAAACAATAGCACGAACAACGTCGTTTTGAACCAGGACGTCGCCTTACAATTGCTCGGCGTTTTGAAACCTATTTGTAGGAATCTGTGTTTCAAAACAGAAAACATTTACAAGGATTTTTACAAATATTTTTAACCAAAAAAAAAATCCATATAATGTAAAATGCAACTAACTGACTTATAACAGTAAAACAGCGCTGCAACTGAGTTCTATCTTCGATTAATATTATAAACGTTCCATACCCCCCCCCCCCCCCCTCCTCCTTTTTTTTACTGGTCTGCGTGCACATATTTCATTATAGGCGTTTATTGACAAATTCTTCCTGATTGCAAAATAATTTTAGTGTACTTCAACGTAATACGATAAAAACAGTATTCCTTGCATTTACGTATTTATGGAGATCATATAATGTAGGTAAGTCGGCATTCGCATTTTTCATCAAACATGCTGGGATATTCAGCATTATGGCATCCAACGTGGGTCAAGGTCATCCTCAAGGTCAGTGTGACTTGTTCAGGATCAAATATCCTTTAGGTAAACAGTGGCGGATCCAGCGCCCCCTTTGCCGGGGGGATCAAGGGGCGAATTTTGCCGATTTTGCCGAGGGGCGCCCCTCCGCACCCCCCCCCTGAATCCACCATTGGTAATTTTAAAATATGTATGTACTTTCCATTCCTATAATATTTAACGCATACCGGTAATAATAATTCACTGCCGGGGAAAGGGTTAAATTTAGGCAATAATCCTGAAATCATTGATTTATAACAGCTCCATGAATATTTGCATTGTAAGAAAAGGAGAAGAACAAATAATGTAAAAAAAGAGTACTTTTTCAAAAGGAGGATTCACTTTGAGAAGATTTGTCTTATAGTACTATGTCATTTGTCATCAAAAGTCTTCTGTTCGATAAATTCAAAATATAATTATTACGGTTCGCTTATAATAAATGGCGAATCTTACACATAGCGGAGAGAAACTGCTACGTAGAAGTAATACTCCCCCATCCTTTGCCCTTATCGTGATGCTTGCTGTTCTAAATATCACTACTCCTAGATATACATGTATAGACATAGAAAAGTCCATTCATTTGTTTTACCCAAATCCCGCATGTAAACTAAGGAGTTGTTTCCTAATAAAATGTACAATTTTGTTAGATGTTGCTCATTTAAACCCCGCGTGTAAAAAAAAAAGCATCACACACATTTTAATTAGATTCAATTGCTATTTTAACCCCGGGTATAAATCAAACGGTTGTTTACAAATAAAACAAGCATAAAATTATTCTTTCGTGATTTTCTCGTAGAGATGACGGCGAGCGGCAGAATGCGCTGTAAGCCTTTTCTCTGAATGAACATACCCATCAAAGAACTGTTTTACATCAATTTTTAATCAAGATTCAAAGGAAAACGATAGAAGTCCCAATCTTATCAAAATACGGCAGTTTTATTTAGCACAATCCCTAAAATACTACTTCATGTTTCAGGACGTAGGTGAGTCAGCGTCAAATAATAAGAGTGCCGATGCAATTTTGGCGCGTTTTTTCGTGACGTCATAGACAACGTGACGTCGATTTTGGCGACGAGAGAGACTCCGAAGTGATTTGTTGTTCGGATGGTGTATCCTTGAACCTTAATCCATTTTACTCTTTCTGATTATCTACGAAAAAAAAAAGGTCATGTTCGAGTATGACCCATGTTCAGATTTACTCCTTGCTAAAAAAAAAGCAACCTTTTCGGTAAATGTCATGCTGCATTTTTCTTGAAATATTTTTTTTCTGAATTTAATCCATTTTACTCTTTCTGATTATCCACGAAAAAAAAAAAAAAAAAAAAAAAACGATTATCGATTCCTTAATGTCTTCAACACTAGTGCCGACCCGGCCCATGATATCTATTTAGACCAGTGCTTTCAGTTTGATGTTGGATTCATGAAAATACAAAACAGATCGTCTTGATACATTACGAAGTCAGTCCCGGGTACATTTTGTATCAAACATGAACACAAGCTAAGTAATAAGCAAGAGTATCGTACGCCATATTTGCATAATCTAAATTGGAGTTTATAAGTCATACCAATAATAATAACATTTTCCGATACTCTCTCTCTCTCTCTCTCTCTCTCTCTCTCTCTCTCTCTCTCTCTCATTTTCTTAATAGAAATTCCGTTTTTCTGTTTGTCGTTTTGAATTTGAGAAGGTACATGTATGAACTGTAGTCACAGTTACTGTACTACTATTTCTGTTTAGTGTTTGAAAATAATAATGTTGGATAATGAGCGAATATTTCTTCATTGTATTCAATATATATTAACCTTCCATTACACTTGCAGAAGCACAATCATGTATATGAATGCTTAAATACATTCTTCATTCAAATTATTTTTTTGTTTACCTATATATCGTCCATCTTTTTTTTTTTTGCTACCGTCCGCGCAGCACACTTCAGAAATCAGAAAATCAAGATTTTGTCATCTTTATCTTTTGAAACTTTTGATAAGATGTAGACCATTTGATAGTTTTAGTTTAAATATAAATTCAACACTGATATATACATCGTATATTTATACCCAGAAACTCGTTTACTTTAACGTACATGATCACCGCGTGGGATCGAAACGTATGATGTTGTGATTCTTTACGGAGAATTTTGATGTTTTCTCATCATTTAAGTGATACTGCACAAAACTAATGAGATGTTGCAGTAGAGAAATGTCTAATAAGTAAGTCCATATCGTTTATATATCTGAAAAGTCTGTAGTTTTTGCAAACACTTCAAGAGTTTGTCAGAAGGAATCATTTTCAGCTGTCGTCGACAAACTATTGAAGTGTTTGCGAAAACTATGAATTTTTCATATACCTAGACAATATGGATTGATTTATTAGGTGTTGTCCTACTGCAACCACTGTTCAGTTTTGTAAAAGTTTTATTTAGAAAATGAGAAAATACCAAAAAAAAAAACTATGAAATACCATACGTTTCGATCCCACGCGGTGATGATGTACTGAGCGTAAAAAAATATCTTATAAAATCGCCCTTTCAAATTTAGTTTCTGGTCCTGGTAAATATGTTATAGTAGCACTTATTATGTTAGTAGTTACGAGAAATCAAAGAACAATCAAACTGTATAAAAATTATTCTCAAAATCTGTAGACACTGAAAAAAAATTCTCGATTTTCTGATTTCTAAAGAGAGCTGTACACGCTAAATTTCTCTCAGGTTGGTAGAAGTACAACACAAAAAACTTTAAAATATATGCACAGCACAGTGCTTCACAGAAACGAAATTCTCTATATAGCTAGATTTGAGTATAATCTTCAATTTAATACCAATTCAATTTCTGTGACAACGTGTGCTATGGGTAAAGTTTCAGGATAAAAACTCTAAAACATGTTAAAAACACGGAAATCGGCATACCGTCATGGATTAATGACGTCATAGATGACGTCACAGCACGTGCAAATTCCCGAACGTCGTATTTTTCTGAACTAACAAAGTTGGTCATTGCTTTCATAAAGAAATAACATGAAATAAAACAATTTTAGGGCCAATATCGTTAGTTTCTGAACCTACTGAAAAGATTTTTCTCCTTATGAAACAAATTTCTCTCGATAAAACTGATTCGCAAATTCAAGGAATGCGACGAACTCTGGATGACGTCCTAGAATAAAATTTCATCATGCGTAGTAATGCCGCCAAATGTTATGAGATTATCACTGTTAAGTATGGTGTGTCCGTTTGTTAATCGAATCAAAACATTTTCAAATGATATGGAAAGCAAACGCATACGGATCTCCGAAAAATACACAATTTGGCCTCTAAAAGAACATCGAGGGCATATTGTTTTTGGGTCATTTTAACTAACATTTTAAAACACTAAAGAGATTCTCGTTGAAAGCTCAGGGTATGAAAATACCATTTGGTACATTTGGTTTGATTTTGTCTATGTAAATGATAAATGTGATTATTTATATGTGCACTAAGGATCAAATAAACAAATACTATGCGTTACTTTTTTTAATGAGTATATATAAATATAGTTTTTTTCTATATGCCTGTTGATTCAGTGAGTAAAAAATGAATATGAGAAGAAAAAAAGATAACTAAACTCTCTCTATATATATAGTGCTTAAGAAAAAAATTCTTGAATAAAATAGAACGCATTCAAGACTAGTTTAGGTAATACAAACTAGAGAGAAAGAGAGAGAGAACTAATGCATAACACCAGACAAAGACCAAATATATATATCAGGTATATTTTACCAACAAAAATCCTACGTACATATTTATCCCATCTCTGGATTTTTATTTATTATTTTGGGCTTTTTTGAAATCTGATTGATCGAGAAGAAAAGATTGTTCAAACCAATCCCCAACGTGCACACCATCAAAATAAATTTCTGTATACCGTCAGCAATTCAGCTATTTCCGTATAAATAAATTCGCATGTACATAAAAGGAGTCGCGAAGCAGAAATTTTCAAAAACCAAAAACACCCCCCCCCCCAAAAAAAAAAACTGCGTTGCAGTAATTAGATAGCCCACGATGATGAAGCCCATAGAAGGATTTGTTTCGCCTCGCATTCTATTGACATGATCAACCCAACAAACCTCTGTAGACGGTCAACATCATGGGCGGATCTAGGATTTTATTTCAGGATTGGTCCGTAAGTCCGAATTTTTCTGAATAGCAAAAAAAAAAAAAAAAAAAAAAAAAGGGGGGGGGGGTAAACACCAGACAATAAAGTCCTTGATTAATGACTGTAAGTTCTATTTTTCATTACAGGTATAAATAAAACAGATGACTGGCGGGCTATATAGCGGGCAAAAAACTTAAATTCTTGAATTTTCACATCACAGTACTAAAATCTTTTTCATTCATTCATTCTTTATTTCCTCCATAAGGAGATTTTAACATATATTATATACAATCATTGTAAATTGGTATATATTTTACAAAAGCATGGACAGGTGAAAGTCTGCATTGGGAAATTATTCCCTGATCACATAAAGTAGTGTTTATTGTATGTGTATCTAATTGAACACACGCACAAAAAAAAAGAAACAAAACAAAACAAAACAAAACAAAAAACTACATACACTGAATCAGGAGTAACTCACATGCAGTTGCCCTACATAATTTCTTAGGTGAGGGATAATGCCCTGTTGTAGGTAGCGGCAGCGTCGCGCAAAAATTTGTAGTTCATTAGATGAAAACCTCTTTGGTCAACCGGGGTAACAATACGGCGTCCCATAAGGGTCATATAGAGATCTGAGTCTGAAAGCCCTGATAGTTCTGCGCATATCCTTATATCTGGTAGGTTAATAACATCCTGCCACCATAGGTCTTTGATGTGTAGCGTGAACGGACAATTGATAGCTGCATGTTGAAAAACATCGGTGAAAACATCGTTGCACAGTTGACAAATGAAGATTTCTCGCATAGTTTTGCAACGTGTGGCAATAAGTTTGCAAACAAATTTACATAATTGGAGTTCATGTGAATTAGACGGAAGTCTCCAAATAAAATGAGAATTTGAGTCTGCAAAAATAACCCGAAATGTTAGAAAGTCATCATCATTTTCCATTCGAATATTCCTATCCCGTATCTGGGACTGAGTGATTGTGCCTTTTACAATCCTCTTCCAAGATTTTTTGTCCGGAAAAAGTCCATCCTGAAGCCATTGTGTGAGATAAGACAGTAAATCGTATGAAGCCAGAACATTAAGAATATCAGGAATGGAACCACGTTGAGATGATGAAATGTGTTCACAGTATGAAAATAACCTTGCTAGGAATACTTCTTTCGGGAGAGATTCGGTACTCATTTGACACAGCCGTCCAAAAAAGAGTAACTTCCTTCTGTCTATTTCAGAATGAATCGGAAGAATGTCGAAAAATGATTCGCAAATGTCAGATCTGCATCGAGTAGGTAATTGGATGGCATTTTTGCAGATAAAATGCTGTAGAGTTTGCAGTTTTTGAAAATCTTGCTTAGTGAGGTTGGTCCATAACTCGCATCCATATAGAATTGTTGGTTGAACAACGGTTTTATATAAATGCGAGTTAGTCATTGGGTTTAAGTATGATGAGCCGATATCTGCGAGTGAGAAATATGTTCTCCTGCCTTTCGAACATGCAAGACTAATGCGGTCTGAACAGTTACATTTCTGGTTAATCACTATTCCATTCGATCAAAGCCTTTGATTTTTCGACACTTTACACTACAATTCCACATTCTAAATTGAAAGAAAGACTCGCAAAAATTATAAGTAATGCGTTTACAAGTAAGAACGGTAATCGCAAATACAAATTTATTGTTATTAACTATGACAAAACCTACTTTGTAAAAGAAAAGTCAGATTCTGAAAATAAGTACATTGAAACAGACATTATTCAGATGTTAAACTTTCTGATCAACAACATTTTTGTGGTGTTTGGAGGAAAGGTCTTCCTGCAAATTGTTGGAATTCCAATGGGGACCAATTGTGCCCCACTCCTTGCCGACATTTTCCTTTACTCGTACGAAGCTGAATTCATTCAATCTTTGGTCTCTGAAGGGAAAAGATACTTAGCTTCTGACTTCAACTTCACTTACAGATACATAGACGATGTGTTATCCATCAATAATCCAAAATTCGCGGATTACCTGAGCAGTATCTATACTTCGGAGCTTGAAGTCAAAGAAACTACAGAGACAAATAATTAAGCATCCTATTTGGACATAATGTTGTCCTACGACACTGATGGTCACATGAACACCTCACTCTATGACAAACGTGACGACTTCAATTTCAGCATTACGAACTTTCCTTTTCTGAGTAGCAACATCCCTTCATCGCCTGCTTATGGCGTGTTCATATCTCAGTTGATACGCTATGCCAGAGCAAGTACCAAATATACGGATTTTGTTCTGAGAGCTAGGCGTCTTTCAGATAAGCTTCTCAATCAGGGATATGTTTGTGACCGACTAACATCGTCATTGAGGAAGTTCTACGGTCGATATGGGGAACTCGTCATACACTATGATGTCCCACTATCCAGAATGGTGGATGATATTCTGTCATAGACCATTTGAACCATCCAACCAAAGCTGGTACTCTATATCTTCCAAAATGGAAGTAACCGGATGTGACAGTTCTACCGAATTGATGCGACGGGTGTTGCATGCAAGCAGGAGATGCTTACTCTTCCTGGGCACCTGGTCTCACTCTCATATCGGGAGTTCGCTTCTTTTCATATGGTGGAGGTTTTTGTTTTTGTTTGCTTTGGTTCCTGTTTTATCCTGATTTTGTATGCCTTCGGTTTCTGATTTTCTGAATTATCGATTTTGTACTGTAGACAGGGATATGGTCATTATCCATATTTGTCATTTGAGACACCAAGCTTTACCCTTAGTACCCAATTTAGACAATTTGTACATGAGGCCTTTTCTCCAGACCGTATCAAAGGCCTTGCTTGAATCTAAGAAACTGACATAAGAATTGCTACCATTTTCCAGATTTAAGTATATTGTTTCGTGAAGCACAAATGATGCTGTTAGGCAACCTAAATTTGCCTGAAAACCTTGTTGTTGCTTATTTGGGAAATTTTTATCAAAAATACAAAAACTAGAAATACGATGTAAAATTACCTTTTCAAATATTTTGAACATACATGGTAACAAGGCAACGGGTCGGTAGCTATTGCATGAGTTTTTTGGTTTTCTGGAACCTTTGTATAGAGGAACGATAAGTCCTCTCTTCCACAGAGCTGGAATTCTCCCGCACTTTATCACGGAATTAAATACCTTTGTTAGAATTGAGACTACATCTTTCTCTCCGAAAATAATATGCTTATTCGTAATGCCATCATCCCCTGGTTCTTTTCGGCGTTTGAGTTGTTTTATTACGTTTTTGACATCGTCATTTGTGATATGGCCACCAGGAAGATAGATATCATTGTTAATAAAGTCTGACTTCAAATGGGCATACTGTTCTTCAATATTCTCCTTAAACTTATCGTCAAAATCATCGTCTGTCAATGGAGAATATAACTTTTCAAAGAAAGATGCGAATGCTTCTGCCACGCCATCTGGTGTATCGTAATTTGCACTGGCTTCGCAAATCTCGGGGTAAATTCGGGATGCGCGAGGCTTCTGTGCTTTTACTAGACGCCAAAACAGTCGGATGTCACATTCTGCGGCCTCGTCAATATCTCTGTATGCTTCAAGCATAAATTTTTCGTGTTCCGCGTTCAATGCGTTTCTGAAGCTGCGTTTTGCGCGCTTATATTCTAGGTATGACGTATGACCCATACCTCTCGGTCGCCCCTCTTATAACCACTGTCGGCGTTTGCTGCGCTCAATGTCGTGAAGATTTTTCACATTCCTTGTCCACCCTGGTTTCGTATGTGGATTGTATTTGGTATAGGGGATTGTATTTAATGCGCATGCGTTTAATGTACCGACTAAATCGTTAATAAACAAACAATGTCTGCCATCGTATTCAATTCAATGTCCTCGACAGAGCTAAGTTTTTCGTGAATACTGATTTGAAAGTTCTTTATAGCTTCCGGCGTAGCCTTGTGACATGCGGGGGAAATAGATTTCTTTAAAATAAGGTTATGTACATTCCCTTTGAGACTAAAACGTGCTATGATAGGTAGATGATCAGACGTTATTGATATTGAACCCTCTTGTAAAATGGTATACAAAATAAGATCACTCAAAAAAGATCTATCAAACAGAATATAGTCAAGTGTAGTTCGTTTCTGTACAAAACTATAATTCTCTCCAGATATTGAAAAATCTTTAGACGGTATGACTAAATCGTGATTTTTCACAAAGTTTTTGAGTTCTCGAGATTTACAAATATTGATATTAGTCTTGTCAAGAAGGTTTCCATTGAGGTCTCCTGCTATAATAACTTTTCCGTAATTACTGTAGTATGAATGGAGACTTTCTAACACTTGCATCTCAACACAATAGTTGTCAATATTATTGTCTGAAGGTAAGTATACCGCAAAGATAACAAGAGCCCCAGGGGGCACAACGCTCACCTGATACCCATGCACGCTCTAATTGACATACTGACATTGAATACTGATAGTGCCAGTACCAGGATTTTAGCCCACAACCTTTCTAACAAGATTTTTGCCGGATGCAGACAAGTTTTTTTTTCAGACAACCTTTAAAAGTACAAACAAGAGAAAATAGTCACATTTCAAAACAACAACTTTTTTACTGATTTGAAAAGATGGATTATGCGATCCAAAGTCATATGCCCAGCTAGTATAGTTCGATTATGCAACATCAAAAATAAAATCATTTTGTAAAATTCCACATTAATGTGCAACAGAAACAGAATAAAACAATGAAATGATTTCATAAATTAAGTTTATTTAAAATTGAACACCAAACCTTTCATTATTAATAGCTAGTATGCCAGAAAATAATAAAGCCTGTGTTTGTGAAACACAAATGCCCTGCGGTGGCATCTTTGTTGGTATAAACACCATTTTCTGTTAAGTATGTGAGAGGTCAGGGTCAGAGTAATGTTGGTATCAATGGAAAGATCTTGTCACAAAGAATACACATGTACAATATGAAAGCCCTATCACTAACCATTCAAAAGTTATGCCCAATGTTAAAGTTTTTGAAAAGTAGGTCAAAGGTCCAGGTCAAGGTCACGAGGTCAAAAATTTTGGTATCAATGGAAAGGTATTGTCACAAGGAATACACATGTGAAATATGAAAGCTCTATCACCTTCCTATCAAAAGTTATGCCCAATGTAAAGTTTTTCAGACAAACAGACAGACAGACAGGCCAAAAACTATATGCCCCCGTATCTTTGATTCCGGAAGCATAAAAAACAAAGACTTTTCGGTTTTGCCTTTATTCATATTAAATTATACAGAAATCTATGAATGAGAGCTTTTGAATAGTATTGATTTCATCTTAATACATGTAACGTACAGTCAAAATCGTGTTAATCCAATTAACACAGACAAGTTGTTAGCGGACAATATCAATTCAAGTGAGTTGTGCAGAAATTGAGCCAATTTATTTTCCAAACAGCAGTGTACGGTGTATCAAACCTCATGACCCAGTGAAGCCACTTGGACAAATTATTTTCGGTAAATATGCTGAAATGCGGTGCTTGGAAATGTATTTTTAGCATATTGAATCAATAGTCGTGATAGATTTAACTTCGAACTTGATCTTGTCTTTTATGCAATCTACAGATAGGTTTGAAAATATGCAAAATTTGGAACATTTTCGATGAGGACGCGTTTTTATTTTTATGCGTGCCAAAGATTCGCAATCAAAAAAGACCAATTTTACAGACTTCCGGGCATTTCAAGTCAGTCAAAATTTTTAGTGTGCACCTTTTTATTTCCTGTAGTTACCCCTACTAAAGGGGCAAGGAGGTATTGAACCAATCAAATCTGTAACACAAGATATATGGCGACTATGTTTACCATAGATACAGAAATAAGACAGAGAAAATAATCATTAAATAGGGAAATTGTTCTGAAATATGCATGTATGAAAAAAAAGCAATCCAAGGAATGCTTGTGTTGCCTGCGTAGCGGATTTTTTTTTATTGAAATTAGGTCAAATATCAAGGGCAAGGTCACTAGGTTAAAAATTATGGAATGTTTAGAAAGGTCTTTTCATAAGGAATACAAATGTGAAATATCAAAGCCCTATCACTTACCACTCAAAAGATATAGCAAATCATAGATTTGTTGAAAAGTAGGTCAAATATATAGGGCAAGTGCACGAGGTAAAACATAGGTAATCACAGATTACGAAGCTCACCTCGTGACAGCAAAATTCAATTCAAACATATTTCTTAGTACATGTATATTGGCTTTTAAAGGCAAAACCACTCAAGCAGAAAAAGTAGGTCAAGGTCATTTTATGAAAGTTTGATCAAAGATACATCCAATATGCAAGTTTGGTACATGTAGCAGTTATACTTTGCTCAATATTGGCTTTTAAAGGCAAAATCACTCAAGCGGAAAAAGTAGGTCAAGGTCATTTTATGAAAGTTTGATCAAAGATACATCTAATATGCAAGTTTGGAACATCTAGTACTTATACTTTGCTCAATATTGGCTTTTAAAGGCAAAATCACTCAAGCGGAAAAAGTAGGTCAAGGTCATTTTATGAAAGTTTGATCAAAGATGCATCCAATATGCAAGTTTGGTACATGTAGCACTTATACTCTGCTCAATATTGGCTTTTAAAAGCGAAATCACTCAAGTGGAAAAAGTAGATGCTGCATCCGATGCATGGGTCCATCTCGGCATCCAAAGATGAATCACTTGTGCAAGTTTGGTTACTGTAACATTAGTACATTGTCAGATACTGAGCTACCCCAAACTTCTTATCCAAATCACTCAAGCGGAAAATGTAGGTCAGATGCTGCATCCGATGCATGGGTTCACCTCAGCATCCAAAGATGAATAACTTGTGCAAGTTTGGTTACTGTAGCATCAGTACTTTGTCAGATACTGAGCTACCCCAAACTTCTTAACCAAGTCACTCAAGCGGAAAATGTAGGTCAGACGCTGCATCCGATGCATGGGTTTACCTCAGCATCCAAAAATGAATCACTTGTGCCAGTTTGGTTACTGTAGCATCAGTACTTTGTCAGATACTGAGCTACCCCAAACTTCTTAACCAAGTCACTCAAGCGGAAAATGTAGGTCAGATGCTGCATACGATGCATGGGTTCACCTCAGCATCCAAAGATGAATCACTTGTGCCAGTTTGGTTACTGTAGCGTTAGTACTTTGTCAGATACTGAGCTACCCCAAACTTCTTAACCGGACGCGGACACGGACGCGGACCCAGACGCGTGGGGTTATAGCATAAGCTCACTCAACTTCGTCGAGGTGAGCTAAAAATGATGGTATGTGAAGAAAGGTCTTGTCACATGGAATGCACATGTGAAATATCAAAGCCTATCACTCAGCAATCAAAAGAAATAGCCAATCTAAGATTTTTTGAAAAGTAGGTCAAATATCTAGGTCTTGGTCATGAGGTCAAAAGTTATGATATGTGTAGAAAGGCCTTGTCACAAAAAGGAATACACATATGAAATATCAAAGCTCTATCACTTACCAATCAAAAGATATAGCAAATCTTAATTTTTTTGAAAAGTAGGTCAAATATCTAGGTCAAGGTCATGAGGTCAAAATTATGGTATGTGTAGAAAGGTATTGTCAAAAGGAATACACAAGAGAAATATCAAAGCCCTATCACTTGCCAATCAATAGATATAGCCAATCTTGGTTTTTTTTAAAAAGTAGGTCAAATATCTAGGTCAAGGTCATAAGGTTAAAAAATATAGTATGTGAAAAAAGGGCTTGTCACAAGAAATACACATGTGAAATATCAAAGCCCTATCACTTACCAATCAAAAGATATAGCCAATCTTAGATTTTTTGAAAAGTAGGTCAAATATCTAGGTCAAGGTCACGAGGTCAAAAAATATGAATTGCGTAGAAAGGTCTTGTCACAAAGATTACACATGTGAAATATCAAAGCCCTATCACTTGCCAATCAAGAGATATAGCCAATATTAGATTTTTAGAAAAGTAGGTCAAATATCTAGATCAAGGTCACAAGGTCAAACATTACATGTGTAGAAAGATCTAATCACAAGGAATACACATGTGAAATATCAAAGCCCTATCACTAATCAATCAAGAGATATAGCCAATATTAGATTTTTAGAAAAGTAGGTCAAAAATCTAGGTCAAGGTCAATAGGTCAAAAATTATGATATGTGTATGAAGGTCTTGTCACAAGAAATACACATGTGAAATATCAAAGCCCTATCACTTACCAATCAAAAGTTATTGGGTGTGACACCCAAGTGTGACAGACAGACGGACAGACGGAGGGACGGATGGACGGACAGACGAACAACAGACAACAACAAACAGCTGTGCTTCGCAGGCGACACAAAAAGTCAACATCTTAAAAATAAATTCAGCGTATATTTGATAGCGTATGTGGCCAAGTTAATTCGAAGTATGAAAATAAGTACACAAAGCCAAACTAGCTATACCTTGTCTTATTTAAAAAAATCATTAAAAATCTAAAAGTTGATATTTTGACAAAATTCTTTCACAGTTTCATTTCTAGCGATAAATATAAAAATAAAAAGAGAAAAAAAAACTGAAAAGGGGAAAAAAAAATTGTTGGGGTCCCGCCGGGGTTTGAAGCTACTCCCCATGGGTCCATTTGGCATGGAAAACATACATTATACCTATGTACAATCTTAAAAAATATTCCTTAAAAATCCAAAAGTGGATATCTTGACAAAATTCTTTCACTTGTAGGGTACCATGCATGAGTACCTCATACCTACAAATTGTCATGACAATCTGAAGAGTGGTTATAGAAAAGAAGCAGAAAATGTATGAAAATCAACCCCCCCCCCTTCCTTTTTACATAAGAAAAAAATTCATAAAAAATCAAAAAAATAAATTTTAAGCATAAAATACATATCAAAGCATTAAGTAAGTTAAATATGATAAATATGTAGTAAATGAGTGTGTAAAATCATACACTTATTGAGTTATTTAAAGAAATAGTGCAAAAATGTGCATTTCTGACAAAATCCGAAAAGACGTCAAAAACGCGTCAAAAATTTGACTTCGAAGTGGAACCAAAAATAACAACACTTCTTAAGACATCTCTCTAGATCATCCTGATGCTTTCGGTTTGTCGATACATGCTTCGGTTCTGAAGAAGAAGTTTGTCAAAGGAGGGTACCCCCCGTGACCTACTTTTGGCTGTGGTGGCGCCACCTGTTGACAGATCCGGACGAAAAACAACAACACTTGTAGGGGACCATGAGTACTTCATACCTACCAAGTTTCATCAAAATCCCTTCAGCCGTTCTGGAGAAGAAGTTTAAAATGTGAAAAGTTTACGACGACGGAAGACGGACGACGGACGACGGACGACGACGACGACGGACGACGGACGACGGACGCAACACTATGACAATAGCTCACTTGAGCCTATGGCTCAGGTGAGCTAAAAACATTATAGTTTGAAGATGTTGTAATCTGAATACCTAGTATTCTATTTGATTCATTACATACGACTTCCTTCACTGAAAAATTTAAAGATTTTCTGACAAGTATAGCTACTCCCCCACTACCGGTAAAAATAGGGGTAGATACATTTGGAGACCTTGTAGAATTTGTCTCGCCTATTTTCACATAGCTATAAAAATCTTTATGAACAGAGTCCAAGTACATGCGTGATTCGTTCTTCAATTTGTGTTCAGACAAAATAGCAATACCACATGGGTATTTGTCTAATAAATTGCTCAAACACAGAGTTGATGATATGATACCTCTTACATTCCAAGCCATTATATCTAAAGTATTTGCCATATTGAAAAATAAAAGGCCCAATACAAAACATGTAAGAAATAATGTAAAATTAGTAGCCATTTTGATATATCATGTCAATACTTCAAATGCGAGTCTGTTCAAATCAGAAATCGTCGTCATAATCGTCATCGTCCCAGTTTTCAAAGCGGTTGTTGTTACGCGTACAGCGCTCCTCCCATTCGCGCACATTATACCAGCGTCTGCAGCGGACCCCGGGCGGCCAAAAGTCGTCTGATTCAAGAAGCTGAGCGTCCTGTGGGCGTACGTTTATCTTCGCTGTTAATCTGTTATTCGATGACTTTTGTTTAAAGATACGAATATGTGAGACTTTCGCACCTTTTACTTCAAGGTATTTGCAGATACCCTGTTTGTTTGATGATGCATCGATCCCAGATAGGTAGTATCTTGCATTTCTGAGACGCGTAACACCGATAAATACTTCCGGATCGGTTTCTGGTTTACCAACTGATTTTGGTTCTGTTAACATGCCCTTTTCTTTTCTATCTTCAACTTTAGGTCTTGAGCTTTCTGGTTTACAAGGAGTAGAGGAGCTTATTTGTACGGAATTGGTGCACTCCATATCGTTCACACTTACAATACTTGGATCCGCTGTAATCAGGTCGTGTGATATCGAGCATGAAGTAGTTGAGTTATCCGGGGATGAATGATCATGATCGTTAGCTGACCGTGAACCGTTACTGGTACTTGAATTTCTGCCTGGCGTGGAAACCACTGAACTGTACAATTTCATTGTACTTACTTCGGAAACCCGTTTTTGAAAGTTACTTGTCACATTTAAGAGACGTTTGATATCACCTTCGATTTTCTCCTTCCAAAAAGAGTCAGTCGTAGTATGGAGACCCTCTAGATCCTTTAATCTATCAGAAACTAACTTTTTGAAAGATTCTAAATTCTGCAGTCTGCTTTCTGACTCTATGTGTTTTTGTTCGTATTTTCTGTTGGATTCTTCAACGACTTTTCGCAAGTCTTTAACTTCTGATTTAAGGTCACCTATAATTTTCTCATTTTCTGCTTGAGATTTTTCGAGTTCAGATACTCTTTGAAGCAGTTTTTGTGTCAGTACACGGATCTCGATTTGGGATACTCTCGGGGTATCGCTTAATTTTGATTTATCGAAAACTTCATCTATGCATGATCTGTCTCCGCAGATAAAACTATATAAGATATAGCAGTCACGAGCTGTTTTTTCCGCACATGAACTTTTCTTTGTAGTTTTTCTATTGATCAAGTTACCAGGTGGACAGCTTCTACTGATTTAGCCCTTGAACACAGAATATTACGGTACCAACATAGGGCTTGGTCGTTATTCGATGTGAGATGAAGTAACTTGTGAATATATAGCTCTTTAGGGATGTTGCACAACTCAGAGTCGAGTTTACTAATGTCACTTTGCTGCAAAATACAACTTTGGCTAGACTGGGATTGTTCAGATAGGGTTAAGTCTATATCGTGATCACCGGTGTTACCGTTAGAAAAGGTACTCACTTGATATTCCGGGTGAAATGTAAACAAATCTGCATTTCCTTCATCTTGCGAGTTATATGCACAATTAAGAGCTTCAGAAACACCAAATGTACAATCTGCGTCACATAATGAAGCAGCAACACCAGTTTGTAACACTATCCGACGTAACAGTATGGAGGGATTCATCTCTCCTCGACGGAGTGCGTCCACCACTCGTGTCCGCCATTTTTTTTTTGACGTGCACACCATCAAAATAAATTTCTGTATACCGTCAGCAACTCAGCTATTTCCGTATAAATAAATTCGCATGTACATAAAAGGAGTCGCGAAGCAGAAATTTTCAAAAACCAAAAACACCCCCCCCCCCCAAAAAAAAACTGCGTTGCAATAATTAGATAGCCCACGATGATGAAGCCCATAGAAGGATTTGTTTCGCCTCGCATTCTATTGACATGATCATCCCAACAAACCTCTGTAGACGGTCAACATCATGGGCGGATCTAGGATTTTATTTCAGGATTGGTCCGTAAGTCCGAATTTTTCTGAATAGCAAAAAAAAGGGGGGGGGGGTAAACACCAGACAATAAAGTCCTTGATTAATGACTGTAAGTTCTATTTTTCATTACAGGTATAAATAAAACAGATGACTGGCGGGCTATATAGCGGGCAAAAAACTTAAATTCTTGAATTTTCACATCACAGTACTAAAATCTTGAATTTTCACATCATTGTACTTGATCAATGATATGTAAATACAAAAAATAGCGAGCGATAGCGAGTCAGCAAATTTTTTTTTCATAATGAGTCCTCTATTCGTGTCTTTTTTTAAGTTTCGTTACTCTTAGTGCCCTTATTTATTGACCAAAGTTAAATGTATATGGGCTTTTGGGGAAAGCGCAGCATCTTTTGAAAATAACGTGTGTGATATATTTCTTGCAAGCGGAAGTGACCGATCCCCCTCTGGATGCGCGTTTGACTATGTTACTCCAGGCTATTAATTTAAACTTTTCTTCTTCCGGCTTGAGTGTGAATTTTATACATGTATGTGTGTTTATATTATTAAGAACATTACATTCCCATACGAAGGAAATAGAATAAATGATCATAATCGTAATCTATCGCATATTCGGACCTGACGTTATCACTCGCTTAAATTGTACTGCCGTACTATACGATCTAAACGGGTTCCGAATCCCTCTCGGGGACCCCCATCCCACCACCACCAACGTTTTTCACGTTTAAATTATGAAATAGCATATCGATTTTATATAAAAAAAATATGCCAGCGATTCGATACAAATGTCGAACAATTACAAACTGTTCATTTAGTGAACCATGTGCATTTTTGGGTGTTTAGGTGAAAGAAAAACAAAACCAAACCAAATACACACTGTTTTGGAAAAGTACATCACCCTGATAAACATTAGTTATTATGTATATAGAATTATTAAATCAGTAATTGGAATTGAACAGTATAGCCATAAGAAAAATATATTCTGCGTCTGTCTTTTGGTCTCGTGACTTCTCGTAAATACATCAATAAATCGAAATTTACTCACAGGGGCTACGGTACACAGAGTACAAAATAAAACCCCCCACTTATAATACATAAACAAAAAATGTTTATGTATTATAAGGGGGATGTATTTATATTGCTCTCCTTGTGTACTGTAGCCCTGTTATTCACCGTGATTTTATCTTATTCTTTCAGTGGCGCCATCTATCACCGTTTCTTGCGACGGCTGTGATAACTGTATACGCAATATTCATTTGTTTCACTTTATGTTTTCGCATGTATACGCATTCGTATATTCCTAATTCATTAATTGCAGCTAGATATATAAATATACATATATTAAGGAGGGTTTGAATACCAAGATGGCGGCGGCATTAAAAGTAAAGTCTTAATTTCTTTAGAACATTTGATACTCTGATTGATATACGCATTTGAGTATTCTGATGAAGTTTGAGTCATTTCCGGCGTCATTTGAAGAAATTATGGCGACTTTCGAAATTTAGGACTTTGGGAGTTTTATCCATGAGGAAAACACGACGTCATTTCGATAGGGTTCATGCTCTCCCAAAAGGGAACATTTAAGAAGGTTTTGTGTGTCTATGATAATTGCTGTTCACAAGGATTTTTAAAAAGTCTGAGTACACTGTTACTTTGACCTAAAAATGAATGGATTCTTCCTCGCCCAATGGGGAACATTTGTGGACGGCTTGATGCTTCTTTTATGATTGTTTTGTCTTTTTTGTAACAATTAATATCAAACAACAACAGAAAATGACATAAAGGCATAAGATGACAGACAGACATCATTAAAATCTAAACGGAAGAAAAATATTTGATCGCTGAGCGATATAATTACCTACCTGTATAAATTTATGTCCTGCAACTCTGCTTAGAGCGCTTCAATTAAACATAGATTTAAACTTGCACCAAAAGATGAATGTCCACACAAAGATTAGTTGGGTACCCGTATTATCAGAAAAGATATGAAAAACTGAAATTTTCATAAAATTAGGCCAAGTCAAGGGGTCCTAAAATTTAAAAAGTACTAGGTAAATCAAAACCCAACTTAAACTTGATCACTTAGATGTATTCGCATAACAAAAATCAGTTCATTATGTACAATAACAACCAAGAAACGTCCGAAAAAACTGAAAATTTCATAAAATTGCCAAGTCCAAGGGCCATAACTCTTGTAAAATTAGGTTAATCAAAACCAAACTTAAAATCGATCTGTATCACACTAAGATTTATTCACATCACAAAAATCAGTTCAATATCTAAAACGAAACCGAAGAAAAGTCTGGAAAACTGAAAATTTCATGAAACTTGCTAAGTCCAAGGGCCAAAACTCTTGTAAAAAAGACAATCGAATCTAAACTCAAACTTGATTTGTATCACATTGAGATATATCCACATACAAAAACATAGATAATCACAGATTACAAAGCTCACCTCGTGGCAGCAAAATTCAATTCAAACATATTTATTAGTACATGTATATTGGCTTTTAAAGCTAGTTCAAGTAGAAAAAGTAGGTCAAGGTCATTTTATGAAAGTCTGATCAAAGATACATCCAATGTACAAGTTTGGTACATGTAGCACTTTTATTTTGCTCAATATTGGCTTTTAAAAGCAAAATCACTCAAGCGGAAAAAGTAGGCCAAGGTCATTTAATGAAAATTTGATCAAAGACACATCCAATATGCAAGTTTGGTACATGTAGCACTTATCCTTTGCTCAATATTGGCCTTTAAAGGCAAAATCACTCAAGCAGAAAAAGTAGGTAAAGGTCATTTTATGAAAGTTTGATCAAAGATACATCCAATGTACAAGTTTGGTACATGTAGCACTTATACTTTGCTCAATATAAGCTTTTAAAGGCAAAATCACTCAAGCGGAAAAAGTAGGTCAAGGTCAGTTTATGAAAGTTTGATCAAAGATACATCCAATATGCAAGTTTGGTACATGTAGCACTTATACTTTGCTCAATATTGGCTTTTAAAAGCAAAATCACTCAAGTGGAAAAAGTAGGTCAGATGCTGCATGGGTCTATCTTGGCATCCAAAGATGAATCACTTGTGCAAGTTTGGTAACTGTAGCATCAGTACTTTGTCAGATACTGAGCTACCCAAAACTTCTTAACCAAACCACTCTGAGCTATCCCAAACTTCTTAACCAAGTCACTCAAGCGAAAAATCTAGGTCAGATGCAGCATCTGATGCATGGGTCCATCTCGGCATCCAAAGATGAATCACTTGTGCAAGTTTGGTTACTGTAGCATCAGTACTTTGCCAAATACTGAGCTACCCCAAACTTCTTAACCGGACACGGACGTGGACGCGCAGGGGGTATAGCATAAGCTCGCTCAACTTCGTCGAGGTGAGCGAAAAATGAGTTCATTATATGCAAAAACAGCGACAATAAGCCCGGAAAATAAAGTGTGACGGACAGACAAAGGGGATGTAAACTAGAGGTCCCCTCCGGCGAGCCGGTAGGGAACTTATGAAATATACTTCAAAAGGAGCAAAATTGAATGTCAATTGAGAAGAGATCAGCAATTATCTCCTGCTGTTTATAGCAGCGCTCGTCTTTTTAGGAAGATATGAAATGTAGGTTTTATTTGATGAGGATTTGTGCATAATAATCCCCTTAGAGTACTGTAGATTCGTTGCCGGCATCTTCCTTGCAACTTCACACTTGAGTATAGTAATGATGTAGTATCAAATGTTAAACGTCTTCAAACTTATTGTTATTATCATTAAGAAGTAAACGCAAAAGTTCTTAATATGTTCTCACAATTCCTTTTAAATTACCTGGTAATACAATATCAATTGATAGAAAAGTACCGCTAGTTTTTTCCTCATGGCGATTGCACGTGACCACTGAAGCATTACATATAGCGGGTATTCAAACCAGTACCTTTACCTAGTGGTAGTTCTGGTTAAATTCATCCTCGGTACCCCAGGCTATTTGCGCTTTGGATGAAGCGCAAATAGCCTGGGGTACCGAGGATGGGTTAAATTTAATTGATAAATATTTAAGAATCTTTCTTTTGATTACCATGGTGATTATCCAAGGACAGGTTGTAGGAAATTTGGAGCGGGAAAATGCGGGAGGGGGTCAGACTTGTGTATCGGAGAGGGGGTATACCCCCTCTATCTATGTGAACGTCAGCGGGAGGGGGTCAGACTTGTGTATCGGAGAGGGGGTATGCCCCCTTCTATCTATGTGAACGTCATAGGAACTTTCAAATTTGAATCAATTTTCTCTATTTCCAGACATTTCTTTTATACGTAAATATTTTTTCAGTAACATACATACCCCCTTTCCCGATAAATGTACATGTACGAAATCAATGTCACACGTACATTCAATAATGAAGTATGGACACGGGAAAAAATTGATATTTGATATATATAAATGTGAATATATAGTATTTTTGGTGCTCTTTCAGATGAAATAAGTTTTAAGTTTCAATTTATTTTTTATTGTGTGTTTTGGGGTAAAAAAGTAGGGTTTTTTTTGCCAAATTTCACAGAATTTTGAGGAAGTTTTAATTTCTTCTTACTTCTCAGTTCCGCATTATTGCATACATTTGTTCAGAGATGTTTTTAAAAATATCTTGAAAGTTTACTCTTTCAATTGACATTTATTTCATATTCTTAAATTTTTGCAAAATTCTCGAAATTGTCGGGTTTTTTTTTTACAAAAACCTGTGCTTTCATTCAGAAATCTCTGATTTCTGTATATCAATTTAAAAATCCCTTATCTATTATGAAATCAATGATTGAAAACTATTTACCAGTATACCTTTTCATACTTTTACAGATTATATATGTTTTACTTACATTTAATCCATAACTGAAGTGTTTTTTCGGGAAAAAAGGTATTTTTCATTCAAAAATCGCTGATTTCTGGAGAATATTTATTAAATCTATTGGATTTGTTTGAAATGATGACAGGAACATATTTTCAACTGTAATTTTTAAGATTCATTCACACATTACATGTTCGAAACAAAAAAGGGTATATTTTCTACTTTAGTTTTGGCAAAATGCTTGTTTTCTGTTGAAAAATAACAGATTTCTGGACAAATTCTATAGATTTATTAACTTAGCTTAAATTAAGGACTTAAAGCTATTTTCATATTGAAAATTAGTAATCTTATTAAATAAAAGTAATAAGAGTGTAATAATTCATTAAAATCAGCATTTTTGGAGTAAATTTCTGTTTTCTGTTCAAAAACCACTTATTTTGAGAAAATAATTTATTTACTATTTCTTTCAATCTGCTCGCATTGACATGTTTTAGCTTTGATAGGATGCTGTTTCTTGTTATGAAGGAATAGGAATGTCATGTGAGAACTGAAATTCAATTTATATGCTATTTCGGGGCAAAAAAAACCCCTAATTTTTGTGCAAAAATCACTTATTTTTTAAAATTTATATATTTTACTAAATCAAAGCAGGAAATGTTTCCTATGATTTAATGGCATTTAAGTTATCAAGTGAAAGGAGCTAGAAGAGATTGGTTTGATTATATTTTGGGGGGATTTCTGGAAAATCTTTATTACTATGAAATGTTACATTACCTATTATTTTCAAAAGTGCAACCTTGGGTATATCATAATTTGTCCTTGTAAGATATACGAGTTTTAGGCATCCTTTGTTAATTTGTTTGATATTTTGGGGCAAAAAGATGTTTTATATAAATACATAGCAAAGGGGTAGGGGCAAAAGTGACAATATTTGGCCCCGATCAAAATTTTTGAAATATCATATTTTCTCATTCAGCATGCTTCTTGTTAACAAAAAAAGCAGATATTTCATGTGAATTCTCTAAAACCCTATTTTTTAGGGCACAGCGATTGAAAATTTCGTTCTATGACTTCACAATAGAAATTTATATTTTTCGGCGAGGGGCATACATACCTACCATTGTAGGCCCTAAAGCAAGGGCATGTAACAGGTTCAAACTCACATGAGACATTACTTTCAATATTCTAGATGTAAATGAAAAGTATGACTTTGTCACACATGCTTGCTCTATATATACTTTAAAGTATGATGTTGAAATCTGGTTGTTAACATTTTATCATTTATTTTGGTAAAAGTGAGCAACACTCATATACATTTACAATATTTTTTTCTATTCAATTTTAATAAACATCAATATCTCAACCACTATTCAAAAGATAAAAAATCAGTAGGAAAACAATTTTTGAAAATAGCAAAAAAAGGGGCCAAAACAGCAAATTTTACCCCTACCCCTTTATCATAGAAAGTCTCATTTTTCAAATTACAGCTATTATTACATTGTATCTTTATTTGCTATTTAACAGTTTATTCTTAATACTTATTCATCATTTTACTTCAATTTTGTGTAATATTGTTATATTTGGGGTAAAATACATTACATTAAAGTACATATTAGCAAGCATAAGTACAAAAAAAGAAAAAAATAGTCACATTTCAAAATAATAACTTTTTTGCTGATTTGAAAAGACGGATAAAGTTGTCCAAAGTCATATGCCCAGCTAGTATAGTTCAATTATGCAACATCAAAAATAAAATCATATGGTAAAATTCCACATTAATGTGCAGCAGAAAAAGAATTAAAAACAATGAACTGATTTCATTAATTAAGTTTATTTAAAATTGAACACCAAACCTTTTATTATTGATAGCTAGCATGCCAGAAATTATAAACCCTATGTTTGTGAAACGAGAATGCCCCCGGCGGCATCTTTGTTAGTATAAACGCCATTTCCTGTTAAGCATGTGAGAGGTCAGGGTCAGCGTAATATTGGTATCAATGGAAAGATCTTGTCACAAGGAATACACATGTAAAATATGAAAGCCCTATCACTAACCATTCAAAAGTCATGCCCAATGTTCAAGTTTTTGAAAAGTACTTCAAAGGTCAAGGTTATGGACACGAGGACAAAAATTTTGGTATCAATGGAAAGGTATTGTCACAAGAAATACACATGTGAAATATGAAACCTCTGTCACCAGCTTCCATTCAAAAGTTATGCCCAGTGTTAAAGTTTTTCGGAAAACAGACAGACAGACGGACAGGCCAAAAACTATATGCTCCCGAATCTTTTATTGCAGTGGCATAAAAAACAAAGATTTTTCGGTTTTGCCTTTATTCATATTAAAATATACTGAAATCTATGAATGCTTTTGAATAGTATTGATTTCATCTCAAATACATGAAACGTACAGTTAAAATCGTTTTAATCCAATATTTATCAATTCAATCGAGGTGTGCAGAAATTGGGCCAATTTGTTTTCCAAAAAGCAGTGTACGGTGTATCAAACCTCATGACCTAGTGAAGCCACTTGAACAAATAATTTTCAGTAAATATATATGCTGAAATGCGGCGCTTCTTGCCTATGCATATTTCAACAGGCGAGAAGGAGCGTCGCATTTCAGCATACGCTGTTCAACAACTCAAGTGGTTTCGCTAGGTTTCGCAGTTTGAAACAAATTAAAAGGCCCATGAAATTGTTAAGCTTGTCCAACTAGCAGACCTACGACGTCGTTATTTACTGTTAACCAATTGTTTTATTTCATCATAGGTGTGTTACATGGACAAGTTGTTAGCGGAGATAGTTCATGAAATGTATCGGTTGCATCGGATTTGCCAACAAAAAGTTATTTGGTCCGGTAAAAACTCATGTTGTATCTATTATTTGAACAGATAAAAATTGCCAAATGTCTTACCACAGGAACCTGTCGACGTGTGTCGTTTTATGAGAGAAAATATTTTATTATTCACAACCTCAGGCCTCTGTGTTCCTCTTAGAAATATTATACATACAAGATGGCGAACACAGTGGCTTAAGGTTGTGAATAATAATTCATTTTCTCTATTAAAACAACAGCTTCCTGTGGTCCAACATTTCATTTGAAGATTTCAGGAACTCTGAAGTGAATTATTTATTTTCAAGAATTTCAGATATTAAATTTCCTATGTATTCTCAAAATCCAGAGGAAGAGATTACTCATTAGACGTTTCTTCAAGAAATCAGTCCATAAATTACTTCACCTAAGAGAGTCTAAGACAGAGGAAATTCGAGCAAACTTTATACATGATAACAAGTATATGCAAGTGTTCCAAGTACATGAATGATAACCATTATGAAAGTGTTCCAGTATAATGTACATTAAATAAAAATATATTCCGTTTGCACTGTATCTCATGAAATGTATCGTAGTATAAAAGGTATCACAGTACTAAATGGGGAATCCTCTTCGGTTTGAAATCTTGTTCCCGACTTTAAAAATAAAATTCTTAATAAGCATAAATTGTAGGGTACCATGCATGAGTACCTCATACCTACAAATTGTCATGACAATCTGAAGAGTGGTTATAGAAAAGAAGTAGAAAATGTATGAAAATCACCCCTCTTTCCTTTTTCCTCTTTCCTTTTTACATAAGAAAAAAATTCATAAAAAATAAATTAAAATAAAATTTAAGCCTAAAATACATATCAAATACATATAAAATACATATCAAAGCATCAAGTTAAATATGATAAATATGCAGTAAATGAGTGTGTAAAATCATACACTTATTCAGTTATTTAAAGAAATAGTGCAAAAATGTGCATTTCTGACCAAGTCCGAAAAGACGTCAAAAATACGTCAAAAATTTGACTTCGAAGTGGAACCAAAAATAACAACACTTCTTTAGACATCTCTTTAGATCATCCTGATGCTTTCGGTTTGTCAATACATGCTTCGGTTCTGAAGAAGAAGTTTGTCAAAGAAGGGTACCCCCGTGACCTACTTTTGGCTGTGGTGGCGCCACCTATTGACGGATCCGGACGAAAAACAACAACACTTGTAGGGGACCATGAGTACTTCATACCTACCAAGTTTCATCAAAATCCCTTCAGCCGTTCTGGAGAAGAAGTTTAAAATGTGAAAAGCTTACGACGACGACGGACGACGACGGACGACGACGACGACGGACGACGGACGCAACACTATGACAATAGCTCACTTGAGCCGTTGGCTCAGGTGAGCTAAAAAGCTGTTCCCCTTATATCCTTGAGCAAGCAGCTTACTGGACAGCCTCTTTGTCCTCAACAGTAGACTCTCAACGTGAAGTTTTCGTACTTAGAACATACTTTTGCATAGCGCATTAGTTGTGAAATGAATACGTCATAGGCAGACGAAGAGTAAATGTTACTGCACATGAAGGGGAAGTTTGTGATGGTGAAATTAAAAGTGTCACGTTTGTCATAAAGAGAGGTGATGAAAATCGTCGGAAACCCACGCTCGGTCACACAAGGTCACCTCCCGTAGGTCATAACGGCAGAATTTTCGCTGGGTAGCATTACAAAAATCTAACGCGAGTACTTGCCTTGTACATGTTATCGATAGCAAAAGCATGATCTATTTGATATATTATCATCAAAAAAGATTTTAACTAATGTTGGCAGTGGTTCATATTTGTAACTTTTCAGAGTAACAAAACAATGTGTCCTTTAAAAATTGACTTTAAATAGCTCATTCACTATCAAGTACTCGCATTAGATTTCTGAAATGCTATCCATCGAAAATTCTGCCGTTATGACCCACAGGAGGTGAGCTTGCGTGACCGAGCGTGGGTCTCCGACGATGGGTGCTCAAAAGACCGTTGCCACTCCGATTTGAAGACGTTTAACATCGGAAGGAGGTTGATCTCAGTTGTTTATTGATTTACGGTTAACTGGGATAGATGGCAACAAGGAAATCATGTTGATGGAGACTACGTCATCAATGTATCTGTAAGTCCAGATTTGAGATGGTCTAACTTTTCTTTTTAGTTTTTGATGATCCACATCTGGTTGACTCCACTTCTAGAGTATGCCGTAGCACAATACATCTGAAGACCGTCTTTAATGAGAGTGAGAGTTGTAGTAAGCAAAGCAGAGAGAGGTTTTGTGGAACACCTTGATGAACCAGCTATGAATCGCTGTTTGTATGGATTCTTGTGCGTCGTAAGAATCGAGTATGAGTATGGTAATTCGAAATCGGATTCATTTGTAGGGATGCCAAACGAATGAAGCCCAGATTTTTGATTGTCTTAAAATAAGTTGCATGTACAAATTGCGTTGTTTATGAATAACCTTGAGATACAATGTTCAAAATACAAGATTATTATAGGGCTTCGTGGTCCATTGTTAAATCTTTTGAGGATTTGACATACTTGTACTCTTTATTTCATTTTTGTTTTCTAATAGCCTCTAAGCGAAGTAGACCTGTTTCCCCATATTCAATCCAAACATTATATCCTTTCTAGATCCACAAATGCAGTATAATGACAAGTAGGCAAGATAAAACTAAAGTAGTTCTGATTCATGATGTACTATTTGAAAGTATTACGCAAACCATCATTTCCTTGATTGCCTTACTTGGTGGTACTTGAAGATATGAATAATTTACTGAGAATTAGCTCAATGATTGTGTTTCGACAAGGGATAATGATTTGTTTTCTTCAGTGGAAACTAAAGAACATAACTATCTAACAAGGATAATTGTACAATTGCTAGCATCATAGTAAAATACTAGTAAACTGGACAGCCAATTGTGTTATTTGACACCCTTGTTTTGGCTGTTCTCAGTGACGTATCGTGGTATGCTTGTAGGTAGAGGCAAATTCATTCACCGAGGGTTGCACTCCTAAAAGCAGGAGAGGTCATTTTCAGAACGTCAAAGTTCCTAATAAAAGTCATATGATAGAAAATTTTGGTATAAACAGAGATGTCTTGATATAAGATTATGAGTCATTAGAAGTCGCCAGTGTTGAACCTTTTCATAAGTAGGTCAGAGGTCATGGTCACAAAAATTAGGTCATCAACAGAAAAACTTAGTACCAACAGAAATGTCTTTTCACAACCTTGACTACTAGTATACAAGTCAAATATGAGAGTTCAGTAGTTATAACCAATTTAACGCTTTATCAGACGTATACTAAAGGTCACGATAGAGGTCAAATGATAAAGATTAGGATCCTGTCATAAAGAGCTGTCCTGTAACATATTTCTTAAAATTTAGATATGCATCAATGACGTCATTAGTCATAGGACAGAACACGCATGCCAAATTTGTAGGTCTCTGATTATTCTTGAAGTGATGAAGATTTTTTTTTACGAATTGACAGAGACAGTATTTTATACTATAGGTCCCTGAACCGTTTCATACAGATAGACCTAGGCAAAGCTTCTCCATACACAAGAAGCACACAAGAAGTAGTTTGTTGAGAATTGACCACATATAGATCTATACAAGTTGAACAAAGTTTGAGTCCACATAAACATTCAATGTTACTTACCATTTTGTTCAGGATCAACGCTGGTATAACGTTTCTTCTTCCCCGAGAAATCATCTGGCTCTGGAAACTCAGCCAGTTTATGAAACATGAAGCGTTGTTCGTACCCTGTCAACAAAAGTCGAAAATGATCATTATGTCAGAGTTAATGATGCTCTGTATGATTATACAGACAAATATCTCTTTAATGTTTATTTTCATGGTGAACGACAAACTATCTTAGGGTGTAAATTAAGACTTCATCTGGAGCGCTTATCCATAAACCTCGTATAGATGACGTGTGTTGCTAGCAATCAGTAGATGCTTACTCTCCTCGGGCACCTTATAAATCATCTCCACTGGGGAGTTACTTTAATAAATGAATATTCGTATCTCGTCATCCCTAAGCTCCAAAGCATGTTGGTCAGTGGCAGCAGAAAGTCCAGAAATCACATGCATTTTTTCTCCAAAAGGCAGTTATAAACTTATGAAATTATAGGTCAACAAAAATCAAAGTCCCGATGAAGTTAATGAATGTATATATACAAACACACACACTAGTAATGCTCACCTTTTTTGACAACCTTTGTAGGAGCTACTCTATTGGAGGACTCAGCCGGACTGTGGGGCGAAGTAAGCGTTAGCGTCAATGTATCCGCCCACCGGGGAGGTACACATACTATATCTAGTAAATGCGCTCTGGTACTAGTATCTATCTGATCAGTCTTAAATCCTTTGGGTAATGTCTTTGACACATATGGACTAACACTGTCCACTTGAAGTTTACTCTGAGACGGTCTTCTTTGTCCCTGGTCATTAGGAATTTGTAATCTTGGAGAAGACGACGAATTGTCGCTAGGTGGCGCTGGTAGAGGGCGATTTATATTTGCATTTGGCGCTTTCTCAGATCCTCCACGAGATCGTGAGGGTAGGGTGTTAAGCGCAGGGGGAGGAGGGCGTCCACTTCTATCGGGTAAAGGCGGAGGCATGGTTCGGACTGCGGCCATATCTTCTTATAATTACATGGTCTTTGAAGCATGAAATCTGCATGAAACACGAAAACGTATAATCAAACTCTGTTCATACGATAGATAATTTATATAGACAGCACAAAAGGGGTGAAAAACAAATAGACAATTTATATAAACAGCACAAAAAGGGTTGAAAACAAGTTGACAATTTATATAGACAGCACAAAAGGGGTGAAAAACAAATAGACAATTTATATAGACAGCACAAAAGGGGTGAAAACAAATAGACAATTTATATAGACAGCACAAAAGGGGTGAAAATAGACAATTTATATAGACAGCACAAAGGGGTGAAAACAAATAGACAATTTATATAGACAGCACAAAAGGTGTAAAAACATATAGACAATTTATATAGACAGCACAAAAGGGGTGAAAACAAATAGACAATTTATATAGACAGCACAAAAGGGGTGAAAAAATCAAATTCAAGGAATTGTGGTCCCCCGCTTTTGGGTGTTTGTCTTTAAAGAAATGCTTACAGACATCCCCCCATTCTTAAGTTTTAATAATATATCTCATATATTATCAACATTCTAAATATGAAAGATTAACTCCAAGAAAAGGTCAAAAGGTCCAAACTTGTGTTTTGTTTCCAAGGGACAGGGCTTATGAAAAGGTATGCACATGTGAAATATTTAAGACCTATGATTTAAATTACCATCAAAAACTTATGGTCGAGGTTGAAGTTTTTAAATATGGGTCAACCTCCATGGACAAGGTCACAAGGTCAGAATGTTATTACCAACAGAAAGGTCTCATCACAAGGAATACACATGTGAAATGTGAAAGCCCTATCATTTTCCATTAAAAAGTTATGGACAAGGTTATAGTTTTTTGAAAAGTAGGACGAACTCAAAGGTCACAAGGTCAAAAATTTTGGTATCCATGCAAAGGTCTTGTCACAAGGAATACACATGTGAAATATCAAAGCCCTATCACTTTCCATTCAAAAGTTATGGTCAAGGTTAAAGTTTTTAATAAGTAGGTCAAAGTCCAAGGTCAAGGTCACAAGGTCAAAAATTTTGGTATCCATGGAAAGGTCTTGTCACAAGGAATACACATGTGAAATATCAAAGCCCTATCACTTTCCATTCAAAAGGTATGGTCAAGGTTAAAGTTTTTAATAAGTAGGTCAAAGTCCAAGGTCAAGGTCACAAGGTCAAAAATTTTGGTATCCATGGAAAGGTCTTGTCACAAGGAATACACATGTGAAATATCAAAGCCCTATCACTTTCCATCCAAAGTTATGGTCAAGGTTAAAGTTTTTAATAAGTAGGTCAAAGTCCAAGGTCAAGGTCACAAGGTCAAGAATTTTTATATCCATGGAAAGGTCTTGTCACAAGGAATACACATGTGAAATATCAAAGCCCTATCACTTTCCATTCAAAAGTTATGGTCAAGGTTAAAGTTTTTAATAAGTAGGTCAAAGTCCAAGGTCAAGGTCACAAGGTCAAAAATTTTGGTATCCATGGAAAGGTCTTGTCACAAGAATTACACATGTGAAATATCAAAGCCCTATCACTTTCCATTCAAAAGTTATGGTCAAGGTTAAGTTTTTAATAAGTAGGTCAAAGTCCAAGGTCAAGGTCACAAGGTCAAATATTTTGGTATCCATGGAAAGGTCTTGTCACAAGGAATACACATGTGAAATATCAAAGCCCTATCACTTACCATTCAAAAGTTATGCACAAGGTTAAAGTTTTTGTGACTGACGGACAGACGGACGGACGAACCGGTTTTAATGTCCCCGCGCTTTCGCGAAAGCGGGGGACAACAAATAAACAATATATATATATATATATATATGTATATAATCAAAATCAAAGTGACATAATGACGATTAAATTTGATTAAATTTAATCGTCATTATGTCACTTTGATTTTGATTATATTGACTATACCGGGAATGGATATTTATTATTTACTGTGATTCGACTGGTATATGGACAAAAATGACGCAAACAAGAGCAAACAAATTTAATCGTCATTATGTCACTTTGATTTTGATTATATTGACTATACCGGGAATGGATATTTATTATTTACTGTGATTCGACTGGTATATGGACAAAAATGACGCAAACAAGAGCAAACAAATTTAATCGTCATTATGTCACTTTGATTTTGATTATATTGACTATACCGGGAATGGATATTTATTATATATATATATATATATTTTTTTTTTTTTTTATCAAATAATGTTATTTTGATCGGTTCAACATATACTTGAGGATTGTCGGAAAACAAGGGAATCTATATACAAGATACAATATAATTATATGATATAGAAACAGAGCCAAAACCTTACAGTCCAGGAGGAAGTTGATTTCTATCTTCCTCCAAGTTACTTTTCCTTTTCAGCTCTAAGCATCTCTTGTCATGACTTATAATCAATGCATGTCTCTTCTTTACGCGAGTTGTAGTCGACTTAGATCTTGATTGTAAGAGGTCTCATGATAAATAAACCTCCCGAAAATGTCTTAAATTGATAGAAACAATAATTTCAATTTGATAATCAAAGCGTGTTTATGTGAGTTGGAGTCGATTTACACGTGTGAAAAGGAAGAAATATGTACAAATGTACATGATTGATTATCAGATAATTGATCACGGAAGTCATTTTGGTACTAGTATTACTAAACATGCATCTTCCAGAATCAAAGGATAAAACTATCAAAAACGTTTAGATTCCGTTTAGATGTTTCAGTAATTCAAAGTCCAAACTTAAAGAACCCTACAGAACCTAGATTATTTCCCTGACTGCAATCTTCATTGATTTTACCTACGCGGTGTAAGTAAGTTTTAGTGATAATGTATTCCTTCATTCCTATCTCATCCGGGGATCAAGAAAAGGGGGATAGTCTACTTGTTTTCCGATTTTTTTGCGCGTAATTATTAACCCCGTGGTCCCTCTACCCCCCCCCCCCTCTCCTCCCGGGAAAAATCATTTATTCATCTTTATGTATCGTGACACTTGTACGCGTAGAGTATCCAGATCACAACCATATTATTTGACACTTAAATAAGTGAAAGAGGAAGTACTTCGTTTTACTTTTAAAAAATGGCGTTTCAGCCAAGCGTGAAAACAAAAGGACGGGTAGTTTTCAATCTTGATATGTTAAGTTTTTCCTCACTAAGTTGTTGAATCCTACATGTCTTGTTTGAAGCTCCCTTCCAAAACATTCAAATCATCGATCTCTCTTTTCTAAATTAAACAAGGGGGGGGGGATGTCTTGTCCGATTTCATCAGATTGTGAATTCTAGCCAGTATAACTACTCCTTAGATTTTCGCAAAAAGAAAATATCAATAAATAAAATACTAGTATTTCAGTAAAATTAATGCCCCAACTTACAGCAGCCACAGGGATCTGATGTCTAATCTGCTATTCCTACTCCACCTTCCATTCTCGTAAAAAAAATGTCACAGATGGTAGAGATATCAAAGAATTGTCGGAAATTCATGTAAGTAAGACTTGCTCAAGTCCTTATATCAAATAACTTTTAATGACTCTTTATTAATATAATTGCATAAATTTCATTACTACGTAGCATAATTAAGTTATATGCTCATGATCACTGCCTGAAGTTTTTTTTTAAACGGAACATTTCTATATTCTTTTCTCTTTCTTTTTTTACAATCAAAGTTCACTTCATAGATTATATTTGATATAGGGACTTGAGCAAGTCTGTATACATGAAGTTAATTTTTTTGTAACAGATAGATGGACGGACATACTGTCCATGCGTGGTATAAAATACTTGTAAGGTTAAATATAGTTTTTTTCCAGGATCTGGAAATGCCCTATCCGTAATTATGCAATACTAGTATGTCTTCTTTCAAAGAGGGTCTAGAAGAGGAATCCGACCCCATCCCCATCCCCTCCTCACTGTTGAATTTGCCAAAAGTCTTATTTTTCCCCGTTTCAATGTAAGTAAATATTATTTTTAATCGTAGGCTTGACATTCCTTGACGGGTGAGGTTGGACCCCATATCTTTACATACACATATGACATTCTTGTGTATCATCGTATAGTACACATTATTTATCTAAAGCAAATACAAGGTATTCTTGACGTTTTAGGGATAATGGTAGGTAGAGAAATGGTACCTTTATTTCACTGAACTATCAATGCTTTCTTAAATTGATAATACTCAAATTATCCATATGAGACGAGCCAGCACATCCGGTTTACATGGAGACGATAAAAAATTAAATAAGATGAGAATACTTACCTAAAATACGATGAGAAATGAAACTCAATATCCTCGAATAAGTTTTTGCTTCAAAAGGGGACTGACCAATTACAAAATGTAATCATATCGGGTATTCCAGACGGAAATTTCAATACACGTTTGTATATTTCAAACCCATTAGACAAGGAAGTTAAATGGAGAGGTCGAAGTAAGCAATTTACGAAAGGGGCTCCGATGGGAGTAATGATGCTCTTTTTTTCAGTCACAATATAAATATCTTATCTAAATTAAAGGAAACAGGAAAATCCGGATGTGAAACGACTTATGAAGGCAAGGGAGGTACGGATTTTGTTGTCGTTTTAAAGATACAAGAGCCCCAGGAGGGCACAACGCTCACCTGATACCCATGCATGCTCTAATTGACATACTGACATTGAATAAGACGTAAAATTGGTAGTGCCAGTATCACGATTTGAGCCCACATACTTTCTAAAAAGATTCGTGATTTCTAAAAAGATTTTTGCCGGATGCAGACAAGATCTTTTTTACAGCCTTTAAAAGTACAAACAAGAAGAAATAGTAACATTTCAAAACATTATCTTTTTTACTGATTTGAATAGACGGATAATGTGATCCAAAGTCATATGCCCAGCTAGTGTATAGTTCAATTATTCAACATAAAAAAAATCATTTTGTAAAATTCCATATGAATGTGCAGCAAGTGATGAAGAAACAGACAAAAAGAATAAAACAATGAAATAAACTTAATACTCTGGTGTATGCTGCTTTTAGGGAAACAAATTAATAGGCCCATGATATTGTAAAGCTTGTCCAACTAGCAGACCTACGACATCGTTATTTACTGTTAACTATGACAAATATGGATAATGACCATATCCCTGTCTACAGTACAAAATCGATAATTCAGAAAATCAGAAACCGAAGGCATACAAAATCAGGACAAAACAGGAACCAAAGCAAACAAACAAAAACCTCCACCATATGAAAAGAAGCGAACTTCCGATATGGGAGTGAGACCAGGTGCCCAGGAAGAGTAAGCATCTCCTGCTTGCATGCAACACCCGTCGCTTCAATTCGGTAGAACTGTCACATCCGGTTACTTCCATTTTGGAAGATATAGAGTACAATCTTTGGTTGGATGGTTCAAATGGTCTATGACAGAATATCATCCACTATTCTGGATAGTGGGACATCATAGTGTATGACGAGTTCCCCATATCGACCGTAGAACTTCCTCAGTGACGATGTTAGTCGGTCACAAACATATCCCTGACTGAGAAGCTTATCTGAAAGACGCCTAGCTCTCAGAACAAAATCCGTATATTTGGTACTTGCTCTGGCATAGCGTATCAACTGAGATATGAACACGCCATAAGCAGGCGATGAAGGGATGTTGCTACTCAGAAAAGGAAAGTTCGTAATGCTGAAATTGAAGTCGTCACGTTTGTCATAGAGTGAGGTGTTCATGTGACCATCAGTGTCGTAGGACAACATTATGTCCAAATAGGATGCTGAATTATTCGTCTCTGTAGTTTCTTTGACTTCAAGCTCCGAAGGATAGATACTGCTCAGGTAATCCGCGAATTTTGGATTATTGATGGACAACACATCGTCTATGTATCTGTAAGTGAAGTTGAAGTCAGAAGCTAAGTATCTTTTCCCTTCAGAGACCAAAGATTGAATGAATTCAGCTTCGTACGAGTAAAGGAAAATGTCGGCAAGGAGTGGGGCACAATTGGTCCCCATTGGAATTCCGACAATTTGCTGGAAGACCTTTCCTCCAAACACCACAAAAATGTTGTCGATCAGAAAGTTTAACATCTGAATAATGTCTGTTTCAGTGTACTTATTTTCAGAATCTGACTTTTCTTTTACAAAGTAGGTTTTGTCATAGTTAACAACAATAAATTTGTATTTGCGATTACCGTTCTTACTTGTAAACGCATTACTTATAATTTTTGCGAGTCTTTCTTTCAATTTAGAATGTGGAATTGTAGTGTAAAGTGTCGAAAAATCAAAGGCTTTGATCGAATGGACTCTACTAAAATGAGTGGATTTCAGATGTTCTAAAAGTTCCTTCGAATTCTTTAAAATCCACATCTGGTTGATACCACTGCGAGAATATACTGTCGAACAATATTTTTGTAGCCCAGATTTGATTTCAGATAAAACTTTGGTGAGTAAGATCGATACAGATTTGGTAGAACATTTTGAGGAACCAGCGATGAAACGTTGTTTGTACGGATTCTTATGCATTTTAGGTATGCAGTATAAGTATGGTAAATCTAAATCTAAATTGGTAGTGTCGAAGCCAAAGGAAGCAAGAGCTGATTTGTGGTTATCTATTATTTCAGAGGCAGAAAGGTTTGTTGGGGTGTAAGTGGGATTTCCAGGTGTCGAATTTAAACCCAACTCTTTAACTAGACAGTTTCTGTTTCGCCTCGTGATAGGACTGTTACATGGACATCTGTTTCGCCTCGTGATAGGACTGTTACATGGACAAATTATTAGCTGACAGAGTTCATGAAAAGTATCAGCTGCACGGATTTGCTGATAAAAATCATTTGGTCCGATAAAAACTCATGTTCTATCTATTATTTGGACAGATGAAAATTCCCAAATGTCTGACCACAGGAACCTGTCGTTTTATGAGAGAAAATGTTTTATTATTCACAACCTTAAGCCTCTGTGTTCATCTTTAGAAATGTTATACATACAAGATTTCGAACACAGTGGCTAAAGGTTGGGAATAATAATTTATTTTCTCTTTTAAAACAACAGCTTCCTGTGGTCCAACATTTCGTTGGAAGATTTCAAGAACTCTGAACTGAATTATTTGTTTTCAAGAATTTCAGATATATCAAATGTCCTATACATTCTCAAAATCCTCAGGAAGAGATTACTCATTTGTTTTCAAGAATTTCAGATATATCAAATGTCCTATACATTCTCAAAATCCCCGGGAAGAGATTACTCATTTAAGATGTTTCTTCAAGAAATCAGTCCGTATACAATTTATCTAAGACAAAGGAAATTCGAGCTAAGTTTATAAATGATGACAAGTATGGAAGTGTTCCAAGTACATGAATAATAACAAGTATGAAAGTGTTCCCAGTATATGCACATTAAATAAAAATCTATTAAATACCAGTACTATTTTGTTTGCACGATAGATCATCTATTAATCTCCTGAAATGTATCACGTGTACAGTATACTTAAACACGGTGAGTAATCTCGCAACGCAGAACAATTTATTTTTCTATATTTTTGCGCAAAATAGATAATTTATACAAAAAGGGAAATGTGATGCAGTGTAATAACGCCCTAACTATGATTTGTATCCAAAATAAGGTGGATATTAACTTTTTATAACGCACAAACACGATCGGCGTTCTACTTTCACTTTCATCTACACCAATCATGCCGATAGTTTTTCGGCTTTATAAAAGGATATTACCTCTCTTACTTTCGATAAAACTTGTATTTAAGGCATCCTTACACTGCATCACATTCCCCTTTTTGTGAAAAATAATTTGTAATACACGAAATTTTAGATAAACCTAGTGACATCTGCGTTGCGAGATTACCCACCGTGACTATTGAATGGGCGTAGAGGAATTGAAACAATCAAATCTGTAAAACAAGATATATGGCGACTTTGTTTACCATAGATACAAAAATAAAGCAGAGAAAATAATTATTAAATAGGGAAATTGTTATGAAATATGCATGTATGGAAAAAGTCAACATCTCAAAAATAAATTCAGAGTATATATTTGATTGCATGTGTGGCTGAGTTATTTCGACGTACGAAAATAAGTACACAATGCCAAACTAGCTTGTCTCTTTAAAAAATCATGAAAAATCTAAAAGTTGATATTTTGACAGAATTCTTTCACAGTTTCATTTCTAACGATAAATATAAAAAAAGGAGAAAAAAACCTGCAAAAGTGGGGTCCTGCCGGGGTTTGAACTAGTACTCTTGGGTTCATTGGGCATGGAAATCCTACATTTTGTACATTGTACCTATGAATGTTTTTCCGTAAAAATCCAAAAGTGGATATCTTGACAAAATTCTTTCACTTGTAGGGAACCATGAGTACCTCATACCTACCAAGTTTCATGACAATCTGAGAAAAAAGTAATTAAGTTAGATATGATAAATATGCAGTAAATGAGTGTGTAAAATCATACACTTATTGAGTTATTTAAAGAAATAGTGCAAAAATTTGCATTTCTGACTAAGTCCGAAGAGACGTCAAAAAAGCGTCAAAAATTTGACTTCGGAGTTGAACCAAAAATAACAACACTTCTTAAGACATCTCTCTAGATCATCCTGATGCTTTCGGTTTGTCGATACATGCTTCCGTTCTGAAGAAGAAGTTTGTCAAAGGAGGGTACCCCCCGTGACCTACTTTTGCCTGTGGTGGCGCCACCTGTTGAGGAATCCGGACGAAAAACAACAACACTTGTAGGGGACCATTAGTACTTTATACCTACCAAGTTTCATCAAAATCCCTTTAGCCATTCTTGAGAAGAAGTCGAAAATGTGAAAAGTTTACGACAGACAGACGACACACGACACACGACGGACGACGGACGCCGGACGGATCGCTATGACAATAGCTCACTAGAGCCTTTGGCTCAGGTGAGCTAAAAAACATATTTGAGTAAAGTTCAGTTTACATTTCATATTTGGTGTTTTGTCGTCATTTTCATTTTGTTGACGATAGGAATCTGGTCTCGACCGCCAGTATTTTCTTAAAGTTGGCCATTGCATGCATTAACTGGTTTCAGTCGGCAGAACATGGACATATTATTACATTTAACAATATTTTGTGGACTGTATTTTGCTGCCTTGCCTCTGTCGTTATCTTAGAGTAAGGCTAATATACACAGCAAAGGATAAACGATCAAGTGGGAAGATTATGCACATATGATTCGGATATCAATACCATTTGGTAAGAATGTGGCAGAAGCCATTCTGAATTCAGTACCAGTTGTCAATTCGTCTCATTGATTTATGTACGGTCATTTGTGTCTGGATGTCGTTACAGGTGTTTGACCAGACTGACAGATATTGCGATGGCTTTCCCAAATGGTTTGGAAAAAAGCACAGTGAAGTTGAATAGATCAATCATGCACTTATGTTTTTTTTTACCTTTTGTGATTTTTGGTTTGTGCCTAGATCTGTTGTTTGATGGAGGCCTTTTAGGAGACGAAAAGTTTTTACGAGAAGACAACTTTATGGCAGGCTGTCCTGCATTATTTTGTTGTTTTGGATTAAATCCGAATTCAGATAAGATGTCCATAACTGTGTGCAGTCGTCCATGTTTGTCGGTCTCTTTGCAGGCTGTATGCATAGGCTTGTTACCATAATTATCTGTTGATGATGGGCTGCATGATCTCAAAACGTCTCGAAGATGATCCGTCACACCTTAAAATAGACAGCTAGTAGGATAACTGAATCTGAGCAGACATTCTTGGTACTAATCATGCGCCTCGTTTGCAAATTTAATTCATTTTTATACTCGTACGAAAAAGAATTTATCCAAAATCTTCAAAAGCAAAGAAAACATGACGATTTGAATTATTTCATTACTGCTTCTAGGTACCGGGATGATATTCTTACTAGCGACAATCCTGTTTTTGAAAAGTATAAAAATGACATTTATCCACAAGACTTTATTCTAAACAAAGGCAAACGTTACAAACACAGAAACACCATTTTTGACCATAAATATCAAAATTGTTAATTGGGAGATTCATACAAATATGTATGACAAACGATATGGTTTTGTATTCAACATAGTAAATTTTCTCTGGCTTGACGGTGATGTTCCTAGATTTCCGTCATACGGTATCTACATTTCACAGCTCATCTGGTATGCAATGCATGTACTGATGTTTTCGATTTTCGTAGTAGAAATTTACAAATTACGAAGAAGCATTTAAGTCCGGACTTTCTGAAAATTTTACAAAACTAACATTGTCCACTTCTTTTGAAATTTTGACCCATACAAGCAACAAGTATATTACTTTGGATATAAAACAACCTGTATTTTTTTGATGACGTAATTAACAAAATGAAGAAACAAAAGTAGACAGAATTACTATGATCGAAATTATCAAACGCCTTTTATACCATGGGTTTAATACTTCTGTCACCAGACGGACACGGCTTTGTACTTGACTAATCTACAACCTTGTACCAGTGCATTCTTTAAAATTGCATTCTGATTGACTGTGACGACATGAATCCATTAAAGGCCATGTCCAAACCCCTTTAGAGAAGACAAGGCCCCTACCACATGTCTTTTCTGAATTTTTGGACTGTACTTCAAACGCCTTCTGTTTTTATATCCATTTACATATCCATATGTGTTTCTTGGGCCCCCTTGCGACATGATGACTATTTGTATGGTCATCGTACAGTGAGGAGGTAATTGTACACGCCAATTGTGAGTTCTTCGAGACCTTTGGATAATCGAAAAAGTGGAAGGGTTGTGCGAATGTAATCCAGATAACCACGCCGTCTGCTTCTAGCGTGGCAAATGGCCGTCCAGAGTCGGCACCGATTGCCCATTTGCCTCGTTAGTTAACATGTACATGTGTATGTGTAGTCATTTGTGTTTGATGTTTCTATGTGATTTGATGTTCCTTGTGCCTTTTGTCTCTCTTTCTGTGCGCGTCTGCCCTGTGTTTTGCATTGGGTGTTTTGGGATTTTGCTGTGGGTCCTGCAACCGGGTGTTGTTTGAGATCCCCTCCTTTCTTAGCAGTTGCAGACTGTACATTCTGCTCTTAAGGCATTAGATATATAACGAGGGATAACTGGTTCACCCATTTATTGAGTTTGGAACTCTAAACTTATGATATAGTAATGATATAAAAATCTTTTGAAAAATTTTCACCAATGTGTTTTTGAAAAAAGTTAGTTCCTATCTGCCCTCAATCTTTACATTGAAGTCTATGGAAAAAGTAATATGTCAGCCACATGTTTTCCAAGAAAAGGATGGGGGCTTATATGTGGATGGATGAAAAATTTCTAAAAATTAATAGCAATTCTCTTTAAGGACCAAAGAAATTTCAATAGCACTTGGAAATAGCATGTCTCTAGTTTTGGAGATTTTTGGTATGGAAGATGTATATGATGTACTGAGACAAAAATAAACTTCCACTTTACAAATTAAGTTTTCGTTGCCATGGAAACCATGTTTGAAATTTTATGCATCAGTAGAATACTTGTAACATGGCATTTTTACAAGGCTCGTTTCCATGGTAACAACAATTATAGTCAACTGATATTTCCTGATTTTTTTTTCTTTTTATCTTTAACTGTATAAATACTACACAAGAAGTATGCTACCACTCGCAATTCTTTTTGTCAACTTGCTCAAAATGTAGGCAAAAACCTATATTGAAGAGGCCCTATTAAAGACCGAAAAAGCTCCAAATTTACATGATTTTGCTCAATTTTAAGGGCAAATAATCTTAAATGTCAGGCTAATTTGATTTTTACTGCAAATTATCTCTTATGTTTAATTCTCGATTTTTAAGAAAATGTTAAAATTTGAGTGGGACCTCTTCACAATTTTATTCAAAAGGGTATAAAAAGTGGTTACCATGGTGACAATCTGTTTAGTGCTGTTATACAAAGAGTAATTTACTGGTAAAATTTAGCTATATTTTGAAGCATTTTTTATCAGTGCATATTAAAAGAGCATTATTGATTAAAAAATCACCTTAAAAATTTCAAGGTCACAGGACCCAATGTCAAGATAATCTTGAATGCAATTCACAAAATTTGGCAAAATTCTGTGAGTATAAAAAATATGAGAGGCAGTTACTCAAAGATCATGTGGTATTGAGTAAAACAAAATACATACATAGTGATTTTGGATATATCCCCTATTTTTTGACCAAAGTTGCAAAAATATCAAAATCAATGATATCCTTAATTTGTAGCTAGTATTTCATACATTTATAAAAAAATATGAGATTATCATGATTTTTTTCTGGGGCTTACATTTTTTGGACGTTTTTCCAATTATCGGTCCTAATTTTAAAAAGAGTTTTTTTATACAAATATATGACAGTCAAACCTAAAATTAGTAACAATAAATAACAACAAAAATGCAAATTTTATTGAAATTGGAACCTTTATTTTGAATTGACCTTGACCTTAGAGTCAATGACCTTGACAAATTTTGGAAGTGATCAAACAAAGAATAATTTCTTCTGTTGTCCATACCTAAAGCTTCAGCAATATAAGTTATACAAACCATGCCAAAAATCAATTTGAAAAGATATAGTCAGCATGGGTCAAATGAAAAGTTGCCGTGGCAACCATTTTTGACCTCAAAATGTAGAAAAACAAAACATGGTCCAATTTTTTTTCAGTGATTATATTTTTTTTCTGAAAACAAATGAAACTCGCGGGGTCTGCATTGGTTCATTGATTTAGAATATTGCCTACTTGTGTATTAGTTATAGCATTTCGAGATTCAGTACAGTACAGGTTCTGACTAGCATGAGAGTGTGTATGTTTTCTTTATGTACTTGTGTCCGAACGGAATGAGGGACGTACTGTTCCTTGTTCCGTCTGGATCCAAGTACATATTCGTGTATCCAGACGGCTCAAGGGATCGCTTGGTTTAAGCACGTTAAGTGTCGTGGCCGCTTGTACCGTTTTGTGCTTTATATCTTTTGTTTCCAAGCGACGTGCATTCGCCCTTTGTTGGGCTGATCCGTCACTGTCTGAATAATGAACGTGGTTGTTTCCATCCCTTTTGTGCTGTCTATATTATTATTTTTTCTGGAAAACAACTTTGCATTCCTTTTTAGGGATCCGTTCCTATTCTTTTGAATATGGTGTATGCTACTGTGTGTATGTATTGTCAGATTAGTCGTATCATGAACTCAAACAAGGTCGGACCAGTCCCCTGGGCTGACATCTCTTTCCATGTTTGATGCTGCTCAGGTAAGTTTCGTTTATTTAGCTTGTTATTTAGCAATGAAATTGAATTGACTTTGTGCATTTTAAATTTCCCTTCTGTATTTTCTGTGTTTAGTTCTTTCTTTTGCTTTTTGATAGTTAAAAAAAAAAACAAAAACTATTACTGTAGATTGAACTTGTATTTGAGAGTTGAAGCAGCTAAACGTTTCCTATTGAAATTCAATTTATGGTAATCATTTCTTTCTTATATCAAATAGGTCGTACGTTTCTTAGTTTAAGATATTTACACGCTTTTATTCAAATTATCTTTCTGTTTGTACTTTGGTATTTCTATATTTGGTTCGATTTATATCTCTAAATAGGTAAGATCTTATGATAAATCTGATCTGTTTACGAGCATTTGGATCGAATTAGAGAGTGACGTTTATTTTGATAATCCACATGTATAACATATCTAAAATTGGAATTTTATTTATAATCATGGTAATAAATCTTGTTCGACGTCGGGTGCTTACCAAAACAAATTGAGTAATGTTGGTTCATTACGACATGTATTAGCTAAAGAAAGATATTAAAATCAACGATAGATGTCGCAACCTTATTAATTCTTCGTTGAATTTTATCTGATTGATTTCTACACTTTAGTATTTTGTGCTGCAGTTCTCATCTTCGTCGGTTATCAATAAATATAGGGGAATATTCCATTATTGCTTGCTTCATTTATTCTTTTTTCTTCATTTATTCTGTATCATTCAGTTTACTTCTTATCACTCAGACCATTACATTTATCAAGAAGTTTAAATAATTTTAGTGAATCCATAAGGCTGGTAACATATGCTTTTGGCGAATTGTAATTTTCATTTCTATCAATTATAAGTTTAAAATAATTTTTCTGAACCAGGGGCATTAATCGTACAGATAATAGTTATATTTCCGCCATTTCAACTAGTTTATTTGAAGGGCCAAATTGGTTTGCATCTCCTTTATTGATATTTACATGATGGTTCATTATCGACTTTTTCAATATTCAGATCTAACAAATTATAACATTTTATGAGCTTCAGATTTGTCAACATGAACTTGAAGACCCGGAGGCTAAATAAAATTTTGCACATTGCATACAGATGGAGAGCATACATCGACTTTTGCAGATTTTGAACTACGAAGGTAGTGTCATTTAAATTTACTTAATGTTGATTTATATATTTTTTTTTCTTCGATTTACAACTATAACGATTTATGACTATTTCAATTTATGACTATTTCAATTTATGAATATTTCGATTTATGACTATGTAAAGGTTGGTACACGATTTTCAAGGGGACGAGAAAAGAGTGTACCAACCGACTTAGTGCATGGTTCGATCGGGCAGATATAAGGATTTTCTGATACAGCCCCTAAATCTATCAAACTTTTATGCCTCGGGCAATATTTCTCTATGGAAAATGAAAACAAGTTGAGTGGATGTTTAAATTAATCATTGACCATTTATCAGTTAATCGGAATTATTTGCCTATCAAAAGTAAAAAAAGGACTTAAAACTTGGAAAAAGGGAGTTTTCAAAAATTGTTAAAGGACTCGTGATATGATTATCTTCCAAAATTTCGAAAGGACAGTAATAATTCGTGATGCATGTGTTGATATTCTGGAATGTCTAAGAAGGGACGTTAGGCAGTTTCGGACAAATCCTGGAAAACTGAAAAGAAATTCTTATTTTATCTCGTTTTTACGATTTATTTAAAAACCTTATGCTGAAACCCCCCCCCCCCTGATTTTTAGTATGGAACCACCCACGAGTAAACAGATCTTTAAAATAATCTCGAAAAATTAGAGAAATTTCGAAGTACTTTTTTTGTACGTTCGTAAACTAGCTTATCAAAAAAGTAGTCCCTTCTCTCGTTTAGACAATTTCCAACACACTGAAAAAAACCCGCAACGCAAAAGCCCGGAAATGTGCGACTGGTCTCGTGTTTTCCGATTTTTTTTTTACTAGAATTTACAACTTTTAAATTCAGCTAACTGACGGCCAGCTTTTGGTAAACGATACTACTTGTATAAAAAGTATACTCAGTAATTTTTAGGGAGAGATCACTTTTATGTTGGGGGGGGGGGAACCCCATTTTTTTAAATCTGAATTCAATCAAATGACTGTTGCTTGATCTTTATTTTTTCCAGCTTGGATCAGAAATTCTAATTAAACCTCCAGTTGTAGTGTTTTTTTTTTCAAGTTCTTCCTACCTTCTCCCTTTGAAAGAAAATTCAAATTTTGTCTTTTTTAAAGCATATGCTGCCCCCCCCCCCCCCCGATGACTCGAGCAATGTTTCAGTAAAACATTACACAAAGTAATGGCGGAAAGGGGGTGTTTGCTGTAATGGAATACTGTTCCGTGTGCTGGAATGACGGATGTATAAAAAAAATCATATTTATTGGATTTGAAGACGTTTAACAGTGATATGTATTCGAAATTTGGAAATAGGAAAAAAGAGATATATTTACACGTATTTATTGATTCATTTACGTATTCTATCCTGTATATATTTCTTTTTCTTTTCTTTTCTTTTTATTGTTTTGTTTTGTTTGTTTGGTTTTTTTCTGCCATTCATTCATTGATGTATTATGGTAAACATTTTAGGATCGTGGCTTTCACGTAGAGCCTAAAGTTACTGGATTTTTTTATGATTGAGCCTTCGCTGCTGCGGGAGCCATCATTTGATTTAACTGGGGCGGGGACGCATCCCGAACTCACTTTTTGTTCGTCCTTATTCAGTCATATGGCGACTGCATGATCATCTTTCTTTTTCGGTTGTTTGAGTAAAATTTATATCTAAAAAAGGTCCATCCGGAGTTTTTTTTCCAAGTTTTTTCTTCCTTCTCAGTTAGAAATAAAATGAGAGCTCCCTTTACTATCAAAATATCGTATTGAAGCAATGAAGCATTGAGATCTTACTTGGTACGCACCAAGTCATTTCTGACCAGCAATTATCTATTGTGTAAAGGTGCGAACCATGCACTAATTCAATTTATGAATATTTCGACCAATGACTATTTCGATTATATATCTCATTAATTTAGAAACCGCTTTTGGTACTACAGTATAGCATACCTATTGCGATTCTGTTTCAATATAAGAAATTCTCTGGTCAATTTTTACATAATACTGTGTGATAAAATGATATACCGGTATATTGCAGTATTTTTTGTTCCCAATACGTTCCCAATACGTTTCTGTGTTAGTTGATAAAGCGAAAGATTAAAATAAGTCTTTAAGTGATCATTGAAGTGTCATTTTAAGGAAAAGTTTTAACAAACAAGAATATCATCATAGTGAGTATATTAAATATTCCGGAGATACAACAAATTCATCACTCATTTGTCGACATCATGGACGTATTTTAAAAAAGTTTTCTCGTAACGGATTTCATCGACAAATACTGTTTATTTCTTCGATAACATCTGGTGTCTTTGTGTGAAGGAATTTAATCACGATGTGTTTATAATATGTCATAAGAGTATTATCACTAAACTATACTAGCTGCCCTCATTTCAAGTGTATAAATGAGCAAATTAAAACACACCTTTAATTAATCTCGGGGGATCATCCTAATCTATTTCTTGTTTTGAATACATGTATTATAAAATTAAATGGTTTCTAAATTTTCAACAATATGTAGCTAAATATATATATATATACCCCAGTGGATTATTGATTGATTACTGTTTGATTTATACCTTGTTTTTTCGTTCATTTTTATTAGATACGGTACCACATCCGATAGATATTAATAAAAATAAGGTTTATTGACTAGTTCATAAGTTTAATCATTAGTCAATTTCGCCTCTTAATCTTTGATGATTAGGATTTTTTTTTCTCTCTATGCAATTTTTTTTCTCATTCTAAATTATAGACGATTTTCAGGAAAGATATAAACAGTTTGATAAAATAATCTGCCTCTCCATCTTTGCTAGCGATAAGTAAATTACGTATGTATGACCATATACAAAAAATCTAAATAAGCTCCGTTCATGTGACATTATTCCCAAAACGCCATCTATCTGATTTCAGTACAGAAATATTCCCATAATTTATATCTAACTTATTGAAAAATTTATACCTTAATTCTTTAATTCTGGCAGTGAGTAGGTGCTCAAGGTAGACGAACGTATTTGTGTTAACAGGAGAATTTTTAAAAGTAGTGATTTTGGCAGAAATGTTTTTTTTAAACAAAAAAAAAGAACATTATTATTATATAGGCAACATTTTTTCGTCATGCTGTACTATATATTTGCAAGTTAGCAATTCTTGATCACCAGCATTATACATATATAATATATACCTTTGTAAACATTGCTTCATGAAAATAAATGATTGATTGATTGGCAGCTTTACACTCAAGGTATCTCTTCCTGTATACATTTTAATCAAGTTTCTAACACGACTAAGGTCCAATGAAAAATTCAACTTCTGTTATGATCAAATAGTCATCTATGAAGAAATTACTGGTATCGTATGGTTTACTCTTTCATGTCTTTTATCTCGAAACCATATTTATGATCGAGTATAAACAAAAAATAGTATGTAATAGTATTATTCTAAAAGTGAAATTAGTATAAATTCTCTTATTCCTCTTTTCAAAAAAACTTAATTTTAGTAACTACCCCTTGTTTCTTTAGTTTGGTTTTTAACTAAATAATTTCTGAGGACAAGGGAGAGAATCGAATAAATCAAATAGATCAGTGTGATGATATACAGAAGATTCCTCCGATATATTGAATTATTATATATTGTTTTCTTTTCATTTACATATAGCTTAAGATATAAAATAGTGATGTCGTTTCTACAATTCGCACACTTTTAAAACATTTGATACTTGAACATATTGACTTTGATATTTTCAATAAATGTATTTCCATTTCATATATTCGATTGACTGAATTACGAAACAAACGGATCACTGCACATGGCCTGGATCACACTGATTGACATTATTTTTATTTCTTTACGAAGAACTATCTTTATGCTACAAGTGTTCCATTAATCTATTACTCCTGGAATAAGTTTATCTGCAAAATTTAAATCCTACTAACTTTGTAACATTTTACGCATAGGTACATAAAACTTTCATAGATTTCCTTCTCATTTTGCATGACATTGTTATATCTACATTTATTTTAGAAATATGAGATTTTGGCATTGCCAGCAATTTGATTATATTTTGTAATAATTTCGATTTGGATCTATTCTATCACTTCAGAATTTTAAGATTTATGAAATGCTAGAGGAGGTGAGCCTTTGTCTCGATATAATTTGTTCGTGCACCAACAAAATATAATACAATTACATTTTTGCTCAATCTATGGTAGTCAATGGCGATCAAATAAAACGAGTAGTTTATACGCGTAATTCAATATACAACATTAACTTGATTAATTTAAGTTTTTGTCAAGTAGTCTATAAACTATGCTTCCATATATCATGTAAATCTTAATATAATATAAATGTTCTTGCACTTACAAGTTTAAAAATTTGATAAATTATGACTAAATTGAAAGCTAATATAAAAGATATGATGATTACCTATTGTGTTTAGCTTATGATAAAAGAGAACAAAAACAATGAAACCTTTTTAAGGTTTTTATCATTAATAAGACGGTAACATTAGTGAGAATGGTAAAATTCTGAGTATGTAAAGTAAATCAAGTTTTATTTGGACAATTTTATCGTAGGTTTCCTTCAACAAATTGTGATCCATATTTTACAACCGGGTATATATAACTATTACCAATTGGGAGGATTGCACATAGATAATTTAAAATCTACTAAAGTTTAAGTTCAAACGATGCAGGAACTTATAAATTCATTTAGTCTAAAATCTTTGGATTTTCAGCAAGGTCAACGAATGATAACCTTCACGATATGTCCCTATTCAGAATGTTTTTACTCAACCAAAAAATAAACAAGGGTACACTCGACCTTCTTAAATTATTTTAATGAAACTAAACTATACTAATATATACATTCATCATTAACGTAAATATTTAGGTATTAAACACAAATTCTTCGAACCCTTTAGTCGTTTCGCTAGCTGTAGATGATTTTTGGCGTGGCAAAATTGTACTAAATTTACATGATCAATTTGAATTTTCTTCGTTTAAATATCTCTCCGACCGTATATTTTAAATTTATTTTTTATTCCTACATGAATTTTCATTTCTGCAGTTGCATTTTATATCTCTTTCACTGGTGGAGGTGTCTAGCTTCTCTATCCAGATGGCATTTTTTCGCCTCACCAGTTCAGACATTTCACTTTTTCTAACAGATAATATTATATTTACATATCATTTTCGTTTCACTTAGCTTATCCAGAACGGCTGATCTCAGAGTTCGGATAAAGTTAAGCATTTTAATTATTGAACTAGGATGCCCTTTATGGCTCAATTTGAGTCATGGCTCCTGTTAGTGAAGCCGCGGCCAATAATCACCAAAAACAGTAACGAATATGTTCTAAAGGAAATAATGTACACTAAATCATAAAAATATATCTGTTATTTTGTTTAATTTGCCTTGATGTAAAATATCTACTTTGTCTGTTCGTTATCAGTAGAACACCTAAAATGAATCTTGACCTATCAGTCTGTCTGTGGTTTATTGAAATGTCTTGTCTGGGATAACAAGATTTAATGCTAATCATTAAATCCATTTATCAAAGCAAGACAAGAATAGCTTATTTTCTTTAGTGAACCAAATGCACTAACGATAAAGATCTATGTATCTATTTATATCTGATCAATGAACCGTGAATAGATCAGGCTATTTTTTCACCTGTTAAGTAAATGTGAACTTCGCTCACGGGTTATTTATACGCATGCTTTCACCACTCAGGTGTCACTTTTGTTTGAAAATTCACCCTCCCTCCCACCCTTTTTGTATCATTTAGGATTTGATTCTGCTCTTAGTTTATGTATTTTCAGCAACTATCTTTGACTTTGGATTACTTCGAGACCAACGTGAAAGTGCACAGAATGATTCAATTGGATCAGAAGATTCTTGATGTCAAACTTCGTCGTCATTTCTATTTGCGGATTGATCCGAGTCAGACAGACCTTGTCGCGGCTGTACAACAGGTCAACAGTCCAGATGGGAAGACATGTGCTATTTTAAGATTTATGTTGTGTAACAGTGATATTATGGCATTTTTTCGCCTCACCAGTTCAGACATTTCACTTTTTCTAACAGATAATATTATATTTACATATCATTTTCGTTTCACTTAGCTTATCCAGAACGGCTGATCTCAGAGTTCGGATAAAGTTAGGCATTTTAATTATTGAACTAGGATGCCCTTTATGGCTCAATTTGAGTCATGGCTCCTGTTAGTGCAGCCGCGGCCAATAATCACCAAAAACAGTAACGAATATGTTCTAAAGGAAATAATGTACACTAAATCATAAAAATATATCTGTTATTCTGTTTAATTTGCCTTGATGTAAAATATCTACTTTGTCTGGTCGTTATCAGTAGAACACCTGAAATGAATCTTGACCTATCAGTCTGTCTGTGGTTTATTGAAATGTCTTGTCTGGGATAAACACGTTAAGTGTCGTGGCCGCTTGTACCTTTTTGTGCTTTTATATCTTTTGTTTCCAAGCGACGTGCATTCGCCCTTTGTTGGGCTGATCCGTCACTGTCTGAATAATGAACGTGGTTGTTTCCATCCCTTTTGTGCTGTCTATATTATTATTTTTTCTGGAAAACAACTTTGCATTCCTTTTTAGGGATCCGTTCCTATTCTTTTGAATATGGTGTATGCTACTGTGTGTATGTATTGTCAGATTAGTCGTATCATGAACTCAAACTAGGTCGGACCAGTCCCCTGGGCTGACATCTCTTTCCATGTTTGATGCTGCTCAGCGGCCACTAGACCTGCATGAACGCCTAAGGGTCCGCTCACCAGTTTCTCTTACCCGGTAACGCGACACAGAAATATTGCGCAATCATACATAATTTGACGTCATCTCATTTTATTTCTATATATTTCACATTATTATACTATATATCAATCTGTTTGTAATATCTACAGCTTTTATATGATACTAGTCTCAAGGTATTGTTAAGATTGCTATACATAATAAATATCATACATTGTACATGTTTGCTGAAAAAGGTTCAGAAAATTGGCCTAAAATTCATGGTTTTTGACATTTTTCTTTGTATTGTTTCTGGTCTCCTGGAAAAATTTCAGAAATAATGCTTATATTTCCTTAAAACTATTATCTTATACTCCATTCTAGCCAAAATAAAAAAATTTCCAACACATGTAACTCAAAAAATGTGTAAAAACCCAAAAACTTCATATTTTCTCTTATGAAGTCTTGTCAAACAGGGAAAATCCGGTACGCCTTTTAAAATATCTATATTTAGACTAAATAAGTCATGTGAACTAAACTTTTTATTGCTCTTACACAAAGCAGGCATACTCTACAATATGCATCTTACCATTATAGACTATCTTCAAAATGGTCTTCTCAACCCACCTTTCAAAACCACTCAATTTCCCCTTTTTCAGCTTTTCCACCTGGACGTTTTGGGTTTACTCTAAAAACCGGTGAGCGGACCCTAAAGCTATGTGTTCCTAACGTTAAATATATGAAACTACCATATGGATTATCATGCCATCGTATTGCTTTCTCTAAGTAAGATTTATCCCTAACCTCCACAAAAAAGCATGTGCCTATACTCTCATAAATATCCATTTCAACTTCTTATAGCTAAACACTAACACAAGACTGTAATTAAATAGTGAATCAACCAGTCTTCAATCAGTTTTTTGAAATATTTCAGTCGAATTCCAGAGCACGACTTATAACCGAAAACAATGTTCTCGAATATTCATGGACCTTGATTCATGGCAATTAGTTTTATATTTTTTTGTCAGGTATGATGACTATTCAGACGCATGACGGAAAAATTCCAAGAATCGTACATATTGTCAACGGTATCGAAACGCCACATTTAATATACCATTTTATTTTTGACTTATCTCCATTACTTGGTCCAATTTATTGCTTCATGAGTAGTCATATGTATTCTATTTTTTATCTTTTTTTCGCTTTCGAATTTCTTAGAGAAACATGATACAGTTATAAGAAATCGAAACATATTTACCTGTTAGCATAACAATCCTGACGTATGCATGAACAAATGGGTATTCTAGTCCTTGTGTCAATGTTGAAATCTCAGAACCGCATTTCATAAGAATATTGATGAATTTACTAGATTTGTAGTGCGGTAAAATGGTCGCAGAGTTACTTTTCTTTCCGGAAGTACCGGTTTTTCAGAATATAGACATTTCTGAAGTTGTCGGTATGCACCAGAGGCACCCTCCCAGCTCTCTGTCTGAATTAAAGAGTATGTCGCATCAATCCAAATGTCAACGTTGCAGTGTTCCAATCTTTCTGTCAAATTTTGTTCTGAAATATATAATTACATTTAAAACTATGGTTCTCTTCGAAAACATATAATGAATTTGATTTGATTTCTTCGCAAAGTAGACAAGAGCTCTTCAAACCAAGTTATATATAAGTTTTTACATGTATTTAAGTCTCAATTCCAAAACTTATAATCGTGATCCGGAAAATGCCAAATACTGACTATTTTCCTACAGTCGTTCATATTGCTCTCAGTACATGGTGTAGATTTTATTTCAAAACATGTTACGAAGTCAAAATCGTCATTATTACTGTGAATTATTATATGACTTCTCCCTTTATGTTCTCTAGAGTTCGCCTGGTGATTACTCTTCAATACTTTCCTTTTAAAAAAGCCAAACTTGATTTTCTGAAAACCAGTAATTTCATCGTATGTTTTGAAAATTTCTCCCCTTATCGCATGCATATACATTATTTTCATCTCGTAGTTTCGCAGCTCTAATAATTTGATTGGTTCATGCAACTATTCGACTATCTAATCAATTCTTCAGGTATCCGTTGAACAAATAAAAATTATACCTAAATATACGTAATGCAACATAAAAGTTGGTTTCCAACTTCAAAGGTCAACATGCAAACTGCTATCTAACCCAAGAAAAATATTTGAGACACTGCCGAAGATTACCGAGATAATTTTAATACAGTTTAAATAGACGAGACGTCAGCGAGATCTCCGTTTGTACATTTGATACGTTAATTATAACTAACAATTACATGTTGCATCCAGATAAATTTGGAACAATTTCTCGTACACCCATGTTTCTGTTGGATTAAATACATGTACTATATATTAGTTTTATAACTGATCAAATATTCATATTGGCTTCAAACCTTGACTATTATCTTCTTTTGACAGAGCGATTGACATCTTTTTCATAATTTCTTCTCTTCTTCCTTCTCCAGAGATAGTCTCTGCTTGCTTTGAAGATATCATATTGAGTGCAAGAATGTACTCATTTATAGATCTGTCGTAGTTTTGTAATTGCTGATAACAAAAAGCCATCAGTTCATGCATCTAATGATATGAAAAGAAAGAAAAATAACGATTAGTTCATACTTATAATTGTACTATCCTAATATATACTTAAGTTAATATACTTTCTTAATACATACTTGTAATTGTACTTTCTTTTACAGAAAATGCGCGCCTCATAGAATTTTACAAATAGATATGCATAGGAATGTTAGCATTTGATGTTTCTATATATCAAAAGTTTCAATATACCGAATTTCAACCGTGGAAAGAAGGGAGGAGACCTCCAGCAAGACCCGGTTGCAGTGCCAATGAGACCCGGTTGCAGTGCCAATGAGACCCGGTTTTAGTGTAGAAACACAGAGTAGACGTGCACAGTAAGAGACGCAAAAGAGACATACGAAAAAGAAAAATCAAACACAAAAGACTACACGTAAACCAACGAAACCAATGGGCAACCATTGCCAACTTAGGACGGCCATCTGCTAAGCAAATAGCAAATTGTTTTTGGTTATTCGGATTACTTGCGCACATCCCTTCCACTTTTCTGGAATTGTCAATGTTGAAATATATGTTCCATCATAAGAATTTCGTGCACCATATGAAGTTCGGTATTTTCTAATTCTTCTTACATACACTATGTTTCAGCACTGTGGTCATCGACATAATGACGTCTTATATGTTTACATTTTCATTGCATTGACAGCCCGGTGATCGCAAAAAATGCTATGATCGCCGAGCGATATAAGTCCCCCACCGGCGGCATATATTTATGTCCTGCAACTCTGCCTATAAATTACTCATCAATTGAACATGAGTTTTAAATAAACTTACTGTCCGTGCAGCTCAGTTCTGAGGTTTTATCTGCTTTATCGATTCGAAAAATAGGTCAAGCGTGACGCAAGTCGAACTTGCTCTGTAACTATCCAAGACCAAGCTGTGTATCAAATTTTACCTGAATATCTCTATTTGTTTCAGAAAGAAGTCTGGAAAACTGAAAAAACTGAATTGTGCAAGTCATCAAAGGGCATAACTCCCCGAAAAATAGGTCAAGCGTGACAAAAGTCGAACTTGCTCTGTAACGATCCAAGATTAAGCTGAGTATCAAATTTTACCTGAATAATTCTATTTCTTGCAGAAAAAAGTCTGGAAAACTGACAAAAACTTTAAAATTGTGCAAGTCATCCAGGGGCAAAAATCCTCAAATAATAGGTCAAGCGTGACAAAAGTCGAACTTGCCCTGAACTATCCAAGACTAAGCTGCGTATCAAATTTCACTGAATCTCTCTTTGTTGCAGGAAAAAGTCCGGAAAACTTACAAAAACGGAATTTTCCACGTCATCAAGGGGCATAACTCATCGAAAAATAGGTCAAGCGTGGCGAAAATTGAACTTTCTCTGTAACTTTCCAAGAGTAAGCTGTGTATCACATTTCACCTGAGTATCTCTTTGTTGCAGAAAAAAAGTCCAGAAAACTGACAAAAATGAATTTTCCAATTCATCAAGGGGCATAACTCCTCGAAAAATAGGTCCAGCGTGACAAAAGTCGAACTTTCCCTGTAACTATCCAAGACTAAGCTGAGTATCAATTTTCACCTCAATATTCTCTATTTGTTGAGGAAAAAGTCCGGAAAACTGACAAAAACTGAATTTTCCAAGTCATCATTTGGCATAACTCCTCAAAAAATAGGTCAAGCGAGACGAAAGTCAAACTTGCTTTGTAACTATCCAAGATCAAGATGTGTATCAAATTTCACCTGAATATCTCTATTTGTTGCAGAAAAAAAATCCGGAATACTGACGAAAACTGAATTTTCCAAGTCATCAAGGGCATAACTCCTCAAAAAATAGGTCAAGCGTAACGAAAGTTGAACTTGCTTTGTAACTATCCAAGACCAAGCTGTGTGTCAAGTTTCACTGGAATATCTCTATTTGTTGCAGAAAAAAGTCTGGAAAACTGACAAAAACTGAATTTTCCAAGTCATCAAGGGGCATAACTCCTCGAAAAATAGGTCAAGCATGACGAAAGTCAAACTTGCTCTGTAACTAACAAAGACCAAGCTGTGTATCAAATGTCATCTTAACATCTCCATCCGTTGCAGAAAAAAGTCGGGAAAACTGAAATTCGGACAGACGGACGGACGGACAGACAGACCGAGAGGAAACTAAGAGTCATCTTCGGCGTTGCCGGAAGGGGACTAAAAATAATAATGATAACCCTTGATGGTAACTTAAAGACACCTGCTTCAAAACAAATTAAACAACAGAATAAGTGCAAATCGTAGTTCTGGAGTAAAAGAATAAAGGGACTCAGTTTCAACTAACAAGGCAATCAGAAACCTCCGAATGGAGGCAGGGCCATATACCAGGGAAGAGTGAGCGTCCTCTGACTGCATACAGCACTACATGCAACAAAGTCGTTGTTATTTGAGCTAGCTGTGGATTTTTTTTTTCATCACAATATATTATCAGATCTAGATATGAAGCAAGGTCATAACTTTCAGTGGTTTTTTTCACTTCTTGTTCATTGATAATTAATTGAGAGCATGTCATCGATTTATCTGTAAAATTATTTTACAGTAATGGACTTTTTACGAGGTGAATATGGTGTGATATTTTCTGAATTTGGAAATACTGACCGAGGCGACAGCCGAGGTCAATATTTTCACATTCAGAAAATATCACACCATATTCACCGAGTGAAAAATCCACAATTGTTTTATTATATAGTGGACTTAATCAGAATTTATAAAGGTACCTTTTCGAAATGGGTGACATCGACTTTTCTTTGAAAATGTTTTAAGACGTGTTTATATCAGCATTTTCTGTCGCTGAATTATCCTGAACGTAATGGAATTCATTCAATGAGTCAAATGAAGAATATTTCAGAGTCAAAATCCGTAGATAGGCTCAAAATTCAAGAATTTGAGCTCAGCTTCAGGGTCCTTGCTGCTGTTTACGAAATGACGTTAATGACGTCACAGATATAATTTCGCGCGTTTTCGATATTTCATGGTAAACCGGAAGCAAGAGTTTTCGCGGAAGTGATATTTAATAAAATCGCCCCTCACAGGTCAATATGATGAGACAATGACTCGTCACGTGACAGTTCTCAGCCAATGAGAACGGGAATATAAACAGACTATATAATAAAATAGAATACTAGTACTAGTTCTAGGTCTATATGATTCTATGTGAGAGCAAGGCCTCATCAACCTCGTCTTCATATGAATATAGAGATATTTCTGAATAAACAAGAAGTAGAGCATATTCCCATTGAAATTACTCAAATTTCTTGACAGACAATTCCATCAAATAATTCAAATATGTTATCAATAAGAAAATGTAACAATTTTTGAAAATACATCTCCTTTTCTGTGTATTTATCGTTAGAATCAAAGTTTTATTGTAACCAATAACGACATACTTGTTTGATGATATATTAATAGTGAATGCATTTTAAAGATTTGAGAATGAAATGATGGGATTCCACCATATATACTGTGGCATAACACCGAAACACTCAAACGCAAAATAAAAGGGTAGACAAACAAAACAATTATTTAAAATATGTAAATGGACATAAAAAGAGTTAATTCGAAAAAACAGTCCGTATTCTGTCTGCTGCAGCAGCTTACAGTTACTCAATTAGATTGATTATAAATTTAATCGTAATGCTTTGTAGTCAATGCTTTGAAAATATGAAATGTTTTCTCATTATAGGACAGTCTACAAATGCAAATAGTCAAATCTTTATTCATAAAGGTTTAAACTCTCAAATTGAGGTAAAATTTGACAAATGAACTCTCAGAAGGTCAAATAACAGCGTTGGTTGTTTTCGCCTCACTTGTTTGATCGCTTATAATTACCTTCTTTAAATTTTGACCGTCAAGTCGTTGTATAGAGTCGAAAAATCTAATAACTTTATCAAAAATACGTTATTGATACATGCAGAATTTACTCAAATGATTAACATCGTAGTATACTTCAATAAGGCAATTATTTCACTCCTGCTGATGCCCTAATTATTTGATTTCTTAACATCATAAACAAGGCGCTTTTTCGTTGAGGTGCTATTAACTCCATTTGCATGGAACTATTTGCGAAGATAATGATAGCTTAACATCTTTCTTGAAATATCATTATGTATCTCTTAATATAGAAAACCTCCTGGAGAATATAGAGCGAATAAAATTCTGATCGCCGAGCGATATGAATTCCTTAGCGGTATAAATTCATGTCTGCCTAGAATGTTTCAATTTAACATGAATAAATCTGACCTGTTCTTACACCAAACAATGAAAGCCCATAAAATCATGAACAGTTCAATATGTGTTTTCATCACCAAACAAAACTTACCTGCTGTGTACACCAATATGTACATCGAGACATATACCGAATTTGACACGTTTCCATGGAGCTATTGCGACGGGTGTTGCATGCAATCAGGAGACGCTGACTGTTCCCGGGCACCTCACTTCGGAATTTTATTCATTCCGAGGTTCGCAACCGTTCCTATGGAAAATCGTATGATTTTGTCTTGCCTTCTCGACTTTGAGACTGAATAAATGATAGGTACTTCTTTAATGTTTTTTTATTATTAGAAAAGATTTAGAAAAGTGAAAAAAAAAATGAAACTTCTTAAGTCAAGGGGCCACAACTTTTGTAGAAATAGGTCAATCTTAACCCAACACAAAAGAAAGGATGGGATCTCCAAAACAATCGGTTGCAGCATCCACAACACCCAATACAAAAACACAGAGAAGACACTCACAGAGACAGACGTAAAAGCGAGGAACACCAACTTCCACCACAGACACATGAAACACAAAAGGCCATACATAAACCAACGAGTCCAATGGACTTGTTCTGTATTACAGTATAATGTAGACTTGATCTGTATCACTCTAAAATGTATTCACATACCAAAGCTCAGTTTATTATCATCCAAAACAAGGAAGAAAATGAGAGAAAACTAAACATTAATGTAATTTGCTAAGCTCAATAACCATAACTCTTATACAATAGGTCAATCATAACCAAACTCGAACTTGATCTATATATCTGTTTAGGATGTATTCACAACTATAAATCATTTCATTATCTTCAATGACGGGGAAGGAAAAATCAAGAAAACTGAAAATTTGATGAAATTTGTTAAGTTGTTTGTTGGAGATCCCCTCCTTTTTGTCGTGTAAAAAATTAGTCAATCGTTACCTAACTCGAAGTTGATCTGTATGTATTAACATAATTTTAATTAGTTCATTATCTGCAATAACAGGGAAGAACAGTCCGGAAAACTGAAAATTTCTTGAAAGGACCAGAGCCACGAACGGCGATATCGGCCTAAAGTTTTCGTATATTTTCAAACACAGACAATGTTTCTACATTATCTACAAAAGGAAAGGAGAACATTTTGTCTTTCGAAAACGTGCGAAGTTGTGAGATTCCGGACATGTCTTAAGAAGATATAGAGCCCAAAACCAAGCCAGGATTGGCATTTCCGGTATTTTTGTGAGATATCATGAAAATTGATCGATAATTTCGCATAGGACCGGACATTCTACCAAAAAAATGATTATATTTAAATATTCTTTGATTATACCTGTAATTTTTTCGATGAAGATTTTTTTGGTAGAAGGTCCGGTCGTAGTCGAAAATTAAACTTTGATGAGTTCTCTGTTGGCACATTTCTTGACAATTTGTTTATCAAAGATGGTTAGAACGTCATGAAAAATACTTCCCAGACGATGAAAACGAGAAGTTGTATTTCAAGATAGGTAGTAGATGATCTGAAAGCTTTTAAAATTATGTAAAATTTTATAAATTTGGCGGTTGATTACTTTTACACCTATTTCAAAATATTCTAATTCTTCAGAAAACTGCTCCATAGTAGATAATATTTGTGACGTCATTTATACCAATGACGTCATCAAAATTAACGTGTATGAATTTCCTGAAATGTCAAGTTGTGCACTCGAGAAGTTACGATACATATTTTCGTTATACTTAGTTCTTTTGAACAACTCTATGTCTTCCCTGTATATATCGCCATGTATACACGTGATGCTACGAGGAAAAAATTAGAGAATAATTTAAAAATCTTTTAAAGAAGGCATATTTAATGTATGTGGGATTTTGGGGGTTTCGGTTTATTTGTTTGTTATATATATGTATGTTATTTCCTAAAATGTTCCTAATACGGGAATAAAATATGTAAACAAAAAATGCATCGGCTTTCTACAATTATCCTATACGATAGAGAAATTGGAAGATAAGGGGTAGAAAACGTGATTGAAATAATGAGAATTGAAATGAAAACATAAAAGAAAGACGTAATATGAATGCAGCATAAAGAAGCAAAATAGATCGACGCCCAAGAAGAAATATTTATGATCTAATTCTTTTAAAGAGGAGGTGGGGATTTTTGAAGCCAAAAAAAAAAAAAAAAAAAAAGATGGAAAACTTGAAATCAAATGATTAATTTGAAATAGATGATTGACGAACGATATCAAACCAGCGAATATTTTGATTGAAGTTCAGACTATGCTGGATCAATTCTCTGTCCGTTTATTTTGATGTAATATAAAGTCCAGCGCCCAATACAATGCATAACAGGGGATAGGAGACCGTGGTATAATAATTTATTCAAAGATACTATTTCCCTGAAAATAAATTTTATTGAAAACGTAAAATTTATTCCAACGGGTCTGGGTTGAGAAAAAAATTAAAAGAGACATAAAAAGTTTTATTTGAAAATATGCAGTAACGACCATAATATTGTCGAATTTGTAAAGTTAACGAGGCCCTGGACAATAAGATAACTCAAAAACAGAAATAGAGATTTTGATAAAATTCATATCATAATGTCATTTACTTATATACAAGAGTTTGGTGAAAAATGAATCAATTTCACCGCTTAGTTTTTCGGGGGGACCATCTAAAAATTTCCTTGTTTTCTCCATATGATTTCATAGAAAAACAAGATTTTTTGCATTATAATTGCAATTTATAAAAAAACTGAAATAGAGAATTTGATAGGATTATCATATGTTGAAAAGAGAAACATAAGACAAAATATATCAGGTTCTGTGGAAGTTTGACCGTCTGTGTGAGCTTCAGGGAACATCTCAAAATCATATTTTTACATATTTGCCTTATATTTTGAAATAAAGACATCATAAAGGATGAATATGTCCTTATAGTTCTTGTTTACGGCATATAATATTTGTTAGTATATATTTCTCTAGAAAAAGACAATTGAAATTATAAAAAAACTGAAATAGAGAATTTGATGACATGTTCATACATTGAAAAGTGAAACATAAGCCAGAATATATCAAGTTCTGTACAACTTTGACCGCTTGGTTGAGCTTCAGGGAACATCTCAAAATCATATTTTTAGCATATTTGCCCTTTTTTTTAAATAAAGATATCATAAAGGATGAATATGTCCTTATAGTTCTTGTTTACGGCATATAATGTTTGTTAGTATATATTTCTCTAGAAAAAGACAACAAAATTCAATCCTGAAAATATATCAGGGGTGATCTCAAAGCATATTTTGCAATTTTACACATAACTTGTACTCTGTCTTTATCAGTACAATTGAAATTATAAAAAAAAACTGAAATAGAGAATTTGATGACATGTTCATACATTGAAAAGTGAAACATAAGCCAGAATATATCAAGTTTTGTACAACTTTGACCGCTTGGTTGAGCTTCAGGGAACATCTCAAAATCATATTTTAGCATATTTGCCCTTTATTATGAAAGAAGGCCTCATAAAGTATGAACGTGCTCGTATATTTATTGTTTATGGCATATCATATTCGTTAGCATATATCTATCCAGAAAAAGACAGCCAAATGATATTGCCAAATATGTAAGGGACCATTTAAAAGCATATTTTTGCAATTTTACAGCGCATAACTTGTACTCGCAGATATAAAGTGAAATTAAAAAAAAACTGAAACAGAGAATTTGATGGCATATTCTTATATATCATAAAGAGAAACATAAGACAGAATATATCAAGTTTTTTTCAAGTTTGATATCCAGCCGTTTTGTGTGAGCTTCGGGGAACATCTCAAAATCATTTTTTTTAACATATCTTCCCTTAATTTTGAATAAAGAACGAATGTGCTCATATAGTTATAGGGTTTGTTCCTGTCATACTTCCTACTCAAGGTACTTTGAGTAGGAAGTGTGACAGGAACAAACCCTATAACGAATTTATCATACCGAGAACCATTTCGTAACATACTCTGTGTAATTCTAACGTTTGAAAATTTAGTGACCTAACTCGGCGTCAAGGTAGGACACAATGTGACCGTAATACTGCGACGTCATTGGCTGAAATTAGTTTGAGGCGTGATAATACGACGTATCATATCCCTCTCGGGAAAGACAGCCAAATACTATCGCCAGAATTTACAAAATGTATGTAAGGGACAATCTCAAATCAAATTTGTGTAATTTTAAAACATATAACTTGTACTTGCAAGTCTCGAAGATAAAATGAACAAAGCGTTTTTCTCTTATTGCCTTATCTTTTGTCCAATTTGATTCAGCAATATCGCTATCTGTATCACTATTCTAAAACTTTAATACATCGTATTTTGGGGGAAACGTCTGAAAAGTTACCTGGATTACTCACATATCACACATTAATCTTTAAACTTTGCATGCTCCCCTTGCAGAATCGCGTACTCGACAGGTCTCGGATCTATATAAGCGTTTCTATAGGCGTTTTAACTATACTATAAAGGCGGCCGAACCCAAAACCATACTCTCCCGTAAACGACACCCCCCTCCCTAGTATCAGTGACCCTCCCCCTTCCGAGGGAGGAGTTGATGTACTTAATTCATCCTTCTCTAGACGTCCACAAAGAAATCACCCTAGCTACGCCACTGTCAAGATTAAGTATAGTATTGCATGCTCACGCGAAATTGCAAAAATAATTCGAATACGATAAAAGATCATGGATGGATACATGTACCAAATGTAAAGTAAAATTCAAAAGAATAAGGAAAGTGGAAAGGGGCTACCCCCCCCCCCCTCCATGCGCGGGAATAGATTGGGTCGAGTTGTTTATTAGCGACTCCTATTTCCCCTTTTCCCGATTATTGCGCATAATATTTTTAAATTCATAAAATGGACCAAATGAGTTGAAATGACCGAGCTGGACCACCTCTCACCTTCTCTGATATTTTTCTATTCCATGCGATTTTATCCGACCGCTGAGCTAAAATGTACGTTGAAGACAATGATACGTCCATCATCGTGGTAATAATCATTTATGGAATGGAGTATGCTGTAGGACAAAGTTTTCTCTGGTTGAACCGCACTATATATTGGTAAGAGTTATCTCAGGTGCGGATACAAGATTTGGGTTTAGGGGGGCGTCATGAATATAAAAAAGGCAAAGGGTCTGGGGACCGCTTCCTCCCTTCCCCAGTGGGTCCAGGACGAAGTCATGTTTTGGGTTCCTTTGACCACCAGAATGGAAAATGTATAATTCATACAAAAACGTTGAAACTATGTATTATTGAATATATCTGGCGAGCGAAGCGAACCAGCGAACTTTCTAAAATTGTTTTAGAGAGGGTTGGGGTACACAACCCAAATGGCATCCCCTTTGCTGCAAGAGTACATGTTTGTTGACTAAAATCTTAGTACATATGTCAGAAAAAGACCGTCCAAATAGTCACAGTAAAGTAAAGGTATGAAAGGCGTAGTATCACTTTATAATTCTGGCTATTTTAGCATGAAATGGTCATGCTTAGCAAATGGTGTGAAGTTAATCTAAATTGAGTTAGGTGGCGAGCGGCAGCGAACCAGCGAAAATTTTCCGACATTCGACTCAAAACAGCCTGAAAATGAGTATACACATAAAGGTTAAGCCCCCAAAATACCTTACTTCGACGATTTCAGAGGGGGGGGGGGGGGGGGGGGGGGGCGTGCGCCCTTTGCGCCCCCTTCAAAATTTGCTCATGTATCTATACTGAAATTAACCCCCAAAAATGAAGAATCGGAAAATGTATAAATCTCGGAAACTTCTATAACTTATAAGTAAATGTGAATTTTCGCTCCGGCTCAATTTCAGAGAATGAAACCCTGAAAATAAAATGCATACTATATATTTATACAGATACTTTTTCTGATTGCAGGACCGGAGCGCCTCGTTTCAATGAATTAATGTACTTTATTTAATATGTTATATTTATAAATTGCTCGTGAAACCTTGAGAAAAAAAAATCATGTAGCGACTTTAATCTGAGTACTTCCCCCTTTTTTCCCCAGAAAAAAAAAGAAAATGACATAAATCTATGTAAAATACATTTGCTTACCTTCATACGTATTACGAGGATATATTTAAAATTTACTTTAAATAATTCAATATAAAACTTTAATAATTGAATATGTTCTACTCGATCATAAGAGATATGCAGGTTCCTCGCAAAATTTTCTAGTTTAACAATGCCATCCGACCTCATGAGAGCAAAAAAAAAAAAAAAAAGGAAAAAAAAAAAAAAAAGAAAAAAAGAAATTAAAGTAAAATGAAGATTCGTCAGCGTTGTTGATTATGAAATTTGCGAGCAAGGTGAGACGATTTACTTGCTGCAATTTGGCTGATAATTCTCTCGATGAGACGAAAAGGAACATCAAGCCATTTCTGAACCAAAAAAAAAAAAAAAATAATGATGAGAAAACACGTGCTTCCGTGCCGTGCATATGACTAGCTAGCAACCCCCCCCCCTACCCCAAAGCATTAGGATTATGATACGATGATTAATGATGCAAAAAAATATGTGTACATAGTATCAGGAAAGTACATGTTGTTGTTGTTGGTTTTTTTTTTTTTTTTTGTTTTTTTTTTTTGTTTTTTTTTTTTGTTTGTTTTTGTTTTTGTTTTTTTGTTTTTTACAAAATTAATGAATTAAAAATTGTTTTGATCGATGAAGTTCTATTTATTTTTCTATTTGTTTCTCGTTTTTTTTCTAAAGGCCCCCGTTATAGAATAAAATAACTATTTAGTGAGAGGAGGTGCACCAAATAATGATAATATTAAAAACCTTGAGTCCATCCTAGTCTGACGATCTCATCATCTAACCATGCTTTGCATTAATCTTCGTTTATTACGAACATACACAGATTACTAGCCTATTGATTTTTAGCGCGGCGTTAAATGCTTTGTCGCGTCATTTGATTGTGACGTCATAGTATGACAGTGCGTTAGGTGCGATGTAGAGATAAAAGATTGAACCGGTTACGGGAATGCGCGAAACGATGCGCACACGTTTTGTCCAGGGCCTCGTTAAATCTCCATATACCTCTATTATAAAAACCCAATACATTGTAGGTGGCGCCAGCGAAATGAATTAGAGCTGCGCACCCCAAATTAAAAATGACGTTTTCAAACGGCTATAGACTAGAATGTATGCGTTAGATTCGCTTGAAAATTTGAATTTATACAAATGAGAACGTAAACTTTCATATGAAAAGAAATATTTTGCATTTAAAAATTTTGTAAAATTAAATAATTTTCAAGGACACCGCACTGTTATAAAAACTTTATCATCAAGTTCTGAAAACAAAAATCAAGTCATTAAAAAAATGTTGACCGCAAAAAGGGGAGAGTCTAGAACATGCTCCCCTTCTCGCCCTGGCCTCATCCCTCCCTTTAGATTCGCCAATCATCCGATATTGCAAAAATGTGAAAAAAAAAATGATTCTTATAAAGTACGCGAACGCTACAATTCATAACATTCGAACATTAATCACATTTGCTACAGTCCATCGATCCAGAAATTAATAATGTTGTGCATCTATGACATCGTTTTGTCACATTCATGGTACTGTTCTGGCAGATTTGGATCAGTGATTTTCTTATTCGTGTAACGTACCTAAATTGTCATTCCTCTAAGCGCGAATCATTACGTACATGTATTCGTATTCCATACCTAGATCTCTATCTTGTTCACATTAATACACGCTGTATCATTGTAACGATAGTCGCAGTCATCGTCGCTATCGTCTCTAAAATATCCAACTCGCCGACTAACGATTCTATCTCTGAGAATCGATTAATCGGAGTAAATAGATCTACACTTCTTTGAAAAATGTTCTATCTTCACACAAAATGACACTAAAAATGTATCAGAATGGGAGTCATGGCAACGGATTCTAGTTTAGTTATGGAACGATTCTCGCTGACGATCGATTGTCGGTCGTTGAATGGCCAGCGATGAACATTACTAATCGATGTTGAAAATCAAACGCGATTGTCGCCGACATCGCTGATTACCGGATTGTCCGATTTAGTATCTTGGTTTTGATAAACTCGTGTATTTCCCTTTTATACTATTATTTTTTTCCTTGTACTTCAAAGTACATACTAGTGTATGACATTTTCTGTTGCATGGTATTCAAGAAAAAGAAGCTTGAACGAACTGATAGGGTATTCATAGTAATTGTGATCGAAAGTGCTTTACTCAATAAAACAATTTTATTCAAAGAAATAATGATTTGGTGTTTGTTTCAATTCATTGTTGGTTGCAAAATGAAAAAAAGAAATTTTTTTAATATTCCGATTAAAATAATAATGGGTTATGCCCATCCGATTATTTCCGCTTATCGATTATTATTTAACTTTCGATTGCCCAACACTTATACTAGTACTAGCACAAACATGTGAGAAGAGTCACACTTATTTCTCTAATCAATCATTATATATGTCATGATAAGAACGGGAGCATGAAAAGTAATTTAAAATACGAAATATTCAAAATGCAACCATCGTTTTTTCTCTATGTTCAAAGTCGCTACCATTGACCCGAATGGGACCCTTCGCTTTTAAGTTAGAAATTTCCCGTCCCCTAATTCCTGTATCCACCACAACCTCTGCCAATGGGTATTACACACTGATTTTAGAAGGAAAATCATGCAATGAATTAAGACATTATTTTTCTCATTCTTCAACTCGAGTTTTAGCTGTACTTATTTATATTGAGTCATTGACTCATATGCACAAGTGTACGGAAGGGGTTTTCAATTTAGCCGATGTATTATCTCTGTCTAGTCCAGCAACTGACCGCGAAATTGGATTAAAAACTGATACGTGTAATTTGAGCCTACTAGTTTATAGGAACAAATTTGAAGTACTTATAGATGTCAAATTGAGTCACATCAATGTTTATCTTCATACATCGCTGACAGTGGTATATCTACGGCAAAAGTGGATGCTTTAATTATCTAGATCTGCAGCAGATATAGAACCGTGTTTTGATGTTGTACAGGGGTATTCACTTTTGATTGGAGATGTTCTGACAACTTTATTACGAGAAAATCTTTGAATTTAACGGTATTTCAGAAATTTTCGGAAAAAATGAAGAAGCATACATGGTATTCCTACGTCTGATCTGATACAGCCTAACACTCTTCTAGGACAGTTTGAACGTATCGGATCCGTGATTCATGAAGATGGTAAACATGAAGTCTTTCTTTGATTTTTTTTCATATAATCATAAATAATGACATCAATTTCTTGTGGATCGATGCAGCTTACATCTTACGCGATTTAAACGAATACAAAAAGTAAAAATATTACATTGAAGACACGCATACTGTAGTTCCAGGACGAACATTTTCAGCCTGTGATTTCGAGCAAAGGCAAAACAAACAAGGATTGTACATGATAAATTGTACACATATTGTATTTACAGAAATTTTTAAAATATGTTTTCTTCAAATTAACATTTCACACATTTTCTCAGTGTAGAAATATCTCTCATCATTTCTAATACTTAGTAATTCATGGTACTTGTCCTGACATTATGCGACGTCATATGTGAAAATGACGTCAAATGACGTCGCAAACAATATACCATACCCTCAATTCACGTTAAAATATTTTGCTTCAACAAGGCCGTAAATCACAAAATTGGCCATTTCTGAATTGCTGAAATATGGTATTATCAAAATATAAAAGATGAACGTTGTGGCAAATTAGGCCGATTTTGCCGTTCGTAGCTCTGGTCCTTTGTTAAGTCCAAGGGCTATAACTCTAGTAAAAATAGGTCAATCAAAAGCAAACTCAAACTTGATCTGTATCACATTGAGATATATTCATATACATGTATAAAAATGAGTTCAATATTTGCAACAAAAGCGAATAAAAGAACGGAAAACTTAAGTGTGACGACGGACGGACAGACAAACAGACGGGTGGAAACAATAAGTCCCCTTCCGGCGAACCGGTAGGGAACAAACAAAAGTAAGACACTCGATGGTTGTGCGGATACGAATATAGTAAGGATTGTTCCATGTATATGACAAGGATTAACTCACCGTCAAGTCATCACATTTCTGTCGCAGATATATTCGAGCCGTCCTTATTGCTTTCCAGTATTGTGTTGTTTCTTTGTAACTAATCGCTGCAGCTTTTGCCACATGTCTAAGATCGAGTACATCGTAGCTCTTTTAGACTGATTCATAAGCTGATATTGCATCTTCGAATCGGTTCATCGTGTGCATTGTGCTGACTCTTTCCAAATCGGAAGGTAACTTTGTTGATTCTGTATTTTTTTTAAAGCTGATATCTTAAAAAGAACAGAAGAAGAGGCTACAACGCGCACATTACCTAAAAGTGTTGGGATATTTCTCTTGTTCAACAAGACTAAGAATCTGAACAACCTATCTATATTGATTGTCTAAATGTAACTGGTTTTCTTATCCATGAAGAGGTTTCGGATTGGTGGTAGGAAACAATTTTGAAGAGGCACACCCTGATTGCACAATTGGCCAAACTTTGTTATTTACCTGGTTCCCAAACATAATTAATCTAGAAGATCATGCATTCATCATATATATCGAAATCTATCTAAAACAATGAAAGAAACAAGTAAATACAGAGGAGAAGCTGAAAACTGAATAGATTTTTCTAGATGCAATTAATTTTGGATCCATGCAGAGGTCTCGCAGGAAAAAATTGGAAGAGGGATACCCTTTTTGCTCATTGGGTACAAGCTTGATCCATTCCTTAATGTATCTGGATCCCAAACATAATTTAGCTAGAGGATCGTGCTTTCATCATGTATATCAAGCTTCATCAAAATCAATCACATCAATTAGGGGAGAAGCTGTAAATTGATGTAAATGAAATCAAAATCCTTGGAGTGAATCCAAAGAGGAAGTTAGGAATGTATTGAATAATCCTCCTTTCCTTTTTTAAATTAGAAGAAAAGTCATAATAGAAAGAGCACTCCAAGGAATACTTGTGTCGCCTGCGAAGCGACTTACTTTTATAAAGTGGGTTAAGTATGTAGGTCAAGGTCATTATTTCATAAACATCGACGGCGGGTGCGGCTAGCCAACAGGGGATGCTTACTCCTCTCGGGCACCTGATCCCACCTCTAGCTTGCTAGGGGCCCGTCGATGTTTAATTTTGCGCTCTATTGTGAGTGTTGTTGAGATTATCGTCAGGATCTTCTTTAACTCATTTGTATCAATAGGAATTTCTTGTCAATTGAAATCCACTATTACATATTGAACGTCTTACTTACCAATCAAAAGATATGGTCGATTTCAACTTTTCAGAAAAGAAGGTCAATAATCTAGATCAAGGTTTTACCAAGTAACCTTGATCTAGATTATTGTCCTTTTTTGAAGCCCTATAGATATTCGCACAAGGAATATATATGTGAAATATCAAAGCCCTATCTTTACCAATCAAAAGATATAGCCAATCGTGATTTTTTTCTAAAGTGGGTCTAATATATTGAATTTGAAGACGTTTAACATCTAGGTCTAGGTCATTAGGTCAACAATTATGGTATGTGTAGAAAGGTCTTGTTACAAGAAATTCAAATGTGAAATATCAAAGTCTAATCACCTACATGTTCCAATTAACAGATAAAGCCAATCTTACTTTTTATGAAAAGTAGGTCAAATATCTTGGTCAAGGTCAACCTTACCAATAAAAAATTATGGGATTTGACACCCAAAGTGTGACAGACGGAAAACGGACAAAGTTATCCTTAAGTGTCGCTGTGCTTCGCAGACAACACAAAAATTAATTAGATTTTTACACGAAATAAATATCACAACATTGAATAACTCTGGTCCATGCTGTAAATTTATCAGGTTTAAAATGATGCTATTGAATTTAAATACGTTTACCCATTAAATGCGACAAATATGAAGTAAATGATTGCATTATAACAATATCATTACAGAGTGTTTCAAAGAAATATTACAAAAATAATTCCGAAGAGACGCAAAACAATGCGTACATGTAAATATATTTTTGCCGGATGTTCATACATGTACAGAGCACAAGTTTAAATAAACCATCTATGTAAAATGTCTAGATGCCATCAGTTTTCTGATCCATGAAGTGGTTCCGGTGGAAAAGAGGAGTACCATTTTGACACTTTTGACATCGACCTTGATCCACCCCTGAACGGATCTGGATCATAAACAAAATTTGTGGTGGACCTTTTCGAACATCATGCATTCTACGTTTCATCAAAATATGTCAAGCACTTCCGCAGGAGAAGTCAAAACCGTTAAACAACGGATAGACAAACGACGACGACGGACGGAAGGACAAAGGACATATTACTATTATGACAAAAACTCACGTAAGCTTTGCTAACATAAGTTAGAAAATTACGAGTTCCGATTACAAGAAACTATTACAATGTTGTTCCTTTTTTATTTTTATTTTTCCGTAATTTGTTTGTACGAGAGAAGCTATTTAAAAAATAATATCATCTTACGTGACATTGCAAACTCTTAATAAGAAGGTAAGAAAGCTAACTCATAAAAAAATTGGAAACAAGATTTACCGATGCCCTCATAATCGAAGTCGCCGTCCAGGTCAAATTCGTGCAACACATTTTCAACAGCTTTTCGATGACATTCTGTAAGTTTTTCTCTGCCTTTTCTAAACAATGAAGTATTGTTTCTCTGTTGTTATTCTCTTTTAATCTCATTGTAGACGTTGTTGCATATTCTCTTAGGACAAGCTCTAAAACTTCAGGGATTCCTGGGAATAAATTGAATTAAAATAATTTGCAGTCTAGAACTTTGTATAAAAATTAATTCAAATAAAAAGGAGCTGTGTTTTATACATTTTTTCTTTTAATTAGAAGCCTTGCTGAATTTTTGTACTTCATGAAGGGCAATGATCATTCCGAACATAGCAGATAGAAATCTTATGGAAACGGGTTTATTGTTCTTGACGCAAAGGAATTCAGGGATACTGAAATATCCAGAAAGACTACCCAGAACTGACCATAGCGCAAAACATCGATTCAGCACAAACGGAACATCAACACCAAATATGCAATGTACCAACAAAAAGAGCAAAACAAAGACACTGATGCATGAAACTTGAACGACAAGAAAGAATATAGAGAGACCAATGTGCATTCGGTGCCAACTTCGGGAAGTTAAATGCTATATTTTTACGCTCTCTGGATTGCATGTAAGCATTTTCTCTATTTATTGAAAAGAGCCGTTCGAGAAGCACCTCTATGACACGTATGATATAACCAAGAAAGCATTTTCATTGTTAGGTGACATCACAACAAGGCTACCTTGTAACACGCACATACATTGACAAAAAGTAGATATCAAAAATACATTGAGCTTAGGAAAGATAGCCCATGATCTGTTGACCGAATTCATTTTATTGAAGTAAACATGGCAAAAATGGTGGTTAAAATAGCATTCCAACTTTGTGCTATCAATTGAAATTACAAACAAAACTTCCTTGTCGGTGTTTTCTGATTCTCAGTAACACCATATTGACTTTGCAGAAAAAAGACTGGCTGATAGAGACCTACGAGGCGCCGAATGAGACATTTATGATTTTGTACTCAAGATCCAGTTTAGTTTCGACAAAAACGAGTCTTTTTCTTTTTTATGAAATCTTTAAAATACATCAAATGCAAATTTATTTTATACAAAAAGATTTTTCACTAGACAAAAAACTTTTTTGGACGAGATTCAATTCTATTCGACGAAGTTCAATTTTGTTTAATATTATTCAGTTTTGTATCACCAGATCCAATCTTATAACAAAAAAAAAGTTTGTTTCTTAATTAATATTATTTCTTAATAACATGCATGAGCTCGGTACACCCGGCTGAGCACGGACTGTATTTCGTACGCCTTTTTAATATCTATTAACATATTTATCTGTGTTGCTGGGGCCCCTGCGTTTTGCGGTCTTGTTTGTGTGTGGTCAACTAAAAGTGAGGAGGTTGCTTTACACCATAATTATACGTTCTCGATACCTCTGGGAAATCGGAAATCTGGAAGGGTTGTGCGCACGTAATCCAGGATAATCACACCGTCTGCTACTAACGTGGCAGATGACCGTCCTAAGTCGGCAACGGTTGTCAATTGGTATAGTTGGTTTATATGTGGTCTTTTGTGTTTCATGTTTATATGGTGTGAGTTGGTGTTCCTTGCTTGCTAGGGGTCCATCGATGCTCAATTTTGTGCTCTATTGTGAGTGCTGTTGAGATTATCGTCAGGATCTTCTTTAACTCATTGGTGTACCTTGTCCCTTATGCGTCTCTTTCTGTGGATGTCTGCTCTGTGTTATTTTTACATTGGGTGTTTTGCTGTTGGTGCTTCAACCGAGTGTTGTTTGAGATCCTCTCCTTTCTTTAATATTCTAATTTGTTAACAGAACTTAATTTTGTATGCAATTCGCTGTTCCAAACTTTGATTCTTTGAACAAAATTGAGAAATAATGTTACAGCGTTCTGCCTATAAGACAAAATCGAACTTTTGAGACAGAATTGAACAATGAAAAATATGAAAGTCACAATTGTCTTGCATGAAAAATTAGTTTTTCATTTCTGTAAAGCAAAATCATTTTTCAGTAAATCGAATTCAGTTGTACAGAAAAAATTGAATTTTGTACAGAAATAATTGGATTTTGTAAAGAAAGAATTAAATTTTGTAACGACAGAATACAATGTTGTAACCGTACATAATCCACTTTTGTAACGACAAAAATCAATTATGATTACAAACTTCCACTCCGTCGAGTCATTCTGATACCAGTTTCAATTTTGTCCCATTTGTGAATGAAAAATGTATGATTTTGCTGTGAGAGATTTCAGTTTTGTGTAAAAAAAATTCGACTTTGTTTACAAAAAAGAAATGTCCCATTTGGCGCAAAGGGCACCAAATGAGGTATATCAGTTCTGTATTTCCTTTTCACTTTTGTTGAACAAAATTAAGTTTTGTCATATGTAACTGAATTGAGTTTCGTCATAACAGAATTGAGCTTTGTAAGACAAATTGAATTTTGTATGACAAAATTGAATTTTGTATGACAAAATTGAATTTTGTATGACAAAATTGAATTTTGTATGACAAAATTGAATTTTGTGAGACAAAATTGAATTTTAAAAAATTTGAAATTTGTCAGACAAAAATTGAATTTTGTCTGACAAAAATTGAATTTTGTCTGACAAAAATCATGAATTATGTCAATAAAATTGAATTCTGTCAAACTAAATTGTATTTTGTCCAACAAGTTTGAATTTTGTCCAACAAATTTGTATTTTGTCCAACAAATTTGAATTTTGTCCAACAAATTTGAATTTTGTCCAACAAATTTGTATTTGTCCAAATTTTAACTTAAATTTTGTCTAACAAACGTAAATTTTGCTTCTGTTAACAAAAAGCACATAAAATTGAATGAATTAAGCATTACGGTATCTGGAATTGGGCGTAATTTGCCCACGTTACTCATTACTCTCGGGGAATAAGCTGTTTGTTTGGCAAATTATCTTTTCATCTTTAACATTCATTGTGGCCGAACCGTTTCGTGACGGATCATCTTGTAGACGGAATGACCAGTGGATGGACCAATTTGTTGACTGATCGACCTATTATCGAATTAGATACATTATGTGAGATTCATTTTATCACATAATATGCATCTCACTTCCAAGAAATGCATTTTTCACATCAACATCTTGAAAGTTCCACGTAATTTTTGCAAACATTGTGACAATATCGGCGTTCCTATTGTGACATCAACGTCTTGTCCGATGAAAATGCTCAGGAGTGTTATGAAACATTTGTCATGCCACATATTATGCAATGGCACTCTATTATCGAAGTAAGGGGTATCATTATGAGAATGTCTTTTTTTTTAATTTTCACCTAGTAAATAAATTACACTTTTAAACAAAATCAATGTACAGACGTACCTTCTCCTTGCAATGAGAAAATCATCGCATAATGAATCAGAGGCATGTTCAACATAATTTCCGCCTTCCTAAATGATGCTCCACAGTCAAAAATTATATATATATGAGATAGGAGTTGTTTCTCATTTGCTCTGTGTCACTACATTTTTGATATTTAAAGATGTCGTGTAAATTCTTTGAAATGACATAGAACTTTAAGGTTTGTCCATGACAGCCTGCCATCAGCACTCCAAGAAAATTCAAATCATTTTTCTTTATAATGCAAGAATAAATCCTTCGCAGCATGACTTCATTATCAATTTTCTTAGCTGCCTCCATAAGTATTTCTCTTCCTGGAATTAGAACAAAATGATGTAAGTAAAGCTTTTATCGAATACAACCTACAAGACGTCTGATAAAGACAGTACAGTAAGTTTCAAGCCAATATTATACATAGCAAAATTACGTCCAAAGTGAACCTGCAAAGGAAGATTAGATCGGTTGCTCATATTCCTCATAAATACCCAGGGTAGTTTGGAAAGCATAAGATTCTTTCAGCATCTAATTTAATACTATGGTACCCTTGGCCTATAGCTATAATTCAAAAATCAATTTTAGACTAATTAAGTCAAGTATTTTGCGTCTTCAAATTCATAAGCATCATTTTAGAGTAGATAAATTTATAGCATGGACCAGGCATGCACGTTTCGGGTATTTAACCCTCGTCAGTGATCCTCAATCTAAACAATGTTATATGGCCAAAATCTTTGAAAAATATGTCCTAATTTAAATATACCGAAAGACGCTGCAAGATGGCTGGGATATGATGCTACAGGACCCAGGTTTTAGAAATTTGAGAATATTTTGTTAACAGAAATTTTCGATTGCGTTTGAAGAAACGACCAACCGAATTTGATCGAACTTGGCTACATGTGACCTTGAGAGTAACGATAACTCGTACATAACGTGTCAGAATCGGAACCTTTCGCGCTTCTTAATAAAAATATTGCGCAAAAATCACTTCAAATAATGAATTTCGTCATTTATTAACTTCTTTAAGGTTGTTGGACAAAGTTGGTAGGATTCAGTATAATATTTTAATTTGTTTCATAAAATAAAGACAATAAAAGGACAGAGAGAGGCACAAATATGCACATCCGATTTTTAGACCGAGTTACAAATTTTCATGTGGTAATATATTTAAAGGGATATTAACTCTATAATAATATATGTAAATTTTGAGACCCTTTAAAGTAAGAAACGATATGAAAAGTAACGAAATGAAACGAAAAACAAAATTACAAATTTTACCATGAAATCATTCGTTTACGATCTAATTGTGTTGATTTTTCCCTTGCATGCTCTCTCACGTGTGCCAGAGGAGCTGCGAGTCAAAGATCAGTACGTCTAATAGCTGACAAGTTTTAATATAGACATAATATAATATAGTTACAATATATAATATAATTTGAATATAGACAATTGATCGTCTGTCTCGTCAACGCATTCAAAATTTTCTGGTACTAAAATTCTTGAAATGTCTAAAACGTGGGTCCTGTAGCATCATATCCCACCCATCCTGCTACATCTTTCGGTACATTTTTTTGACGTAATAATTTTCACCTTCTTTGGCCATATTACATTGTTTAGATTTAGGATCACTGACGAGGGTTGAGTATCCGAAACGTGCATGTCTGCTCCATGCTGCTAATTTATCCGTTTATAATGATGCTATTGAATTTGATAAGCATAAGCATAAATAGAAATCATTTGAAGGTCCCATATAAAGGACCCCAGAGGGAGATATGAGAATACGTGTATGTCAATCCCCTCCTCCCCCCTTTTTTCTGTTTGCCAGTTTTTTCTTTGAACAAAATTTTCTTTCAAGTTGGACTGTAACCAACCCCAACCCACCCCCGGTTGAGATCTTATTTTCTTGTCAGATTTTCGGTGAATAATATTTTCTTCGCCCAACCCCAACCCCCCTTTCTAAAATCCTGAAATCCTAGGATTTTTTTTTCAAATCCAAAAAACACTTCTTTATTTCTAAAAATATTTATGAAAAAGCCCCGTAACATATATAAAAGAACATCCTTTCTTCTTGAACTATACAAATTTTCAAAACATTTAACCCAAAAATAGATTTTTAAATAAATTTCAACAATTTAAGAATATTTTCACTGTATTGAAAAAAAAGTCCCATGCCTCCATAACGACAAATCAGATGAATCTGACAATTGAAAGGCAGTTTCCTCTCCACAGTATGATCATAATGTACAAATATCATAAAATCTGTCAACGCATATTCAAGTTATTTTATTGCGTTCCATAAGCGGACAGACGGACAGACAGACAGACAGACGGACTTTGCCATACCATAATACTTCCCTATAAATGACAGGAGTATAAAAAGTAGTTCGTGTATTGAAGCAATTTTACACATTGTATCTTAAAAGATTCTAAAATCTTTGAATAATGTTGGGTATAAGAGAACATTACTATAGTATTTGCTTTCTGATGTTGGTAATATGAAATTTTCCTATCTGATTGATATGTTACTTACTAACTAAGAGTTAGACAAAATCGTGGCAATTTCACAAGTACAATTAATATTTTTTTTAAAAATCAGAAATGATGATGAATAGGCAGAGCCTTCATAGTCAATCGTTTGGCCATCCGATGCAGTTTTATCGATTATTAATAGGTTATGCATATTTGTTACCGGCAGTCACATACTGTAATCAATCGTGACATACTTGCACGGATAAAATTACTCTTGGCTATATGATTGGTGGACAATTACAAAATATGCAAATATTCATCAAGGTTATTCAGAATATGTGCATAAGATACTTTCATCAGGTCGACTCAAGAGTCTAGATGTTAAACGTCTTCAAATTCAATAGCATCATTTAAGACCTGATAAATTTACAGCATGGACCAGACATGCACGTTTCGGGTACTAAACCCTCGTCAGTGATCCTCAGTCTAAACAATGTAAAACAGCCAAAAGGTATGAAACAAGTATGTCCAAACATGTACCAAAAGACGTAGCAAAAGAGGTGGATTATGATGCTACAGGACCCACATTTTAGAAATTTCAAGAAATTTTATAACAGATGATTTTTCATGCGTTAAAGGGACAGACGATCAACCGAAGTTGATCGGACTTGGCTACATGTGCCCCCGGGGACTCTTGGTCCACCAGCAGTGACACTCACCAAGTAATTCAAATGTTAAACGTCTTCAAATTCAATAGCATCATTTAAGACCTGATAAATTTACAGCATGGACCAGACATGCACGTTTCGGGTACTAAACCCTCGTCAGTGATCCTCATTTTAAAACAAAGGAGGGGATCTCCAACAAAACCAGGTTGTAGCACCCACAGCAAAACCCCAAAACACCAAATGCAAAAACACAAAGCAGACAAGCACAAAAAGAGACGCGCAAGGGACAAGGAACGTCAACGCACAACACAGAAACACTAAACACAAAGGACTACACATAAACCAACGAGACCAATGGGCAACCGGTGCCGACTTAGGACGGCCATCTGCCACGGAAATAGCAGAAGGCTATCCTGGATTACGTGCGCACAACCTCCCATTTTTCCGATTACCCAGAGGTCTCGAAGAACGTACAATTGTGGTGTAAAACAACCTCCTCTCTGTCAGATGACCACACACAAACAAGACCGCAAAACGCAGGGGCCCAAGCAACACAGATGAATATGTAAATGGATATAAAAAGAGGGCCTACGTAATACAATCCGTGCTCTGCCGCCGCGAGCTCATGTATGTTATCACCCGAGGAGTCCGACTGACATTCAGAGAGGACAGGTGGTCGGGGCCCTGTCTTCTCTAAAGAGGTTTGGACAGGGCCCGTCATGGAGTCCCGTCGTCACAGTCAGTCAGAGTGCAAGTTTTAAGAATGCGCTTGTACAAGACTGTAGATTGGTCAAGTACCAAGCCTAGTGTCCGTCTGGTGACATTAGGATCATACCCACGGTATAAAAGGCGTTTGATAATTCTGACGCATTTTCGATAATGATGTTGTCTATCTTTGATCCTTCTTATCTTGTTAATAATGTCACCATAAAATGCAGGTTGTGAAATACCCAAAGTTATATACTCTGTTGCCTGTATTGTCCGAATTTTAGAAGAAGTTGACAATAATTTTTGTAAAACTTCCAGAAAGTCTTTACTAGTTTGTGAAAGCGAAAACCTTGTCCTAAAAGTTTCTTGGTAATTTGTAAATTTCTACTATGAAAATCCAAAACATCAGTACATGCTCTAGCATACCGGATGAGCTGTGAAATATAGATACCATAGGACGGTAATCTAGGAACATCACCGTCAAGCCAGGGGAAATTTACTATGTTAAATCCAAAATCATCTCTTTTGTCATACACACTTGTATGGATCTCTCCATTAACAATTTTGATATTTAGGTCCAAAAATGGTGTTTCTGTGTTTGAAACGTTTGCCTTGTTTAAATCAATTCTTGTGGATAAATAACATTTTTATATTTCTCAAAAACAAGATTGTCGATAGCAAGAATATCATCCAGGTACCTAGAAGTACCAATGAAACATTTCACATCATCATTTTTTCTTTGTTTTTGAAGATTTTGGATAAATTCCTTTTCATACGTGTATAAAAATAAATCTGCAACAAGAAGCGCACAATTAGTACCCATTGGAATCCCTACAACCTGCTTGTAGAGTTTCTCACCAAAGCTTACATAAATATTGTCCAAAAGGAAGGACAAGGCAATACACAGGTCACCACATGTCCATGATTTGTATGATTGATCTGTGGCGGAAAAGAAACCCTTCGATTCAGAAGTACAAATATAAGTTTTCCCCTCTCGATCAAAACACCATTTAATGAGTTTGGACAGTCGATCATTTATTTTGTCGTGAGGAAGCGTGGTGTACATATTAGAAAAGTCGTATGAAGATATCGTATTTGCTTCAAAATTTCTTGATTTATTTTGTCAATCACATCCCCTGAATTTTTAATAGACCAAAAGAAGTTTACGCCATTCCTGTTCATGACAGTTTCACAGTATTTTGCCACGTGTTCCTTTATAGCCGTGAGTGCTGACGTCAGATTTCTAGACAAAATTGTTGTTGAGCAGTTGCTAGAATTAGCAATGTATCGAAACTTGTAAGGAGACTTGTGAAGTTTTGGTGCTACAGTATATTGTAGGGAGATCCAATTTAGAAATAGGGATGTTAAAAGAAGAAATTTCACTGTTATGTTTGTTAAAAGTATTGGGAACACTTTCGTTGCTTTCGATATAAGTTTTTGTAGAGGAAAGTTCCGAAACTAATGTTGATATGTAGTGGCGTTTTCAAATAATTATAGTGTTCTTGGTTGCTTTGTCTGCAGGCGCGAAGACATATTTTTCATGTAAATTACGTAACTTGGATTTGAAATATCTTTCAGATTTAGAAATTGGATTTTCAAAAAGTTGAGGATTTTTGTGGTAGTTATCTATTCGAATATCGGTAATATCCACAATGAGGTTTTTCCAGTCATTCAGAGCATGCGATTCGACTCCTTCCGATTTACACCATCGTTTGGTATAGGTATCTAAAGCTTCCTTTAGCACTTCGCGACATTTAATAAAATCTATCTTGGATGGGATTCTATACTAAGGTCCTTTCTTAAGAAGACCACGGAGCTGCCTTGTCTTTGATAATTGAAAAGTCACCTGTAATAATATGACCAGCTGGTTTATATAGATATGCAGACGTTGCACATTCTCAAGAAGCAGGACATGATTCAAACATTTTAGGATCTTGAGTAACTTTGTTGTAGTTAAAAACGAAATTTCGAATAGGTCTCTTATATTTGTAACAAATAAGAGGGGGTTCTAAATTTTCAAAATATTGAGGAATGGCACTTTGTACGCGATGATCCCGAAAAATATTAGAGATGTTCAGAAGATCAAATCCTTTGTTAATAAGTGGAATTTTTATGAATCGTCTTTTAGGGGAGGTGTTTTTAACCAAAGGATATTAATAGTTTATTTTGTGCGAATGCAACAATGATATTTAGCCTGAATCAATCAGTGTTTCTTAAGAATGCAACCAGTGCTTCATCCAAGATAGATATTAATTGAACTGCTGGAACTGAAGAGAGAGCATGTAGCAGTTCATGTCTGCCGCCGTTTGCGTGCAGTGATCAGTAGATCTTTGAGGGTACGATGTACTCCAGCACTTTTTCTGAGTTTTTTGTTTCTCCTTTTACCGTGAGACCTATGCTTCCTTTTAGTGTTAGGGCGGATTGAAAAAACGAAAATGAAAAATGAAAATTGAAGAAAATGTTTCCTTGTCCATAAATCTGATCGTTTAGACCAAGGGGGTACGCAGTTTGTAGTTTGGTTATCCAGGCAAGTTCAGCTTGTAAGCGGCGTTTTTTAATTCAGTTTTACTTTGATTTTTAAGGTTTTGGAATAACTGAACTGGAGTAATTGTTATGTCCGAAATTGAATGATTGTATTTAACGAAGTGATTATATAGGAAATTTCTAAACAATGTAAAATGGCCAAAAAGTATGAATACTAATATGTCCAAAAATGTACCAAAAGACGTAGCAGAATAGGTGGGATATGATGCTACAGGACTTGACATATGAATGTCATATCGTACCAGTGTATTTTCTTCCGAAAGATGCATCGGAAAGTGTTAATACCTATACGTCCTACAACAATCACAGATCCTCGGAAATTTACGTAGCTTGAATCGGAAATAAAAACGGAAAAGCCCGGAAATGTGCGATTTTGTCAAAAAGAACAAAAATCGTTTATTCCAATTTTTTCTTACAAGAATTTTACAACATTTAATGTCAGCTAACTGCCAGTAAGCTTTTTGTAAAGCTAATACTTGTTCCATTTACTTTCAGTCTGAAAGATATACCTTTTTCAAGACAATGATTACTGCAGCACTTCATATGTGTAAATATTTAAATATATTTGATCACTTAAGGACAACAAGCACTTTTTCTGAAAAAGGGTAAGTTTTTACCATATTCATATATTAATTCTTGTTAGACACCAAGGTTACCTCTCCTTGTCTAAAAAAAACCAGAAAAGTTTCCTTCTTTTAAGCTCAACTGAAAAAAACTTGATGGGATATAGGTTTTGCAAGTTCGGCTTTTGGCATCATTTTTCGGTCATGTTTAGAATTAAGCTCCTTGGTCCTATCCTTCCAACGATTTTTTGCCATATTTTTTACCAAAATACGCTTCTGAATAAACCCTACACAAAATTTGGAGCCGCTCATTTTGGCAAGAGTAAATTAAAGCTCTGTATTGTAGGTGGCGCCCAGGAAAATTTACTTATATATATGAACAATCACCAACAAGAAAACAGTGTGTTGAGTTTTAATAGTTTAAACATATTTCATTTCCGTAAGTGAATGGGATCGGGCAAAAGTTTTACAACATTACTAATGCTCTCTGTGTTGAGTGTCGAAGGGAGATTATGTTTAGTTCACAAGAAGTTCGAACAAATGAAAGCAAGTTGTGGGTGCTATGGATGATGAGGCATTCAATGAACACAAAGGAGAAATACAAAATTTGATAGACACTTTCAAGAAGAGCGAGAGCTTCAAATAAAAGGAAATCAAAAAAGAATAACGCTTAAAACAAAAGGTTTTCAGTTTATTATCTGTCATCTATCATAAATGCCCGTGGATAAAGTCGTATCAGCAAGAGATGTCAACAAAGGTTACAATAAAATTCACGGCCAGCTTTCAACAATACACCCCCTGCCGTAGCTTAGTGCCTTGTGAACTTCTAACCTACCTTATCTACATCTTTGCTTCAAACATGATGAACCGTACAATATAAAACTGGTTTCTATTCGTATATCTTCTTTGATTCTTCACATTAATATACTAGGATTGAAAATCTGGTTGAAATACAAATTTTCCCCCCCATCTCATCAGACTATATGACTAAGTGATATTAAAAATGGTATGATTACTTTATTTGTATCTGTTTACCACCGTAGGGTATCATGTGATACACAAATGATGTTCCACGATACCCCCTTTGATTGAACAAAGTAAATACTGTCTAAATCTACGTTATATAAATTAATTTTAGGCCTATCATATGGTCATTGTTATAAATTATATGATGGTAATTTCTTCTGGTCAAGAATTGACGTATATTGGAGAACACTTAAACAGAAAATTTTGTATCAGTCCGTGCACCACATCATAACATTGTGGCGAGCATTGAAAAAATTCTGTTTATAAGTGTTCTCCGGATACACGTCTTTTCTTGACCAGAATAATTACCATCATATAATTGATAATAATGACCATATGATAGGCCTAAAATAAATTCATATAAAGGAGATTTAGACAGTATTAACTTAGTTCAATCGAGGGATTCCCGTGGAACATATCATTTGTGTATCACGTGATACCCCACGGTGGTTACATGTACTAGTTCATTGTTTTCACTCAAGACTATTTTGCATTTGTTACCTGCGACCTTCTTTGAAAAATATGGTTTCATTGTACATCAACAAATTATTTGAACCTCGTACACATTTTCAGAAAATATACACATTTTCTGATTTCTGTTATCTATTTTAAACATTAAAGAAGTACCTATCAGTTATTCATCTCAAAGTCGAGAATGCAAGGCAAAATCATTAGAATTTCCATAGGAACGGTTGCGAACCTCGTAATTGATAACATTCCGAAGTGAGACGAGGTGCCAGGGGACAGTCAGCATCTCCTGACTGCATGCAACACCCGTCGCAAAAGCTCCGTGGAAACTTTGTAAATTCGGTGATTGTCTGGATGTACATATTGATGTACACATTAGGTAAGTATGTCTTGTTTGGTGATGATGACAGCCATTCATCACAATCCGGAATGTCACTGATCTTTCTGGAAAGGGGGATCAGATATGCTTTTGTTTCCTAATAGCGACCGAAGAACTTCCTCAAATATGATTTCACACATGTTCTTACTTCTGTACACTCCAAATTAAAAGCCATAGTGGATTACAATCTCAGACTTTATCCATTTCTACTATGCAAAACGTTGACATTAAAAATGTATAACTAAATTTTCAGAGAAGATTTCATAACTAACCTATTATTCAAAAATATCTCGTTGTTTGTAATTCTCATCAAGACATTGATGTATACTGTGAAAACAAAATTTGTTAAGTAGAGCAATTTTAACATAACAGATATGGATGTAATCCAAGGAGGGAGATAACTCTAGCAATGGAGGAAATATTGGCTATGACTGAACACATCATACTTTTAAACTTCATGTTATTCGTCTTTATCAAATGAAGGATCTTATGCAATACAATACAGTTGTAAGACATTTAAACGTATAATAAATGCGCAGTAAAATAGAGTGCAATGCATTGATTTTATGCACTGTTGATACGCCTGTACATTCGGATTTGGGCGCCTTATATTGAAAACAATAAATATGCACATGTAGTATAGAAAATCAAGATATCAAAATGTGATCCTTCCCGTAAATAAACGATTTGAAATATCAACATTAATAAATCACTTTGTCTTTAATTATTTTCAATACCTAAAACGAAATATGACTCGTTAAATTTTGTATGTAAAATCGAAAAGTTACAAAGTCTGTTCATTTTTGTAGATGCTAACTGATTAAATTAAG